>CM053626.1:143357947-143397804 GCA_028646595.1 Phalanger gymnotis | reverse complement strand
CAAACAGAAATAGCAATAATATCACTAGGTATATCCTAAAAATCTTAAAACTAAACAAAATAGGCAATGCAGGAGATAAGGAAATTTTCAGGAGAACTGTTTAGTGTAAAGTGGATAGAGTGACATACCTGGAGTAAGAAAGATCTGAGATCAAATCTAGCCTCACACATTTACTAAGTGTGTCACCATGGGCAAGTCTTTCAACCTCTATCTTCCTCAATTTCTTCAACGGTAAAATAAGAATAATTGTAGCATGTAATTCAGAGGATCATTTTGAGTATCAAATGAGATAATAAATGTAAAGTACTTAAAAAAAACATCTGTGAAAGTCTTAAGAACTAAATAAATGGAATAACCAACTTTGACTCCAGAAGACTGATAATGAATCCTGCTTCCTGCTTCTTATCAGGGAAATGATGAAATAAAGGTTTTGAATAAAATGTTCATTTTTAGACACAGCCAGTATGTGGGATCCTCCCCGCCCCTGGTAATCTCATTCTTTAAAAGAAAGGCTTTTATTTTTACTTTTCTTAGGGTAGGATGTGGAGCAATGATGATAATACAACTTTTTAAAAAGAAGAAGAAGAAGAAAGGGAGGGCTTCCAGTAGCCAACATAGCAGAGTAAGTAGTAAATTGCTGTAACTCTCCCATATTCACCTCCAAGCAACCATAAAACAGAACACCAAAACAAACACTGGAACAGCAAAAACAGCAAAAAGATGGGTGAAACAATCTTTTCACTCAAGAAACTTGAAATATCAACAAGAAAGGTCCATTTCACTCAGGTAAAAGGGGAGAGTAGTCCAGGACGGAAAGTGTTCCAGCAAACCAGGAGTAAGCCCCACCTTAGCAAACCAGTAGGAGATCCTAAGCCACAGTGTGGTGGAGTAGGCAAACACCAATACCAGGACTCCTCAGGTGCCTTAGCATAGCCAGGGGAACTGGTAGAGCCCAGCTCTGAGAACCACCACATGCAAACAAGCATTTTCCAGCAGCCAGACCTCTTCATGCTTCAGCACAGTCCAGGGCAAACAAGCATCTTCCAGCATCCAGATTTCCATGTGCCTCAGTGTAGTCCTAGGGAAACATAGAAACACTCCACCAGGCCATGGAAGGTGCCAGACACCACCACTAGGACCCCAGCTCATCCAGGTAAGCTGCCAGACTCCTACAGCCTCTACCATTGTCGGCCACCCCCCCACCACACTCCTTCAACACAGCACCAGAGATGAGGGTCCCCTCGGGGACCTCAGCACACTGCTCCTTCCACCCCAAGTGCAGAGCTCAAATTTAAAATAAAGGAAAAAAGACAAAAAAAGATGAACAAAAAAAACCGATCTGAGCATAAAAAGTTACCGTGGTGACACAGAAGACCAAGACACAAATTCAAAAAGAGGACAATGATGTCAAAACACCTATGAGAAAAACCACAAAGTAAAATGGGAAGCGGTCTCAAACCCAGAAAGAACTCATGAAGAGCTCAAAAAAGACCTTAAAATCATATGAGAGAGGTTAGAAGAAAAATTTGCCAAAAGTACTGTGAGTGATGCAAAATAATTATGAAAAAAGAGCTTGGAAAACTGTTTTAAAAATAGAATTGGCCAAATGGAAAAGTAGATAAAAAATCCACTGAAGAAAACAACTCCTTAAAGAATGTAATTGGTCAAATGGAAAACAAAGTACAAAAGCTAACTGAGGAAAACAACACCTTAAAATCCAGAATTGGGTAAGTGGAAGCTAATGACTCTGTGAGACATCAGAATCAATCAAATAAATTCAAAAGAATTAAAAAGTGGAAGAAAATGTAAAATATCTCTTGGGAAAAACAACTGACCTGGAAAATAGATCCAGGAGAGACAATATCAGAATCACTGGACTACCTGGAAGCTATAAGTCAAAAGGAGGACCTGGATAGCATCTTTCGAGAAATTATCAAGTAAAAATGCCCTGATGTCTTGGAACCAGAGGGCAAAATAGGCATTGAAAGAATCCAATTCTCACCTCAGGGAAGAGATCCTAAAATAAAAAAAAAAAAACAAGTGACGTTATAGCCAAATTTTAGAACTATCAGGTCAAAGAAAAATACAAGTGGCCAGAAAGAAATAATTAAAATATTGGGGGATCACAAACAGGATTGCGCAGCACTTGGCAGCTATAACATTAAAGGATCAGAGGTCATGAAACATGCTATTCTAGAAGGCAAAGGATCTATTCTAAGACTACAACTCAGAATCAACTCCTGAAGAAATTAAGCATAATATATTAAAGGGAAAAATGGTTATTCAATGAAATAGAAGGATTTCAAGCCTTCATAAGGAAAAGACTAGAAGTAAACTAAAGATTTGACCTTGTTATCAAGAACAAAGAGAAGCATAAACAGATAAAAAGGGAAAAGAAAACCAAAGGGATTCACTATAGCTAAACTATTTACATCCCTACGTGGGAAGATTATGCTTAAAGTTCTTAAAAACTGTACCACTGATAGTACAGCTAGAAGGAATATGCATAGAAGGTATGGGTATAAGGTGAATTTAAGGGAATGGCATAAAAATTAAGGGATGAGAAAGAGCAGTACACTGGGTGCAGAAAGAAGGGAGAGGTAGAATGGGGTGAATTATTACACATGAAAGGGTATGAAAGATCTATTGCAGTGGAGGGAAAGATGGGAGGGTGGGTGAGGAGCATCGCTTGAACCTTACTCTCATCAGTGTTGACTCAAAGAGGGAATCATATACACAATCAGTTGAATACAGAAATCTGTCTTACCCAAAAGGCAAATAGGAAGGGAGGAGATTAAGTAAAGGAGGGGTGGGGACTGACAGAAGAGAGGGCGGGGCAGGAGAGGTTGTAGACAGAAGCAAAACAATGGTGAGAAGGGAAAAAAGTGAAAGGAGAGAGAGAATAGACAGGAAGAAGAATAGGATGGAGGAAAATACACAGTTAGTAAGCTTAACTGTTAGGTGAATGGGATGAGTTCTCCCACAAAATGGAAGGGGATTGCAGAGTAGCTCAAAAAACCAGAAACCTACAATATGTCATTTACAGGAAACACTCTTGAAGCAGAGAGACACACAAAGTAAAAGTAAGAGGCTGGAGCAGAATCTATTATTCTTCAGCTGAAGAAAAAAAGTAAAGGTAGCAATCCTGATCTCAGACAAAGTAAAAGAAACAATAGACAAAAAGATAAGGAAGGAAACTACATGTTGTTAAAAGGTACCAGAGACAATGAATAATAATAATTAATAATAAACATGTAGCAACTGAATGGTATAGCATCTAAATTCTTAAAGAAGTTAATTGAATTATAGGAAGAAATAGACAATAAAACTATATTAATTTGAGACCTCACCTGGCCCCTCTCACAATTTGAAAATCTAACCAAAAATAAACAAGAAGGAAAATGAGGTAAATAGAACATTAGAAATACTAGATATGACAATATGACATTGGTGTGATTTAGACAAAATGGTGACACCATAAGCAGTTTAGAAGAGTAAGGAATAGTTTACCTGTCAGATCTATAGGGAAGGGAAGAATTCATAACCAAACATATGACAGAGAGCATTACAAAATGTAAAATAGATAATTTTGATCATATTAAATTAAAAAAGCTTTTGTACAAACCAAAAAGCAGAAAGATGGGAAACAATTTTTACAAATGTCTCTGATAAAGACTTCATTTCTGAAATTTCTAGAAAACTGAGTCAAATTTATAAGAATACAAGTCATTCCCCAACTGATAAATGGTCAAAAGATTTGAACAGGCAATTTTCAGATGAAGAAATCAAAGCTATCTAGGCATATGAAGATGTGCTCTAAATCACTTTTGATTAGAGAAATGCGAATTAAAAAAATCTCTGAGGTCCCACCTCACACCAATCAGATTGATTAATATGGCAGAAAAGGAAGATGATAAATACTGGAGAAGATGTGGGAAAATTAGGAAACTAATGCACTCTTGGTGAGGTTGTGAATTGAGAGCAATTTGGAACTATGCCCTAAGGGCAACCAAATTGTGCATACCCTTTGATCCAGCAATACCACTACTCTGTCTGTATCCCAAAGAGATCATAAAAATGGGAAAATCACCTGCATGTGCAAAAAATATTTATAGCAGCCCTATTCATGGTGGAAAAATATTTGAAATTGAGGGGATGCCTGTCAATTGGGGAATGGCTGAACAAGCTGTGTTATCGGAATGTAATAGAATATTATTGTGCAATAAGAAATGATGAACAGGCACATTTCAGAAAAATCAGGAAATATTTGTGCAAAGTGATGCAAAGTGAAAAGAACAGAACCAGGAAAACACTGTACACAATATAAACAAGATTGTGTGATTATCAACTAAGAATGATTCAGCTCTTCTTAGCAACATGACAATCCAAGACAAGTATAAAGGACTCACAAAGGAAAATGCTATTCATATTCAGAAAAAGATGGACTCTGAATGCAGAAAGAAAAAGATTAAGAAAAGATGGACTCTGAATGCAGATTGAAGCATATTTTTTCACTTATTTTATTCTTTCTCATGTATTTTATCCTTTTCACATGAATGCATCAATACACTCATATATATATGCACATATATATACACACATATACATATATGTCTACACGCATGTGTGTATACATATATATATATACATACTATTGCAACAATCTAGCTAGCAGCTGCTGTGGGGGTGAAAAACCAACAGCAATCAGCTCACAGAATGGTGCAAGCCCAAGTTCTTTTTCTCTGTTTTTCTAGGGAAAGCAGCAGTCAAGGGGTTAACAATCTTACTTTAATCCAGCATACAAACATCAATCGCTTAGTTCAGGGGAAAATGCCAGTACCCTGAACTTTGGAGCAAATACAAACAAATTACAAACAGACCAAATACAATACATCAATATCTGAGTTCAGCTGGAAGGCCCTTAGAGGGGCTTCCCAGAGTCCCTCCAGGAGTCAGAGCCTTCAGCAAATAACTGTGTCTTCCGTTTTCATGCACTCTTTAGCGTCATCTGAGTGACCAGAACTTAAACACTTACTGTTGGCTCTGGAGTTAGCACCTCCCCCTAGGACCTTGAGGGCTTCACATCCACATGACTTAGCACCTAATAGATAGGGGTTTTGGGCCTACTTGGGAGCGAAGACATAATCAGAACTCTCTTCATTGGCCCCACCTGGAGCTCCACCTTAGTTACCAATTCACACCCACATAGGTTTAGCACCTAATAGATAGGGGTTTGGGCCTGGGGCTTAGCACCTGGTGAGACTCAATCAAAGACAATTAGTCATTTTAAAACAGTAAGAAAGTCCCAACTTAATTGACATACATACATACTGTAATATCAATTAAGTTGAGTGTCTTTGATTGGTTATTACTAGATGTTAAACCCAGGCCCGAACCCCTATCTATTAGGTTCTAAGCCTATGTGGGGGTGAAACCCTCAGGGTCCTAAGGGTTGTTGCTAAGACCAGAGCCAATAATAAGAGCAGCTGCTGGCCAATTGTTGCTACGCATACATACATACATATATACATACATACATATGAATAGTTTTACCAGCTTTCCTTTATTTTATTGCATATATATGAATTAAGACTTTTTCCATTGATGATATTTTTAAAATATTATATATAATCCATCTGAAGTGAAATCCCTAACCTCCTTTCCTCTTAACTAATATCTCAATGTCCTCATCCATTATATCCTTCCATACACTCTCAGACATTCAGTTGCCCCTTTCTGGTTAAAGCTAATAGTCCTTTCAATCATTCTTCTTCCTGTGACTTTACTCTGTTGACAATATCCTTTCACAAATTTTAGTCTTTCCCTCTCTACATGGTATCTGGCCAATGAATTCAGTTCTCCAATAACTTAAAAGAAAAACAAAGTCCTCTGATCTTACCACTCCTTCAAGCCATAATCTTTTTTCCCCATTCCTTTGCTGCCAAACTTCTAGAAAAAACACTCTGCCTTTTCTTATTTCCCTTTTTCACCACCTACCCACTCCTCAAATTCCTTAAATACTGTCAAATTCTGTCCTAGTCAGCTAAACCAAATACTTCTGTGAAACAGCTCTCACTGAAGACCTCTTTATAGCTAAATCCAATGACTTCTTTTCTGTCCTTATCCTCCTTTCATCTCTGATTCAATTTGTACTAGGAAACACATTCTCCTAGATCGCCTTTCCCACACTGACTTTGATGATCCTTCATTTCATGACTCCCTTCCTTTCTCCCTGGCTGTTACTTTTTGGCTTCCCTTGCTTGTTTTTCAACCGTCTTTGCATATTCTGAAAAAAAAAATCATCCTCCCAAGGTATTTCTCTTGGGCCTTTTGAACCTCTCTATATGCTCTCCATTAGTTACCATATCTATTCCCATGGTTTCAATTATCATGACTGAGCAGATGATTCCTGAAATCTCTGTCTCCATCCATCCTCATCTCCCACAATGCCAGTCCTTTATTTTTAACTAAGTACTTATGGTATATTTTTCCTAGCCCTTCAAATCGCACATGTCTAAATCTTAACTCATCTCTGCCTTCCCCCACAAAAAAAAAAATCTTCCTCTTACTTCTATATTTTGTTGCTGTGGTTCTTGTTCTTAAAAGCTGGCAGGACTTTGAACCTTAAAAGATGGTGGAGTTAGAAGTAAGTCACTCTCACTCTCCCTTAATGACCTCTAAAAGCCCAGAAAATATCACGTCAGTAAAAACTCTGGAGCAGATGAGCCACCAGAAATTTGGGGTGCAGCAGCTTTGTAGCCCAGGAATCTTGGGGGATTAATGGGGAAGGCCCCTCTCACTTTGGGGAAGGGGGAGCTGGCCAGGACAGGAGGCATCCCAGCAACCCAGGAGCAAGCCCCAATTCAGCAAACCAGGGCTAGATTCTATGCCCCAGGGTTGTGGAACAGGCAAATGTCACCACCAGGACCCTCAAGCACCCTGGCACAGACAGGGGAACCAGTAGAGCACAGCTCAGAAAAACACTGCTTGGGCCAGAGGACAGGCATGCTTCAGCAGCTAAAACTCCCAGTGCTTTAGCACAACTTCAGAAAGTATAACTCCAGGAGGCACAACTCCAGGAAGGCAGGCAGACTTACTTCAGCAGCCAAATCTCCCAGTGCTTTAAGGAAGCCTGGGTGAACAGGCACCTTCCGGGGGACAGGCTCCCCACCTCGACCCACAGAGCTCCACTGCAGCTGACCCCATCTCATCAGCAAGTAAGCTGACAGACTCCTACAGAACTCCAGCTGCCAGCACCTGAGGCCCCAGCATACAAGGCCAGTGACCAGGTCCCAGGTTCCCAGCACAAGAAGGTTGGGTCAGTGCCCTGCTCTGCTCTAGCAGGAGAGCTCAACTTTAAAAGCCAAGAAATAGGCAAACACCATGAGCAAGAAGCAGAAACAGACATGGACTACAGATTGTTATTATGAGGACAAATTCAGAAGAGGACAACATTGTCAATATATCCACATCAGAAACCTCAAACAGGAATATGAACTGGTCTTGAGCCTCAAAAGCCTTCTTGGAAGAGATGAAGAAGGATTTTAAAAATCAAACAAGAGAGGTAGAAGAAAAATGAGGAAAACAAATGAGACATATGCAAGAGAAAGTTAATAGCTTGAAAAAGAAAGGTCAAAAATTGACTGTAGAGAACAAGTCCTTAAAAAATGCAATTGGCCAAATGGGGAAAAAAGTACACTGAAGAAAACAAGTCCTTAAAAAATATAACTGCTCAAATGGAAAAAAGTACACTTAAGAAAAAAACTCTAAGAAGTAGAATTGGCCAAATGCAAAAGGAGGCACAAAAATTCACTGAAGAGAAGAACTTAAAAAGTAAAATGGGCTAAATGGAAAAGGAGATACAAAAATCTAACAGAAGAAAACAATTTGATAAAAATTAAAATTGGGCAAGTGGAAGCTAGTGACCCTATGAGATAGCAAAAATCAGTCAAACAGAAACAAAAGAATGAAAAAATAGAAGAAAATGTAAAATATCTCATTGGCAAAACAACCGACATAGAAAATAGATCTAGGAGAGACAATTTAACAATTATTGATCTACCTTAAAGTCATGAAGAAAAAAAGAGCCTAGACAGCATTTTTTCAGGAAATCATCAAGGAAAACTGCCTTGAAGTAGTAAAAACAGAAGGTAAAATAGTCATCAAAAGAATCCACTGATCACTTCCTGAAAGAGATCCCAAATTGAAAACACCAAGGAATACTGTAGCCAAATTCCAAAATTACCAGGTCAAAGAAAAATCACTGCAAATAGCCAGAAAGAAATAATTTAAATATTATGGACCCACAGTCAGGATTACACAGTTCCTAGCAGTTTCTACATTAAAAGATCTTGGGACTAGAAATATGATACTCATAAGGCAAAGGAGTTTGGATTACAACCAAAGATCAACTACCCAGAAAAACCAAGCATAATCTTTCAAGTGAGGAGATGGACATTCAAAGAAATAGGAGACTTCCAAAACTTCCTGATGAAAAGACCAGAACTCAACAGAAAATGTCATCATCAAATACAAAATTCAAGAGAGGCATACAAAGGTAAATAGGAAAGAAAAAAAAAACATGTTATTAATAAGGGCAAAATGTTTACATCCTTACAAGGGAAGATGACGTAACTCTTAAGAACTGTATCTATCATTATTATGACATTTAAAAGGGGTATACAAAGACAAAGGGCATGAGTACAAGTTGACTTTGATGTGATGATAAAAAATCAAATTAAGTGGTGAAAAGGGATTGTACTGGGAGAAGGGGAAAGGAGGAGGCATACAAAGGTAAATTACATCTCATGAAAATGTACAAAAACCTATTATAGTAGAGAGAAATAAGGGGGGATATGAGCATTGTTTGAACCTTACTCTTATCAGATTGAGATAAAAGAGGAAATAACATAATCAGGTATAGAAATAAAACTTGCTCTATAAGAGAGAAAAGGGAGAGGATGAAAAGAAGGGAAGGAAGAAATAGTAAGGGTAAAGGAGAAGAAAAGGGAGGGAGCTAATGGAAAGGTGAACAGATTGAGGGAGGTGATGGTCAAAAGCAAAAATCTAGAGGAGAGAAAGGGAGAAAGAAGAGGGAAAAGCATAAACAGGAGGGAGGAGGGGAGTGGAGGGGGTGGAGCCAAGATGGCAGCTGAAAAGTAGGGACTTCCTTAAGCTCTCCCCCAGGTCCCTCCCAACACTTACAAAAAAGGCTCTGAGCAAATCATAGAGCTGCTGAACCCATAAAACAGCAGAGGGAAGCAGAGATCCAGCCAAGGAAAGCCTGGATGGTCCCAGGGAAGGGTCTATCACAAAGAGCTGGGAGCAGAGCAGAGCCCATCATGGGCCATGCCAGGATCAGGCCAGGTGGAACAGGCCACAGGGCCCTGAATCATTGAGCTATGGAAGTTACCATACTTCTCAACTCACAAACACCAAAGACAACAGAGAAGGTTAGTGGATAGAACTGGTAGAATAGAGTGAAAGGACTGTGTAGTCGGGCCCAGCCCCGGGGGCCATGGAAAGGGTGCAGCATGGAAAGGGCTGCTTCCAGCTGCAGTTGCTTCTGGCCCCAGGCCCACCAGGTGGGAGAAATTAAGCGGCAGATCAAAGCAGGAGTGCAGAGCCTGCTTGGATCTGAGTCACGGTCTGGGTTGGCAGCTCTTGGGGGAGGAAGAGTGCTGGTGCAGCAGAGCTTGCTGTGTAGAAGCAGCTCTTAAAGCAGCAGTGCAGCCCCTCAAGCTTGGAACAAAGTACTCTCTACAAGCAGTCACACCCCACCAAAAAGCTCAAGGGTCAAGTAGTTGGCTGGGAACATGAACAGGCAGCAACGATGGACCCAGATTCAGAATCGGACTTTGGAATCTTTTTTTTGGTTACAAAGAAGAACAAAATATACAGCAAGAAGTCAGCAAAGTCAAATAGCCTACATCAAAAGCCTCCAAGACAAATATGAGCTAGTCTCAGGCCATGGAATTAGAAAAGTAAGTTAAAGAAGTAGAGGAAAATTGGGAAGAGAAATGAGAATGATGCAAAAAAATCATGAAAAACAAGTCAACGGCTTGGTAAAAGAAAACCAAAAAATACTAACAAAAATAACACCTTTAAAATAGACTAACTCAAATGGCAAAAGAGCTCCAAAAAGCCAATGAGGAGAAGAATGCCTTGAAAGGCAGAATTAACCAAATGGAAAAGGAGGTCCAAAAGACCACTGAAGAAAATACAACCTTAAAAATTAGATTGGAGCAAGTCGAAGCTAGTGACTTTATGAGAAATCAAGATATTATAAAACATAACCAAAGGAATGAAAAAATAGAAGAAAATGTGAAATATCTCATTGGAAAAACCACTGACCTGGAAAATAGATGCACAGAGATAATTTAAAAATTATTGGACTACCTGAAAGCCATGATCGAAAACAGAGCCTAGATATCATGTTTCAAGAAACTAACAAGGAGAACTGCCTTGATATTCTAGAGCCAGAGGGTAAAATAGAAATTGAATGAATCCATCGATTGCCTCCTGAAAAAGATCGCAAAAAGAAAACCCCTAGGAATATTGTGGCCAAATTCCAGAGCTCCCAGATCAAGGAGAAAATACTGCAGGCAGTGAGAAAGAAACAATTTGAGTAATTACATTCCTACATGGAAAGATGATGTATGTAATTCATGAGACCTCAGTATTAGGTTAGCTGAAGGGAATATACATATATAGACAGACAGAGGGCACAGGGTGAGTTGAATATGAAGGGATGATATCTAAAAAAATAAAATGAAATTAAGGGAAGAGAGAGGAATATATTGAGAGAGGGAGAAAAGGAGAGATAGAATGTGGTAAATTATCTCACATAAAAGTGGTAAGAAAATGCATTTCTGTTGGAAGCAAAGAGGGGGCAAGTGAGGAGGAATGAGTGAATCTTGCTCTCAGCAGATTTGACTTGAGGAGGGAATACCATACATAGTCAGTTGGGTATCTTACCCCACACGAAAGTAGGGGGAAGGGGATAAAAAAGGGGGACAATAGAAGAGGTAATCAAAAGCAAACCCTTTTGAAAAGGGACAGGGTCAAGGGAGAAATTCGAATAAAGGAGGACAGGATAGGAGTGAGGGAAATATAGTTAGCCTTTCATAACATGACTATTTATGGAAGTGTTTTGCATAATGATACATGTGTGACCTATGTTGAATTGGGTGGGGAGGGAGCAGGGGAGAGAATTTGGAACTCAAAGTTTTAAAAGCAGATGCTCAAAAAAAGAAGGTTTTTTTGCATGCAACGGGAAAATAAGGTATACAGGCAATGGGGCATAGAAATCTATCTTGCTCTACAAGAAATATGGGGAAAAGAATTGGCGGGAGAGGGGAAGGGGGTAGTAGAAGGGAGAGCTGACTAGGGAATGGGGCAATCAGAATATATGCCATCTTGGAGTGGAGGAGAGGGTAGAAATGAGGAGAAAATTTGTTACTCAAAATCTTGTTGAAATCAATGCTGAAAACTAAAAAGTATCAAAGAAAAAAAATCTCATAAAACTGTCTGAAAGAGGCTGGACCTAGGAGCATTCTACAGGACATGTAACTAGGGATTAGCCCAGCTGTTTATATTCTGACACAAACTTTCAAACCTCAGACCAGGAAGACGAGGACAGCCTTTGCCCCAGAGCACACATTTTGGGGACCCTGAAACCTGCAAGTCCCCAGCTGGAGCTGTCCTGGAGATACTGGATTAGCATAACACTCCACACCTAAAGAAGGCAGCAGAAGGATCTGAGGCCAACAGCTCAGCTCAGGCATTACCTCCAGAAGCATACCCAGTTCACTCTTATATAAATTCTAATGGCAGCTAGGTGTCATATAGTGAATAAAGCGCAGGGCCTGGAGTCAGGACGACTCAATTTCAAATCTGGTCTCTGACACTTAGCAGCTATGTGACCCTGGGCAAGTCACTTAACCTTGTGTAGTAGCAATTAGATTTGAAGATTCTCTCCCCTCCTCCCCCATTCATAGGCTTATGTCACAGGAATACTGTGTTACATGGTAGGAGGAGCTTCCTGACAGGAAAAGGAGGTTATGTCACAGGACATGCAGAGAGAAAAATATATTATGGCTACTAATGGCTGCTAATGGCCACCCTCGTGATTGTAAAAACTGAACAGGCTGACTTAGTTGTACTGTGAGTTTATTTTGGGGAAGACCTCAGCAGGAAGTCAGAGAGGTTTTGGGAGGGTGAGTCTCCAGGTTGTCATATTGTGTTTGGAATGTTGTCCTGCTGTGATAGACTGGATAAATGACTTATGATATATGGTTCTCTGGTGTCAGAATAAATGGTATACTTTTTCTACCTTCAAAAAAAAATAAATGGGGGTGGAGAGAAAGACAAAGTAATGAAAACTGTGAATGTGAATGCAATGAATTCTCTCATAAAATGGAAGTCGATAGCAGAGTGGATTAAAAACCATAATCCTACAATATGTTGTTTACAAGAATGACATTTGAACCAGAGGGATACACACAGAGCAAAGGTAAAAGGCTGGAGCAGAATATATTGTGCTTCAGCTAAAGTTAAAAAAAAAGTAGGGGTAGCAATCCTGATCTCAGACACAGCAAAAGCAAAAATAGATCTAATTAAAAGAGATAAAGAAGGAAACTATATCCTGCTAAGAGGAACCAAAGACAATGAAGTAATATCATTACTAAATACAGATGCACCAAGTGATGTAGCATCCAAATTCTTAGAAGAGAATTAAAGTGAGTTACAGGAAGAAACAGATGACAAAACTATACTAATGGGGAACCTCATCCTCCCTTTCTCTGAACTTGATAAATCTAAATGCAAAATAAAGAAGAAAGAAGTTAAGGACATGAGTAGAATTTTAGAAAAGGTAGATACGGTTGACATCTGAGGAAAATTGAATGAGGATAGAAAGAAATGTACCTTTTTCTTGGTGGCACATGGCATCTACACAAAAATTGACCATATATTAGGGCATAAAAACCTCACAAACTAATGTACAAAAGTAGAAATACTAAATGCATTCTTTTCAGATCATAATACAATAAAAATTACATGTAATAAAAGGCCATGGAAAGATAGACTAAAAATGCCCAATTAAGTACCAAATTAAAAATTCTGGAAAACAAAGGAGAGAATGATGAAATTGAAATTAAGAAAACTATTGAACTAATAAGTAAAACTAACAGCTGGTTTTATGAAATAAAAACAATAAAAGAGATAAACTTTTGTTTAATTTGATTAAAAGAAAAGAAACAAGAAAGCCAAATACCAGCATCAAAAATGAAAAGGACGAATTCATCACCAATGAAGAGGAAATCAAAACAATTAGGAACTATAGGAAATAAAGTAAGATCTAAATAATTAGAAAAATATCATTTGCTCATGGGTAGCTAATATAATAATTCTGTCTAAATTAATTTACTTATTCAGGGCCATACTAATCAAACTACCAAAAAATTATTTTACAGAGCTAGAAAAAACAATAACAAAATTCATCTGGAAGAAAAAGGGTCCAAAACATCAAGTAAAGTAATGAAAAGAAATGCAGGGGAAGGTGGCCTAGCTGTACCAAAAGTACATGGTACTGGCTAAGAAATAGCATGGTGGATCAGTGGAATAGGTTAGGTACACAAAACACAATTGTGAATCACTGTAGTCTCCAGTCTACTGTAGTCCAAAGTCTCCAGCTTCTGGGATAAGGACTCATTATTAAAAAAAAAACTGCTGGGAAAACTAGAAAACAGTATAGCAGAACCTAGACATAGACCAACATCTTACACACTACACCAAGATAACGTTGAAATGGGTACATGATTTAGATATAAGGGATGATACTATAAGAAAATTAGGAGAGAAAGTAATAGTTTACCTGTCATATCTATGGAGAAAGGAAGAATTTATGACAAAATAAGACATAGAGGACATTATGAAATGTAAAATGGATAATTTCAATTACATTAAGTTGAAAAATTTTTGCATGAACAAAGCCAATGCAAGCAAGATTAGAAGGAAAGCAGAAAGGGAAACAATTGTTACAACCAATGTCTCTGATAAAAAATTCATTTCTAAAATATGTAGAGAACCGAGTCAAATTTATAAGAATACAAGTCATTCCTCAGTTGATAAATAGTCAAAGGATATGAATAGGCAGTTTTCATAGGAAGAAATTAAAGATATCTATAGGGATATGGAAAAATGCTTGAAATCATGACTGATTAGAGAAATGCAAATCAAAACAACTGTTAGATGCCACATCACACCTGTCAGATTGGCTAGCATGAGAAAACAGGAAATTGATAAATGTTGGAGAAATGTGGGAAAATTGGAACATCGGTGGAGTGGTGAACTGATCCAACCATTCTGGAGAGCAATTTGGAACTATGCCAAAAGGGCTATAAAACTATGCATATTCTTTGACCCAGCAGTAGTACTTCTAGGTCTGCATCCCAAAGAAATCATAAAAATGAAAAAGGGCCTACATGTACAAAAATATTTATAGCAGTTCTTTGTGGTGGCCAAGAATTGGAAATTTGGGGGATGTCCATCAATTGGGGAATGGATGAACAAGTTGTGTTATATGAATGTAATGGAATATTACTGTACTATAAGAAACAATGAGCAAGTGGACTTCAGAAAAACCTGGAAAGACTTATGTGAACTGATGCTGAGTAAAATGAGCAGAACCAGAAGAACACTGTACACAGTAACAGCCACACTGTGCAATGACTGGCTTTGATAGACTTAGCTCTTCTCAGCAATCCAAAAGACCTATGGTGGAAAATGCTGTCCACCTCCAGAGAAAGAATTTTGGAGTCTGGATGCAGATGGAAACATACTATTTGCTCTCCTTTTCTTTTGTTGTTTTGTTTTCTTTTTTCTTTCTCATGGTTCCTCCCATTAGTTCCAATTCTTTACATTATGACTAATGTGTAAATATGTTTAATATGAACATATAAGTTAGAGCCTATATCAGATTGCATGCCATCTTGGGGAGGCAGTGGAGGAGGGGTAGATAATTAAGAACTCAAAATCTTATGGAAGTGAATGTTGAAAACCAAAAAAATGAATCAATTATATAAAAAATAGGTGAGGGATTTGCAAGTAAGAAGAAGCCTGGAACAACCAAGAATTCTGGTCATGAGACAAAAAAAAATAGAGCTTAACATCTTCCCAACTGCTCACACTCATGAGCTTGTTGTCATCTTTGCCTTTTTCCTTTCCCTCTTGTGAGAAAGGAAGGAAGAAAGCAAGGAAGGAAGGGAGGAAGGAAGGAAAGAAGGAAGGAAGAAAGGAAGGAAGGAAGGAAGGAAGGAAGGAAGGAAGGAAGGAAGGAAGGAAGGAAGGAAGGAAGGAAGGAAGGAAGGAAAGAAAGAAGGAAGGAAAGAAGGAAGGAAGGAAGGAAGGAAAGGAGAGAGGGGAGGAGGGAGGAAGGGAGGGAGGGAAGGATAGAGGAAGGAAATAAAGAAGACCCAGAAACTGTTCAGTCTAAGAGATGTAGACAATGGGAGAAAGTAAGCCTTTGGCCACTATTTTCTATCTTCTAACACAGTGACATTTCTCAAAGCAAGTCCAACTATCTAGTGCCTTGTAATGTATTTGTTTTCTGGATTTGCTTTTTAGCTAATATTCTCTGATAAGAAATTAGGAAATATGCTGATTAAACTGATCAAGACTTGGGTGAAACTTCAAAGATAGTCTATTATTTTGACAGTTAATTCATGGTCGACACAATTAGTTTACACAGACCTCTTATCTAACCTTTTTCAAGGCAATGTGACTTCTATTGATCTGTTTCAAATACTGGATGCCTGACTAGTTGGAGTGATGGGGCAATCAGCTGTCACAAAGATCGATCCATAGAACTGGATGGAAAAACATCTCTAGGAAAAACAGGAATGGAATTGATGGTTATTTTTCTGGCCTTTTTTACTTTTAAAGAACATATGTAAATATACTAATTATATTGGTAAATAAATATGAGTGGAATTATAAATATATATTAAGAAGTTAAGTAATAATAACAATAAAGAAGGCAAGTAAGATACACTTGTAACATTAAAAAGAAGTACTGTACTGTAAAATCTTTTATTATAGATTCTTATATTTGAAATATGTGGCTTCACTTATTCTCCACATTTATATAGTTTGTAGTACTAGTACATATACCATCCTCAATTTTGCTCAGTATTGAATTTTATAACCCAATAAAGGAAGGGCATTTTGTTAAGCATTCTTTTATTTATTCAGCTCTAATTTCATTTAATCTGAAAGTAAATTACTCCAAAGTACATCATGATTAAAGATGCAATACAGTTCATCAAAATGTAAGTGTCTGGGCAATTGCCAAAATATCATGCAGATAGAATTTCAACTTCTTAGCATATAATCATACTTGTCTTAGCTTCAAGCTATCTGGTTCTTTCTTTTTTTTTACAATAGATTAATTTACTCCAAATTTGTTTCATACAGTAAATTAGTACAGATTAATCCTGTTTAAATGGTACCATTGCAAAGAATTCTAACAACCTGTAGTATAATATACTCTCATGGAATCCATAAAAATGATCTCTTTTTGATTGCTATATCCATGGCACCTTGACACATACTAGGTACTTAATATTTATTGAATTGATTTTATTATTATTATATTAAATTGATAATATATAACATAAAATTCAGTATAAATAATGTTTTCTCTGGTCCCTGTCCTTACCATAATTATTCCTTATAACAAAGAATTCTAGTTGCAATTATTGGAATTATATGAAGGGAGAGACAATGTGAATGGAACTGCAGTTGAGCTATTGACCATCCCAACCTCCTACTTAATCTACAAAACTGTTTATCACAATAAGCATATGCTGAAGGCATGGTCAAGAGAGCTTCTAATCAGTTCGTTGAAAGTCCTTCAGTCACCCTTATGGCATTACATGGCATGGACCTGTGTTGTAAGGGAACACCTTTAATGGACATATATTTGTCACCTAAACCTTTGCTAGGATGGCATAGGGGCTGTTTAATTTGTTACCAGTGACTTGGGGACTGCTTTAAACATGATTGTAAACCAGCTGTGAGGTATTTGGTCTCTTATCAGAGGAATCTCTCCTTCTGTGTCTCTTAAGAATGAGGAGAAATAGCTCATTCTTTTTGTGGTAGTGATGGGAGGACCCTTCTCTCTTGTCAGTAAATCAGTCAATAAATATTTTTAAATGCCTAGTATGTGCCATTCCTTGTCACAAGCTTCTTTTTTTGGGGCTTCATCTAGAAAACATCAGTTCACTCTCTTATGATTTAATAACGAAGGTGGCTTCCAAAGAGATTTCAGTTCATGGTTTACATTCTCCTGTTTATGGTTGCAGCAACTCACTCATCTTCTACCTCCCGCTGTGAAGCAAGGAAAAAATGTGAAAGTCTGGTCAGATTTTTCTATCTCCCCATGCTTTCAATTCTGTTCCCTAGAAGGTACTTTATTATAGAAACAATAGCAGAATTCCAGGAGACCGGATCAGACTGGACTAGGCCTGATGCTTCACATGATATCATAAAGTAATTGGTGCTGCTTGAGTCATATCGCTCTACCTCATGAAGTAATTATATGATGCTGCTAGGGGCCATAGTAGGCAGAGAATTGGTCTTAATATTAGTAATACCTGAGTTCAGTCTTGCCTCAGAAACTGCTTATATGATCCTGGACATGTCACTTTAAACTTTCTTAGTATCAGTTTCCTCATCTGTAAAATGAGGGTTAATAATAGCACCGATCTCATAAGATTGTTGTGAGGATTAAATGAGATAATATATGTAAAGTGCTCACAAACCTTAAAGCAATATATAAACATTAACTACTATTATTATTAGTTTGCTATTATTATTGTTACTTTGTCCACATGGGTCAAAAGAGAACCCTAGATAGAGCAAGAAACAGATTTAATGGCCCAAGATGATAGCAGATGTTATTAACAAGTGTAAGACTTGCTCCTGATATGTTCAAAGAAAAGTAGTAACATATGTTTATAGATTTTAAGTCCTAGCAAACCCTTGGAACTTGTCTGCATTGACTTCTTTTAATCTCTGGAAGGAAATAGAGCAGAAGCTATATCTTAGTGGTGATATTTGCACAATAAGAATCAGAAAGCTTCCATGGTTGCTAGTGTTGTGGAAGAGGAAAGTCTCAGCATATGAATTGCCTGTGCGGCTCCATTCTGACCAAGGAATAGGCTTTGAGAGTAAGCTATTCAAGGAAATGTGGGCTTTGACTAGTATAAAGGAGTTTAGAACTACTTCTGCTCATTCCAAAGGAAACCCACAGCCTTACTGCCTCAATCACACATTGACGAAAATATTAGAAACACAGAGACCAGAAATCTCAGTGGAGTCAATAAGTGGCATTTTTAGCAGCCACCTGTAGTTCTGCCAAGGATGATGATACAGAGTTTACACCATAGTTGCCAATGTTTGGGCAAGAACTATGTCTGCTCATTGATTCATGGTTTTGGATCTTAGAAGATGGAGAAAATTCAAATTCTCAAAATCACTACATATCTAGGATCAGAGACTAGTTGAAAAAATGAAACCTATCAATTTGCAATGACTTCAACTCAGAAGACTTTTGAGGAAGCTAGGTGGTTTAATAGACAGAACATTGCTCCTGGAGTAAGGAAGAGCTACATTCAAATCCAGCTTACTGTCTTACTATCTGTGTGATCCTAGACAAGTCATTCAACTTCTACCTGCCTTAGTTTTCTCAGCTATAAAACAGAGATTATAATAACACCTACCTCCCAGGATTAAATGAGATCATACTTATAAAGTGCTTTGAAAATCTTAAAGTGCTATGTGTTTTATGACATTACCTCTTATACAAAAATGGCTTGATGCAGAATTTCATTGTCAGGAATACCAGTAAAAGTGAAAGGATTTTAGTGAGAAACTTTGATTTTCAGAATACATGATTAAAAGACCAATGGAAAGCAAATTCATATCAAATAGTTGAAAAGACTGCGCAACTTACCCGTTTATAGACTACCTCCAGTGTGTGTGTGTGTGTGTGTGTGTGTGTGTGTGTGTGAGAGAGAGAGAGAGAGAGAGAGAGAGAGAGAGAGAGAGAGAGAGTGTGTGTGAGTGAGTGAGCGAGTGAGTGAGTGTGGGGGGAGGGGAAGAGGAAGGTGGCAATATAAAGACAAGTGATAGCAACGGCTTACTGCTTTTAGTCACACTGCATAATGAGCACAAGTAAAGAAGGGATGGGCAATTATTTAAATTGATTATGAAGAGAAGAGATTGCTTGTGAGTTGTAGAAAGACTGTCTGATTCTGGAAAATGACATGCCAGATGAACACTGTGTGCCATGTCCCAATTAGAGCCTCAATAAGTTCAGCTATGGGAATGCAGACCTATGTATCTGATGAAGATAATGAGTAGCCCATACCACCAACCAACTCAGGTATGAATACAGAAAGATCAGTAGGGGGCAGCTAGGTGGCTCAGTGAATAGAGTACTGGCCCTGGAGTCAAGAGGATCTGAGTTCAAATTTGGGCTCAGATATTTGACACTTACTAGCCATGTGACCTTGGGCAAGTCACTTAACCTGGATTGCCTTACCTCTCCCCTACCAAAAAAAAAAACATCAGTAGGTCACAAAAAGGATAGAACCATCTGATTTATCATTAGACTAATGTATGATGTTGCTGAAGAAGCAGAAGAAGTAGTTATATATATATATATATGTATATATATATACATATATATATGCATATATGTATTTGCCTAGATGAAACTTACAATGTTTATTTCTGTAATGTATGTCTTGCATATAATTGCATATGTATAGGTGTTAATTGTTATATTTTGAGTCATGTTTTTATCATTTGGCTTTCTTGCTTGCCTAAATTCTAGAGTCGTTTGTATCTTAAATGTCCACTAACTATGTAATGTTTTTCTTTGTTTATTTGTATAGTCTAATGATGTTTCACATATTGTTCTTACCTATGGCTATTAATACTGCTATTTACATTATTTTTATTTATGATTATTTAATATAATATGGATGTTTTGTACCCTCTTGATAGGATATGTTATGCAGCACATATAATTTAGACATTATTGCTTCGTTGAGTGCTAATGTTTATTATGATTCCATGATGACTATCTGCAGATATTATGCACCTCAAGTATTTTCTACAGGTAGAGAAATTATTTGTTAATGGGAAGGAATGTCTCTCACATCTCTAAGATCCAGGAAGACAAAGGTGAAAGGGAATTATAGAAATTGCATAAGAGAGGAGACGTACGCAGCACTACATTTTCATATGTTAACATGTTTACTTTCTCATATATTCATGTTTCCATTTTCTTTCCCTTTGGAGGGGCCCCTGAACAGACATTTCATTGGCTGAGAAAAAAGGTGACAAAGGAAGATGAAGCCATATGGAGGCTCCATGCTTTTCCTGCCACATATCAGAGAATGCCATTGTTGCTATGACAAGGGGAATGCAAAGTATGAACTGGTATCTCTTTGAGAAACCATTTATGAAGGCAGAAAGCATATAGCTAGCTCCATAGGAGGTGCTTCTTGATGACAAAGGCCCATACTCCGAATCTAATCAAGTTGTTGGGGGTTGGGGAAAACAATTCATCAAATTCAAGAATTCTTTTGGCCACGTCTACTACTACTACTATTACTACTACTACTACTACTACTACTACTACTACTACTACTACTACTACTGCTGCTGCTGCTGCTGCTGCTGCTGCTGCTGCTGCTGCTGCTGCTACACACACACACACACACACACACTAGCTAGTGGGAGAAAATTGTTAGTAGCGGTGTGGTTGGGCTGGGTATGTATGAGCATGAGCGCTCTGTGAATATTTATGAGTACTCTCCTCCTATTAGTTCAAAGCATTTATTTTTGCTTGTTAATTAACATGTTCAGTGAATCCCCTGTGACAAACTTATAGGAGGACAAGGATAGGAACTGTATAGGATAGGTAGGCATGCATGGGCTAAAATCTGCTTCACGGGAGGAAAGATTCAAATTTATTCTGGCTTAGGCATTTGCAACTTGTATGATCCTGGACAAGACTTAGCCTGATTGAGCTTTAATTGTTTTCATATGTAAAATTAGGAAGTTGGTCTCTTTGGCTTCTAAGGTTCCTTCCAGCTACAAATCTAGAATCTTATGAGATCACAGATTCATTTGAGTAATTCAAGTGAGTAATTCACAACAGAGCAGTTGGACATCAGCTCTATTTCATTTTGGGAATATAATTTCTACCAAAACCTTATTCTTTCAATTATATTAATTTATTATTAATAATTATTACTATCATTAATTAATTTAATTATATTACGAAAGTACAATATAGATATCTTATGATATTAGTTATAAAAGATTTTATTTGTTCACAGATCTGAAGGATATTTTGAGTAGTACGAAGACTGCACTATCAATTGGGCTTGCAAATATTTTCCAACTTTATTATTTGTTCACGAATCATTTTTTTATAGCTTAGCAATCAAGTTGAGCAAACAAAAGGTTTATATGTTTTCTAGATAAAGATGTTAGTCCTATTTCTTCTCCCTCACAATTCTGATAACATAATAACTTTACTAAAAACTTGCTTTCTGGATCTCACCTTCAACACCCACTCAAACTATTCCTTACACATGACATTTCGATTTTAGTCACTATGACTTTGCACAGGTTGTAACATGTATGAAATCCTTTCTATACCTCCATCCTTTAGAATCCCTAAAATTCTTCAAGGCTCAGTTCAAACGCCATTTTGTACATGAACCCTTTCATGACATTTCTATCTTCTAGGGTCTCACCCCACATTATCTTGTATATGTGCTGTATGTACTTATTGGTTTTTGTGTCTCAGTGTCTGCAGTGCCTCTTGCTATAGAATTTGAGATCCTCTAGTACGGGAACTTTTTTGTCATTTTTGTCTTTCAATCATCAACACATAACAACATTGCTAACTTGGCCTCAGAGGTCCTTTCCAGATCTAGATCTGTGTTTCTGTGAACCTTTGAGCCTGGATTTTAGCCCTTACATCTAGCACTTAATCTGGCACATAGCAGACACAATAAATGCTTATTCATTGATGATCTTGTATCCTATCCAGTGGAAAGAGAAGTGGTTCTAGAGTCAGAAGACCTGGATTCAAATCTCACATCTTACACTATGTATGACTTTAGGCAGTTCACTTAATCTCCCTGGAAATTAGATTAAACAACCTCTGAGTTTCCTCCAAGATATAAATCTATGTATGATACTGTGAACCTTTGAGACTGAGTCTTATGCCTTTACACCTAGTTCCTAACCTTCTGGACTAGTCTTATAATTTGATGGGTAACTGCTTCTTACAAATAGAATAGAATATTAAAAGGGGCCCCTATCTTTAGTATTGTAGACGTATTTTCAGGTAAGAGAAAATGTGCTGGAGATACGAATAATTAAAATCCAACAAGATAAACATTGTATTAAACCGATGTTCAATACTTCTTACTTTCCATACTTCAATACCCTGTCTCTAAGTCTCTAGGAGTGGGAACCCCTGTCATAGAGAAGCAATTGATCATTCATTTTACCTTTAACTTGTCTGTCACAAATTAGGTAATTTTATTGTCTCTTATCATCTCTCATTCCCTATCCTTGACAAAATAATTCAATTGGAATAAATGACATGCAAACCTTTGTGTTGAGAGAGAGAGAGAGAGAGAGAGAGAGAGAGAGAGAGAGAGAGAGAGAGGAGAGAGAGAGATTAGATAGTGATAAATATGGATGGAAGATAGAGAGATTGGTGACAGATGATAGAAATTGATGATAAGGAGTGATAGGGATAGATAAGATACAAATAATAGATTGACGATAGATAGATAAGAGAAAAATATAATCCTTTAATATCTGAGAATCCAAAAGCTTAGTCCCAGTTAATATTCCATATTAAGTAACATTAACATCTAAAGTAGATTACTTTTCCTAAAATAACTAGAGATATTACACATTCTATGGTTGTGTAGACACAAAACTAGAAATCAGGAAATAAAAGAGGAAAAAGTACTATCATTTATCAGCATCATTTTCCACTTTTTTTCAACCACTCATGCCCTACAAAAAAGGCCAAAGAAAGATGTTGCTTACTGGGGCAATGAGATGCTTCACCAAAATTCTTATTTCTTCCTCATTCTCCAAAACCTTTATCCACTAAATAACTGACGGAATGGATAAGTAAGAAACTCAGTGAATGGATGAATGAATGAAAGACAGCCCTGAAGATGTTCCTTACCACCAAATATTAGTTTTTAGTCTTCTTGACTGTGAACTAGAAAATTTTAACAGTAAAGTTGATTCTGTGAGTAGGGATTATTTCATCCTTTTAAATTATATTCCCAGTGCATATCACTGTGCCAGGGACATAGTAGGAGCTAAGTAAATGCTTGTTGTTTGACCTTCACAGACTGAAGGTCTGTTTTTATAAAGTTTGCGGTGATTTGTATGGGATTTATTGTTCACTCATTTCAGTTGTGTCCCACTCTTCATGACTCCATTTTCTTAGCACAGATACTGGAGTGGCTTGCCATTTCCTTCTCCAGTTCATTTTGTAGATGAGGAAACTGAGGAAAACAAGGTTAAGTTACTTGCACAGGAGCACATAGCTAGCAAGTGTTTGGCGCTAGAGTTTGAACTCAGGAAGATGAGTCTTCCTAACTGCAAGCCAGTACTCTATCCACTCTACAACCTAGTTGCCCTTTGTATAAAATAGTTTACTTGATCCTGCCTAGAGCTAAAAGGCTAAAACAGTCATTTTTTGTTTTATTTTATTTTTTAGAGTTCTTTCCAGCCCTGTGGTTATGTCTTAAAAATCTCAGATAATTTGATGCTTATCTCCAATGGCAGAATTTTTTAGATTGCACAATTCTTATCAAATGCAGTAAAACAAAATGAGCATCAAGGAGCACTACGAAAACCATCCCCTAATCTTTTTTTTTCTTATGACACTCAGTAACGCAGACTTTGAAAATATCTTACTCTTTCACTGCATTCATCTTGTTGGAGCAGAGGAGAATACAGGTGCAAGAGTTATGTCTGGTGGATTGCCAGAGTTACATTGATTTTGTACTTAAAGGTTATTTCCTATGTAAAGCATTTCATTCTTTGCTGCTAAGGTATTGAAAGGGATGTTGTCAAGTTTAAAAAGACAGTAAATCATAGTTCTCTTCCTTTTGTAAAGTATTATTGAGATTGGCTTGAGATCAACAATGTATTATTTCTTTTGTTAACACAATTCTTTATACAAGGCTGACATAGGGCTCTTCAAGTGATTAGGAAATCTCTTTCATAGTAATATGGATATGTAATAGTTCACTGTACTGCAAGGTGAAAAAATGCACAGAAAAAAATAAATTGCATCTTTTGAAAAAAAGATTCAACTCCAAAACTCTGAGACTTTTCTTTAATATAAAAGTTTTTCGAAGAAACTGTCATGAAAAGTCAATGATCACTTTTATCACTGTCTGGTTCAACCAATCTTTCCAAACTTATTTCACATGATTTCTCTTCATTTATTCTACACATCAAATGAATTAGGCTATTTGATGTTTCTTGAACCCAGTATTCTATTTCCCACCTTCCTGGAATACACTACTTCCTCCATGAGAGAAGTGGGGTGGTGCAGTAGAAAGAGCACTGAGGCTGAGTCTGAAGACCTGAGTTTAAATTCAACTTTGTACATTTAACAAACTGTGAAACTGGGCAAGTCACACATGTAAATATAGATATAAATGTAGTCCTTTAATGTCTAAAAGAATCTGAATGCTAAGCTCCAGTTAATATTCCACATTAAGTAAAACTACACCTAAACTGGGCAGTTTCCTTAAAGAACTATGGTAATACACACTCTACAATTGTATAAGCCACAAAACTGGAAATAATAACAAGAAAAAGTACTATATCTCTGTTTGCTTTAGGTTGCTCATCTACAAAATGTGGATAATAATGGCACCTACTTCTTAGGGTTGTGAGAATAAAATATTATGATATTTGTAACATACTTTCCACAGTGTCTGACACTGGAAGTTGAGGACTTCAGATGGATCATGCTATTACTTGGAAGTAGAACAATATATTTTACCAGTTTATTTCCTGGTGCATGAAACGAAACACTTTTCATTTTGCCCTTTGCCTTTTTCTATTATAGCACAAATTGATAGTAGCAATTGTACAAATGTCCTTCACAGTGAATGAATACTTGAGATCATTAAAAGCATCTATGACAATTCAGCAGTTTATTGTTCATTTTTCTTTACCTTTGGTTTGCATAACCAAAATGATTAATCATTTTTGCCACTTATTATACAGTATTCAGTTTCACTTCAAAGTTCTTAGGAACTAGCCCAGTATGCTAATATGATATGTAAACCATTAATAATTATACATGGAAAAAATATTTCAAAGGGTTAAGATGAATTTCTTATATATACACATCACTATATATCTTCCTTGATACTTAAATTCAATGTTAAAAATAGTATTATTATTATATAAAATGGCACTATTATTACATATAGCTTTGAAAATAAACAAACTAAACATTAAAATGATGATTAATTGGTGTTGGAGCAGGTAGCCAGTATTCAGTCTGCAAAAGCGTGTTCTTAATATTCACCAATTGCGTTGAATTAATATACATCCATGATCTTGGCTTACTTGTTCTGTTTCACCAGAAAATACTCTGGAGTTGACCCAGGATACATGATATCTGCTCTCTTTACCCACTTTGCCTTGATTGTGGTTTGATGTACTTGAAGATCAGTAGACAGCTAAGGGGCATTGAAAATGAGCAAGTTTTCTGACAGTGACTTTCCAGGTGGCTTTGTTTAAGTCTCAACAGTTTTAAGTACAGATGAGAAAATGATAGAAACATCAATCTGCCATAAACACAATTCTGTCAAAGTGATGATAAAAACTAATGAAAGGAGAAAAAGACTTAGGCATGGTGTGATTGAAAGAAAAGTAAAACAATGTTGAACATGAATGTGCCCTGAGTAGTTATGTGGCACTACATGACATATTCTGAAGGATAACAATGGCATAGATGATAATGGACTAACAAGAGAAAAGGAAGAAGAAAAAATCCTTCATAAAATGAATGGATGACTTTGAAATAGCAGTAACTCATTGTTGTCTCAAAAAGCATGAATCAGCCATTTAGACGAGTAGTACCAAACTTACTTGATAATTTAGACTTTTCACAATTAGCAGATTCAGTAAGTAATGCTGGGAAATGAAGTGGAGCAGGGTTGATCCAATGGTTCAAGCATAGGGATGTCCCTGGCACTTCTGGTGAGCCACATGTGCTATGGCCCTTTCTATGACTAGCAACTTTTAGTGCTTACAAGAGTCTGTCTCAACACAAAACAATTTTAAAACAATATAATAAAATAAATTAAAAAACTAACAAAAGTAAGCAGATGGAGAAAAAAAGAAACAAGGAGGTAAAATAATAAACTTTCCCTCTCAGAGGGAAACGCTTCCCAAATGAACTCCCATATGGCTCTAACAACAGGGATTAGGGACCACGGTTTGACTAAGTCATTTCTTCTCCTTCTGAAGAAGAACCAAATTGTCCTAGGTGAAAACTCCTCCTATGCGCCCTTTGAAGAATATCCTACTAAGTACCTAAGTAAAGCAATCCATACCTTTCTCCAACATTGCCAGTTTGGAGGACATTTCATATAATGATTCAGACATAAATATCACCTGGGGTGCCTAAAACAGATAGCATACTTTATTTTTGGCCAGTGGATCCCTAAAAAATACATAGGGCATTCTAAATAGGCATTTGAACTCATAATGGTGGACAAGCAGTCTAGCTCAAAAAGAAGTGGAACAAACTTGGATGAATTCCAAATATGTGAAGTTTTCCTTTAAAGGGATCAAACACTTGGGGTTGATTTGAATCAACTTCTCAAAATCCTGGAAGGCCTCCATGGCTAAGTACTAGAAGGAGCTAATAAACAAAAGCCCTCAAATTGTAAACACTTGCAACTTCAGGTATCTAACTAAACCTGAAGGATGCCTGTACAATCAGAAACCTCCCGCTCCCCTCATGATTGCCTCTCCACTATGGGCTAGGCCAGGGCTGTCCAAAATGCACCCCACAGGCCACGTGAGGCAGCATGATTTATGTGGCCTGCCGACAAGCATAGAAACTTACATAAATGCTTTAGTAAAGGAAGCCGAGCTACTGCAGAACTCTCACTAAAATGGCAAAACAAAATATATTGTCTATTGTTTCAATAAAAGCCTAAGGCTGGAACAGCTGCTAGGCAATGCTTTCAAACATCCATGTGGAAAAAGTGGTAAGGGAGCTACATACAGCTCCCAATGTGAAGCTTTTTTTCTCTTCTTTTTTTCAGTTCAAAGTTTCTGAGGGTTTACAGGTGGTCTCAAGGATTTCTGTAAAGGTCACATTTAACCTTTGAGGCTTGTATGAAATAACTGTCTCTTGCTCTTTCCCTGTCTCTCCTTCCCCCCAGCCCTTCTACCCTTTCTACCTCCTCATCCTCATCCTACTTCTCCTCTTCCTTCTCTTCTTTCTTCTCATCTACCTCTGCTTTCTCTTCCTCCTTCTCCTTCTTTTCCTTTTCTTCTTCTTCCTCCTTCTTTCTTTCTCTGTTTTTTCCCTCTTTCACTTTCTCCTCTTTCTCTTTTCCTCTGTCTCTCTGGAGCCATCTTTCTCTGTTTGCCTTATTCTATCTTTGCTTGTCTCTGTCTCATTCTGTCTACTTCTGTGTCTCAGTCTGACTCTGTCTCTGTCTCTGTCTCTCTCTCTCTCTCTCTCTCTCTCTCTCTCTCTCTCTCTCTCTCTCTCTCTTCCCCCTTCTCTTCTCCCGCAGTGCCTTCCAACTTTGAAATAAAATATTTCTCTTGAAAATTGCATATACAATAACCAAGCAGAAATCAGTATCAATGTTCATCAGGATTTATATGCACAAAGCTTAGATAACATAGACAATGAAAGTTAAACCTGCCCCTCCCTCATCCCACAGACAAACACTTGTAAAATTGTTTGGCTTTCACAGAGGATAGAGAAAAAGAACAGGAAGTATAAGAGTTCATTATTGACTGCAGGATAATTTGATTTTCCCTAGATGGACAGAGAAGGATCAGGAAAGATGTATTAGATAAACTGAGGTCTCTTGTCGTTTCTGACCACAGGGCACAGCCCCTGCTTCTCCTAGATCATGTGTGGGTCAGCAGGGTATTTCACATTCTGCCTTTATCTCATAGTCCCCTTCAAGCAGACCAGGAGTCAACCATTGGCATTTGGTTGGTCTGGAGGATAAATTTCAAAACCTACCCTATGGGAGTTTGGTGTTCCTTGGGCCTGGAATTATTCCTACTGCCTTCTGTGACATCTCTTACTTGTGGGGATGGTGGAATCTAGTTAAGATATTTTTAATTAAGAATAAGGAAAACTCAGATATGTTTATGAACATACTAGAAGGAATCAGTAGATAGGGAGATTGTCAATTACAGAGGTTTGCAAATTTATTTGGCCTACTGCCCCCTTTTAAAAAAAATTCCTTAGCACTCCCCCTGGAAATCTACTTTTTTTCATCCTTTAATGTTTTTTTGAAATTTAAGCCATTTAAAAAAATATAAAATCTTTTCAAATATTGCATCCTAAATTTAATACTTTATTATAAATTTGTGGGGTTTCTCCATGCATTGAAATTTTGATGATGCAGTATTGCATCATGAAACCCTATAGTATTATATTGCAAACAAGTCATTACACATATTCCTGCTGATGCATGCTGGACTTCATTTGCTTGTTAAGACCTGTCAGTGGACTTGACTACTGATTGGCAATAACTTGTATTTTGTATGTTGGTTTGGAAAACAGTGCAATCATTATGACTTTAACTCAGTTGGTTGTTGTTGTTTATTCTTGAAGAAGACCAAAATGACATCACTATGCTAGAGTCAAGTTACAGTGTGTCCCATTGTGACTGATCAGACCAATGAGAGGTCAGAATGTTCTACCCCAGGTCAGGCACAAACACTCCATATAAACACTTAGGGTGGATTCTCTAAATTTGCAATTCTCATGTTTCTTTTGAACTATTTAGATTCTGCTTTACTCATAGAGCATAGCACCTTCTCTGATGTGGGCACGCCATGCTGGGTGGCCCTGTGCCAGTGTCTCCCATTTCACACAATCAATTCCAAAGTTCTTAGAGAGATCTTGAGAATGTCCCTGTATCACTTCTTCTGACCATGTGAGTGCTTGCCCTGTGTGAGTTCTCCATAAAAGTCTTCTGGGCAAGCCCAGTTTGAATGCTTGCTAGTTTAGTTCAAGAAATGACATCAGTGTCTGGTATCTTATTCTGCCATATGATCCTCAGAATCATCCTAAGACAATTAAAATGGAAGTGATTCAGTTTCCAGGCATGGCATTGGTAGACTGAACAGGTTTAACAGACATACAACAATGAGGTCAGGCCAACAGCTCCGTAGACCTTCAGTTTGGTAGTCAGTCTAATACCTCTTCTCTTAGACACTTTCTTTTAGAGCCTCCCAGACACTGAGCTAGCTCTGGCAATGCATGCATCAACATCATTATCAATGTGTACATCCCAGGAAAGTACACTACCAAGGTAAGTGAACTTATGCATAGCATTCAAAACTTCCCTTTTTCTGTAACCACTAATTCTGAATATGCATGCTGTGGTGCTGGCTGATGGAGCACCTGCACTTTGTTGGTGTTATTGTTGGGCCAAAATTAGCATAAGCAGCAGAGAATCGATCCATACTTTGCTGCATCTCAGCTTCAGAGGCTGCATTGAAGGCGCAATCATCTGCAAACAGAAAAACATGCACCAACACTCTTCCCACTTTGGTCTTGGCATGCAGCCTTTTCAAGTTGAAGAATTTGCCATCAGTGGGGTAGCTGACCTTGATGCAGTGTTCATCCTCATTGAAAACATTTCACAACATGGCTGAAAACATAATGCTGAAAAGCATGGGAGCAAGCACACAGCCTTGTTTCACTCCATTGGTGACTGGGAAAGCACGAGAGTGTTGTCCATTATCCAGGAGCCAGGCAAGCATGCTGTCATGAAATTGATATACAACGCTGTTGAACCTCTCCAGGCAACCAGATTTTGACATCATTTTCCATAAGTCCTCATGCCTGAGAGCATTAAAGGCCTTAGTTAGATCTACAAACTTTGCATACAGACCTCTGTTCTGTTCCTGGCATTTTCCTTGGAATTGTCTGGCAGCGAACACCATATCAACCATTTCTTGGCTTTTTCTGAAACCACATTGACTCTCAGGTGGATGACCACCTTTCAGGTGAAGGATCAGTCTATTAAGGAGCCCACCCTGTGATCAACACAGGACAATCTATTTCCTTTACCTTTACAGAGATGGACAATAGAGGCATCCTTAAATTTCTGAGGGATAACCTCCTCTTGCAATATAATGCAGAAAATTTCAGTTAGCTTTTGTATGAGCAATGGACCCCCTAATGTGTAAATAAATCTCAGCCAGAATAGAATCAGCACCAGGTGCTTTGCCACATAAAAGAAGCCTAATGGCATTCAAAACCCTTCTTCAGTTGGAACTTCAGCTTAGGGAGGGATAGATTTCAACCTGAGGTCTATGGTTTCAGCATTGATTGAAGATGGTCTGTTGAGAACACTATGGAATTATTCAGTCCATCTCTCCAGGATCATGTCCTTATCACTAATCAACATGGCTCTATCAGCACTTAGTAGCTGAGATGCACCACAAGACTTTGGCCCATAAATAGCCTTCAGGGCATCATAGAAGTGCTTTGGAATGCAATCAGTGTAAAACTGAATTTGATTGGCCTTCTTTGCTTGTACTTTACTTTCGATGGAATTAAATGCTGCCTTCTTAGAGATGGATGAATTATCCTGCTGGTAAGCAGGATGAACTATCCTGTGGAGTTCTCATTTTTCATTTAGCAGCTTTTGAATTTTTCCATCATTTTCAACAAATCAATCTTGATGTTTGAGAGTGTTCTGCAGATGAGCAAATATAGTGCTATACACCACATCTCTGAAAGCTGCCCATTCCTTTCTGCTCCACTGTTGCCAATTGTGTATTGGCTCAACTTTCCCTCCAAGTTAGCAACAAACTGTTCCCTCTCAGAGAAGAACTTTAATCTGTTGACGTTAATTCTTCTGGTAGTCATTTTACCACTTTTATTGAATGCAAATATTAAGCTTGAAAAGGATAAGTCTATGATCAGTCCAGCACTCTGTACCACATATTGCTTTCATCACTCTCACATTCTGTCTGTATCTTCTTCTTACCATCACATAGTCTAGTTAGTAAATGACAATGTTTGCTGCCAGGGTGCATGCACAAAGTTTTATTGCATTTAAGTAAACAGAAGACAGTGTTGGTGATGAGAAGGTCATGAGATGCTCAAGTTTTAGTAGTAGGTGATCATTGTTGTTGCCATTTCCAACTGCATTCCTCCCTAAGACTCTCTGCCAAGTCTGATAGTCTGAGCCTACTCTAGCATTTTAAAGTCACCCAGAATTATAAGCTTGTCCTCTTTCCACACATTGATAATAAGGGTCTCCGGCTCTTCATAAAATTTTCTTTGGCCTCATCAGGGTTCATCATTATGAGATCATAGGCACTGATGATGGTGGCATGTGTTTTCCTGCAAGTGGCAATCTCGTCGTCAAGAGTCTGTTTTTCACTCTTTTTGGTAAGCATACGAGCTTGTTGACTAGATTAGTTTGGATTGCAAAACTACACAAACTTCACAGTGCTCCCTTTCACTGTGGCCACTCCAGAAAAATATGTGTCCAGTTCCAACTTCAGCAATCTGGCTTCATTGTCAGCCTTGTTTTTCTCAGGGCCGATATTTGGAAGTGATACCTGCTGAGTTCTCTTGCAGCAAGAGCTATTAGACTTTCAGGTCTACTGGATTTTGTGTTGTTTCTAAGTGTATACATGTACCATGTGCTGATGGTGAGTGGAATCATCTTTGCAGACATTTTTGTACATTTTTTGTGTTTCAACCACAGGGTGAGAACCCCCGCCATGGTAATCAGGCCAGGGTTGGGTAAGCAGACAATTTATAGGGCACATTTTCTAACCCCTTCCTCACACCAGGAGGTGAGCAGTGTGATCCTTACAAACCTATTCAGATACCTAGTTCAGATACCTATCTCACTGCTGCTTCCACTGAAAAGACAACCCTATGACCTGGGCCACCTGTGTGCTGGATCGTGAATACAGCTCCTAGTGTATCCGCGTATGTTGCTTCATCACTTGCCTATTGCCACAGGACTTTGAGATAGGTGAAATGGTACGGGCAATGTCTTTTGGTTTCTGTATAAATTGGATTTGTGAGGCAGAGTTGTATGAAGTCTCTCCTCCAGAGTCATCATAGTCCAGTGGCAGGACAGAATCAAGATGACTGGTGATGGCTCAAGATGCAGTGGATGACTTTGGTGTCTCTGATGGACACCAAAGGTGGAAAGTTCTGTTATACAACAGATGAAACATGTACGAATGTTTTTTTCAAAATTTTCTTCTCTTCTTTCCTTATACTTCCATTGCCCCCTTTAATGCCCCTCAATTGCATCCAAGGCCACCACCACCATCCTGGATAATTCCAGCAGCCCCTGGGGGTGATATCACCCACTTTGGGAATGTTTAATTAACTAGAAATCAGAGATAAGTGTGAGGGCAATGTAATGGAGAAGACAGGAGGAGATAAATAGTATGTAGGGTATATATCAGTGGATTAACAAGGAGAAGGGTCAGTGCTTCATTAGATCCTGAAACAAAGGAGAGCATGGGAAATGATGTAAAGGGATTTTGCTATATAAAGAATGTAAAGCTGAGAAGAGACAGTTCATGATATTTAGTCTTCATTTGCTCAATAAAGTATGAGATAGTAAGTACTACTCTACTAAGTTTGAGAGAGTGCATAGGTGGAGGAACCAGGGATTTGCAGAAGATAACTGGAACAATTCTCTCTATAACTATCTCTTTGTAGCAGATTGGAAGTGTTGTATCATTTTCTAAAAGTGTTAGAATATAGCTGAGGAAGAAAAGAAAATGTCAGTGGCCCTGCACTTTACATACACAAATACAGATTAGAAGTTCAAAACCAAATTCACAGCTTGGACTTACATTTCAGTGCTTATGTCGGGACACTGAACAGAGCCAACAAGGTGGATTAAAACCTATCACAAGTCCTCATCTGTAATTTCTTCCCAAATCAATTGAAAGTGCTCAAGGGTAACCAATTGTACAACAGGACTTAATAATTTCCCTCTAGCTGCACTATTATTGTTTATAGAAGTTTGGCTTCTTGCCTTGTGCATTATGTATTTATATTAGGCCTTAGTTCTTAAAGTCATAAATCCGAATCATTCAATGGGGTGATGTGACTATAATATATTTTAAGTTTTCCTTTATAGACCATATGTTTTTATGTAGTATTTACCCAGTAAGATCAGTTAAGTTGTAGGTAGAATGCCTAATGATCAGCAAATATCTCTCGAAATGATGGAAATTCTATTTTACATAGCAAAAATATTTTTATGATTTTCAAAGCTTTGTTTTAAAAAATAAGATTAATAATCTTTATGTAACCAGAATTGTATATAATGTTACGTAATAAGAATTATGTAATATTTATTTTATAAGAATGCTAACATGTATAAATGGGCAATGCCTTGACTCTTCATTTCCATGGGAAATATGCTACATATTTATTCAGCTATAACAATATAAGTAAATTTATTTTGGAACAATCCAAATGAATAAACCCATCTGTTTGCTCCACTGCTATGTGTATGTTGAAGGGTAACTGGTATCAATTTTCATTTTGTTATAAATCAGTGGATTTTTTGCAGATAGATTTCGTAAGTACTTGACTGTAATTAAAACACAGACATTTGTAAGAGACTATTGCAGCCCCAAATCCTGGAGCTCCTTTCTCTTTTCTCTTTCCCTTCTGTTTTTTCTCTTTCCATTCCAATAAGGCATTCAAAAGTAATTAATTGAACCCTGGTGAACCTATACACAAAGAAGCATAATGAGGAATGGGGTTTTCATCCTGTATATTTAGGAAATAGGAAGCTCCCCACAAAATGTGATTGTGGTATCACAGGACTCAGCCAGTCCCCATCATAAGCACCTCTCACCTAAATTGGTGCAAGATTCACACTACATGGAAAATAATTGCTTGTATAACACATGCAAATCATTATCTATCAAGAAGCCATAGTTAAGGAAAATGGTACTTTACATTTGCATAGTCCCTTATCCTTTTCCATTTATGATAGGATGACCAGTGAGATTGTATAACTTTTCCACCAAAGTTTAGCATATTAACTCTAGACTTAGAAGTCAGGTGTCCTGCTTCTTTTTATTGACTCAGTGAAAAAGACACAGTTATTCATTATCCTCTCATTTTAGCATATATTAGATGATCAGATTAATGGGTTGATAGGTACTTAGGGAATAAGAAATCCTCAGTTCATTACATAAGGGTTAGGATCGAAAAGAAAAGTTTTAAGGTTTCCAGAGAAGCATTAGAACACTAGTGGGCTTCAGAGAAAATTTTTGCTTATGGTCAGTCTTGCCTGACAAACATATGAGTATGTAGACATATATACATATACAGGAAGATATGTTTATATATACAAATAAATAAAGATATGGATGTATATATAAATATTGTTCCTACTATATGCCAGGTACTCTTTGAAGTAGTCAGTCAATTAATGAATACTTATTAAACACCTACAATGTGCCAGGCACTGTGCTAAGTGATGGGGATACAAAGAGAGACAAAAGACAGTCCCAGCCCTCAAGGAGCTCACAATCTAATGGAGAAAATGACAAATCAGTAAATATGTGCAAATAAGCTATATAAAGAATAAATAGGAAATAATTAAAAGAGAGAAGGCACTAGAATTAAGGGGGACTAGGAAGGATCGTGTAATTTTCTGTAGAAGATGGTATTTTAGTTTGGACTTGAAGGAAGCCAGGGAAGTCAGGAGTTGGACAAAAGGAGAGAAATAAAGCATTCCAAGTACAGGGAACAGCCAGTGAAAATACCTGGAGTTGAGAGATAAAGGTGTCTCCTTCATGGAACAAGGAGGTCAGTGTCATTGCATAGAAGCATGTGATGATGGGGAAAAGTGGGGATGGTGGTAGTAAATTATAAAAAGCCTGGAAATATTGTGTGAAGGGATATCTTATGAAGGGCTTTGGATGCCAAAAGAGGTTTTTATATTTGATTCTGGAGGTGAGTCACTGGAGGTGACATGATCAGACCTGCACTTTAGGAAAATCTCTTTGGCGACTGAATAGGAGGATGAGTTAGAGTGGGAAAAGACTTGAGGCAGGCAAACCAACAATCAGGCTATTGCAGTAGTCTAAGAAATAAGGGCTTGCTCCAGGGTAGTGACAGTGTCAAAGAAGGGAATGGGGTTTTGAGAGATGGTACAAAGGTGAAATCAACAGGTCTTGGCAACATTGAATATGTGAAGTGAGAGATTGTGAGGAGTTGAGACGGACACGTAAATTATGAACCTGGGTCAAGAGAAGGTGATTCTCTTCACAACAGAGGGGAATGTAGGAAGGGTTTGGGGAAAAGGTAATGATATCCGTTTTGGACACGTTGAGTTTAAGATGGCTACTGGACATATCTGACCAGTTGAGATGTCTGAAAATCAGTTAGAGATGGAAGGCTGGAGGTCAGCAGAGAAGTTAAGGCTGGATAGTTAAATTTTACAGTCATCTATGGCAGCTGATGAGATCATCAAGTGAAGCAGAATGGAGGGAGAGGAGAAGAGGATATGGAACAGAGCTCCCAGAGACATCTGAAAGGAATCACTTCTATATCATAGCCAACAAATGGTTACATAGCCTTTTCTTAAAGACAACAAAAGAAGAGGGACCCTTCTGATGCAGTCTGGTGCACTTTGGGACAATTTTTTATTTTTGACAGTTGATTATCTGTCTTTTACTTTCTGTAACTATGTCCATTGCATTCAATTAATATGCACTTTTTAAAAAATGCTAACAAGTGAATGGTTTCCTGTACAGTCTTCTTTTTTGTTCTTGGTCATATACTGAAAAGTTCGTATTTTTAAAATTTTTTAAATTTAGTTTTATGTAGAGGGCCAGCGCTGAGATAGTACGTGGTGAGAAAGGTACATGCCAGGTTTTCCTTTAAGCCTGAACTTGTTCTAGCTATCCTTGAGAACATGCAGAACAGCATGTGGAGATCCATCTATATCTTGTTTAAGCCTCCTAGGCCTGTGCAAGGCAAGATTGTACAAAGATAAGAGGACATGGTGAAGAACAGCCCCCACAGCTGTGATGTGCATGGGAAAGAACAGAAATGTTTCAGTATGGGTATCTGCAAGGGAAAGATCAGGAACGTTTCAATATAGTCAGCATCAATGTACCTGAGCTGCATGGGCTATGTGAGTGAGCCACGGGGCAGGATGTTCCAGTAAAGTAACAAAGCAATGCAATGCTTGGTCCACTTACCTGATTTCATACAGTATATAAACTGATTGGTTCTGCTTAATAAACAGAGTTGTCCTATACTGTTCCGCCTGGCCCGCGTTTTTCTTTCACTCTCTCTGGCACCTATCATGCAACAGGCAGCACACACAGTGCAGCACACAGTGCCATCTCCACAGGCAACAGTTTTCCACATTCATTTCCACAAGATTTTGAGTTACAAATTTTCTCGCCATCTCTAACTTCCCCCACCACGCGATGGCTTGTATTCTGATTGCCCCTTTTCCCAGTCTGCCTTCCCTTCTATCAATCCACTCCCCCCATCCCCTTTCCTCTTACTTTCTTGTAGGGCAAGATAGATTTCTATACCCCAGTGCCTGTATATCTTATTTCCCAGTTGCATGCAAAAAACATTTTTTAACATTTGTTTTTAGAATTTTGAGTTCTAAATTCTCTCCCTTCTTCCCTCTCTGCCCACCCTCCTTAAGAATGCAAGCAATTCAACATAGGTTATACATGTATCATTATACAAAACACTTCCATAATGGTCATGTTGCGAAAGACTAGCTATATTTCCTTCCCTCCTATCTTGTCACCCTTTAATCAATTTTCTCCTTTGACCCTGTCTGTTTTCAAGTGTTTGCTTATGACTACCTCCTCCCCCAATCTTCCCTCCCTTCCCTCTCTTGTCCCCTTCCCCCCTACTTTCCTGTAGGGTAAGATACCCAGTTGAGTGTGCATGTTATTCCTTCCTTAAGTGAAATCCAATGAGAATAAGGTTCACTCACTCCCTTTCACCTACTCCCTCTTCCCTTCCATTATCACAGATTTTTCTTCCCACTTTTATGTTAGATAATTTACCCCATTCTATCTCTCTCTTTCTCCTTCACCCAATATATTCTTCTCTCGCCCCTTAATTTTATGTTTTAGATATCATCCCTTCATATTCAACTCACTCTGTGCCCTCTGTCTGTCTCTGTCTCTGTCTCTATCTGTCTCTGTCTCTCTGTCTGTCTCTCTTTCTCTCTCTCTCTCTATGTATATATATATATATATATATATGTACATATGTATGTATATTCCCTTCAACTACTCTGATACTGAGAATGATCTCATGAGTTACAAATATCATCTTTCCATGTAAGAATGTAAACAGTCCAACTTCAATAAGTCTCTTACCATTTCTCTTTCCTCTTTACCTTTTCATGCTTCTCTTGATTCTTGTATTTGAAAGTCACATTTTCTATTCAGCCCTGATCTCATCAAGAATGCTTGAAAGTCCTCTATTTTATAGAAAATTCATATTTTGCCCTGAAGTATTATACTCAGTTTTGCTGGGTAGGTGATTCTTGGTTTTAATCCTAGCTCCTTTGACCTCTGGAATATCATATTCCAAGCCTTTCAGATCCCTTAATGTAGAAGCTGCTAGATTTGTGTTATCTTGATTATGTTTCCACAATAATTGAATTGCTTCTTTCTGGTTGCCTGCAATATTTTCTCCTTGACCTGGAAACTCTGGAATGTGACTACAATATTCCTAGGAGTTTTCCTTTTGAGATATCTTTCAGGAGGTGATTGGTGGATACTTTTGATTTCTATTTTCTCCTCTGGTTCTAGAATATCAGGGAAGTTTTCCTTGATAATTCCTTGAAAGATGATGTCTAGGCTCTTTATTTTTTTGATCATGGCTTTCAGGTAATCCAAGAATTTTTAAATTATCTCTCCTGGCTCTATTCTCCAAGTCAGTGGTTTTTCTAATGAGATATTTCACATTGTCTTCCATTTTTTATTCTTTTGCTTTATAATTTCTTGATTTCTCATAAAATCATTAGCTTCCCCTTGATCCATTCTAATTTTTAAAGCATTATTTTCTTCAGTGATCTTTTGGACCTCCTTTTGCATTTGGCTAATTCGGCCTTTGAAGGCATTCTTCTCCTCATTGGCTTTGTGGATCCCCTTTGCCATTTGGGCTAATCTATTTTTAAGTGTTATTTTCTTCAGTATATTTGGGGTCTCCTTTAGCAAGCTGTTGAGTCATTTTTTCATGACTTTCTTGCATCACTCTCATTTCTCTTCCCAATTTTTCCTCTACTTCTCTTGCTTTTCCAAATCCTTTTTGAGCTCTTCCATGGCCTGAGATCAATTTATGTTTTTCTTGGAGGCTTTTGATGTAGGATCTCTGACTTCACTGACTTCTTCTGGATGTATGTTTTGATCTTCTTTGTCACCAAAAAAGATTCTATGGTCTGATTCCTTTTTCACTGTCTGCTTGTTTTCCTTGCCAATTACTTGACTCGAGTTCTTTGTCAGCATGTGACTATTTCCAGAGTGGAGAGTGCTCTGTCCCAAGCTTCAGGGATTTTACACTACTGTTGTCAGAGCTACTTCTATTCTGCCGTGTTATGATACTACTCTCCTAGATACTACTCTGGTCTGTGAGTGCAAGCACTCCTTTCTGCCGTGTAACTACCAGGAGGACCCCCTCTCCACAGCTACCACAAGCTCTGCCACCCCAGTGCTCCTTCTCCCCCAAGGACTCCCAACCAGGACTGTTACCCTGATCCAAGCAGAGCAAACCAAAAGAATCCTGTCTCAGTGCCAGCAAAGGAGATCCCTGCACTCCTGCTCTGATGAGCTTCTTGATTTACCCCCACCGTCTGTGGGCCTGGAGTTCCAGAAGCAGCTGCTGCTTCTGTCACAGCCACTACAGCCACCTCCACCACCCCAGGGGCTGGGGCCAGACTGCACCCTTCTTTCACTCAGGTCCAGCAGTTTCCCACTAACCTGCTACATTGTCTTTGTTATTTGTGGGTTGGGAATTCTAGAAACTGCCACAGCTCTGTGATTTAGGGCCCTGAGGCCTGCTCCACCCAGTCTGCTCTGGCCTGTTCTGTTGTGGCTCAGTCCAGGCTAAGCTTCACTCCACTCCCAGCACAGTGTGATAGACCCTTCCCAGCAACCATCCAGGCCATCTTGGGCTGGACACTTGTTTCACTCTGTCATATTGTGGATTCTGTAGCTCTAGAATTTGTTTGGAGTTATAATGACTTGAGGCTGGGTGCTCTCCTTTAGCAAGCTGTTGAGTTGTTTTTCACGATTTGGAGGGATTTGAGGGAGAGCTCAAGTGAGTCCCTTTTTTAACACTGCCATCTTGGCTCTGCTCCTCTGGACACTTTTCATTGCTTGAAATTTTTCCTGACTTTGGGCTTAAATTTACCTTTTTGCAGGATCCATTACTTATGAAACTTCTTCAATTTATTGGTTAGTTATCTTCACAGAGT
>CM053626.1:143320422-143357447 GCA_028646595.1 Phalanger gymnotis | reverse complement strand
AAAAAAAAGAAAATATTACCTTGAAAATTAGATTGGAGCAAGTGGAAGCTAGTGACTTCATGAGAAATCAAGATATTATAAAACAGAACCAAGGGAATGAAAAAATGGAAGACAATGTGAAATATCTCATTGGAAAAACCACTGACCTGGAAAATAGATCCAGGAGAGATAATTTAAAAATTATTGAACTACCTGAAAGCTATAATCATAAAAAAATCTTAGATATCAACTTTCACGAAATTCTCAAGGAGAACTGCCCTGATATTCTAGAGCCAGAGGGTAAAATAGAAATTGAAAGAATCCACTGTTTGCCTCCTGAAAATGATCCCCATAAGAAAACTCCTAGGAATGTTGTCGCCAAATTCCAGAGCTCCCAGACCAAGGAGAAAATATTCCAATCAGCCAGAAAAGAAACAATTTTAGTATTGTGGAAACACAATTAAGATAACACAAGATCTAGCAGGTTCTACATTAAGGGATCAAAAGGCTTGGAATATGATATTCTGGAGGTCAATGGAGCTAGGATTAAAACCAAGAATCACCTACCCAGCAAAACTGAGTATCATGCTCCAAGGCAAAATATGGATTTTCAACAAAATAGAGGACTTTCAAGCTTTCTCAGTGAAAAGACCAGAGCTGAGTAGAAAATTTGACTTTCAAACACAAGAATCAGGAGAAGCATGAAAAGGTAACCAAGAAAGAGAAATCACAAAGGACTTGCTACCTCAGTATTAGGGTAGCTGAAGGGAATACACACACACACACACACACACACACACACACACACACACACACACACACACATATATAGACAGAAGGCACAGGGTGAGTTGAATATGAAGGGATGATATCTAAAAAAATAAAATCAAATTAAGGGATGAGAGAAGAAAATATTGAGAGAGGCACAAATGGAGAGATAGAATGGGGTACATTATCTCACATAAAAGTGGCAAGAAAAAGCAGTTCCATAGGGAGGGAAGATAGGGCAGGTCAGGGGGAATGAGTGAATCTTGCTGTCATCGGATTTCACCTGAGGAGGGAATAACATGCAAATTCGGTTGGGTATATTACTCCACAGGAAAGAAGGATGAAGAAGGTAAAAAATGAGGGATGATAGAAGAGAGGGCCGATAGGGGGAGGAGGTAATAAAAAACAAACACTTTCTAAAAGGGACAGGGTCAAGGGAGAAAATTGGATAAAGGGGAATAGGATAGGAAGGAGCAAAATATAGTTAGTCTTTCACAACATGAGCATTGTGGAAGGGTTTTATATAATGATACGCATGTGAATTGCTTGCCTGCTTAGCGAGAGTGGGTGGGGAGACAAGAGGAGAGGGAATTTGGAACTCAAAGTTTTAAAAACATATGTTCAAAAAAAAGTTTTTGCATGCAATTAGGAAATAAGATATACAGGCAATGGGACATAGAAATTCACTTTGCCCTACAAGAAAGTAAGGCAAAAGTAGATGGAGGGAGAGTGGAGTGACAGAAGGGAGGGCTGACTGGGGAACAGGGCAACCAGAATATATGCCATCTTGGAGTTGAGGGGGGAGGTAGAAATGGGGAGAAAATTTGTAATTCAAACTGTTGTGAAAATCAGTGCTGAAAACTAAAAATATTAAGTAAATTAAATTAAAAAACACAAAAAAATAAAAATAAGGTGTAGGTATAAATTAACTGATGTAATGGTTAATAACCTAATTAAGGGGTAAAAAGGGATTTTAATAGGAGAAGAGGTAAGGAGGAGGCAGAAGAGGGTGAATTACATCACAGGAAGAGACACCAATACATTTTATAGTAGAAGGAAAGAAGGGAGGGAGAAGAGCAGTGTGTGAGCTTTACTCTCACTGTATTTGAATTAAGGAGGGAATATCATATTCTGTTAAGTATAGAAATCAAACTTGCCCCACAGGCAGTAGAGGGAGAAAGGAGAAAGAAAAAGTGGTGGGTGGTTAGAAGGGAGGGAAGAATTAGTAAGGGAAAAGGGCAAGATAAGGGAGGGGAGTGGATGGGGAGGGAATACTGAGGGAGGCAGTGGTCAAAAGCAAAACTCTTTCAAGGAGAGAAAGGGAGAAGGGAGAAAGAAAAGCATAAAAGGGAGGAATAAGATGGAGAAAAAGACACAGAGACTAAACATAACTAAACATGTGAATGGGATGAACTCTCTCATAAAACCAAGGCAGATAGCAGAAGGGCTTAAAAAACATAATTCTACACTATGTTATCTACAAGAAACACATTTGAAACAGAGGGATACAGACAGGGTAAAGGTAAAAGACTGGAGTAGAACATATTCAGCTGAAGTAAATAAAAGGAGGAATAGCAATTTTAAACAGAAAAAGCAAAAGCAAAGATAGATCTAATTCTAAGAGATAAGCAAGATTCATTCCCAATAAAATTGAGGGTGAAACAAGGATGTCTAATTTTTCCCATATTATTCAGTTTGGCACTAAAATATTAGATTTAGCAATAAGAGAAGAAAAAGAAACTGAAGGAATTAGAATAGGCAAAGAAGAAATTAAGTTATCACTCTTGGCACATGATATGATTATTTACTTAGAGAATCTTAGAGAATCAAGTAAAAAACTACTTGAAATAATAAATAACTTTAGCAAAGTTGCAAGATATAAAATAAATCCACATAAATCCTAGGCATTGCTATATTATTAAAAAAGCACACTGTCAAGAGATGGAAAGAAAAATTCCATTGGAAGTTGCTGTAGACACTACAAAATTTTTGGGAGTCTACCTGCCAAGACAGACACAAGATATATATAATGAACACAGTTACAAAACACTTTTCACACAACTAAAGTCAGGTCTAAATAAATGAAAAAACATCAGTTGTTCATGATTAGGCTGAGCAAAAATAATAGAAATGACAATTTTACCTAGGTTAATTTACTTATTCAGTGCCATGCCAACCAAACGACCAAAAATTATTTTACAGAGCTGGATAAAATAATAACCAAATTCATTTGAAAGAACAAAATCTCCAGAATATCAAGGGAATTAATGAAAAGAAATGCTAGGGAAGGTGGTCTAGCCATACCAGAGCTTAAACTGTATTGTAAGTAGTAGTCATCAAAACTACTAGGTACTGGCTAAGAAACAGAGTGGTGGATCAATGGAATACGTTAGGTACGCAAGATGTAGTAGTCAACAGCTATAGCAATCTACTCTTTGATAAACCCCAAAAGTCCAGCTTCTGGGTTAAGAATTCACTATTTCACAGTTACTTCTAGGAAAACTGGAAACCGGTATGGCAGAAACTAGACATAGACCAATATCTTACACTGCATACCAAAATAAAGTGAAAATGGGTTCATGATTTAGGAATAAAGGCTGACATTATTACTAATTTGGGAGAATGAAGAATAGTTTACCTGTCGGATTTATGGCAAAGTGAAGAATTCATGACCTAAAAAGAGATAGAGAGCATTACAAAATGCAAAATGGATAATTTTGATTATGTTAAACTGGAAAAGTTTTTTCAAACAAAGCAATTGCAACAAAGATTAGGAGGAAAGCAGAACATTGAGAAAGAACCTTTACAACCAGTGTCTCTGATAAAGGCCTCATATCTAAAACATACTGGGAACTGAGCCAAATTTATAAGAGTACAAGTCATTCCTCAATTGAGAAATGGTCAAAGGGTATTAACAGGCAGTTTTCAGAAGAAGAAATTAAAGATATCTATAGGCGTATGAAAAAATGCTCTCACTATTGATCAAAGAAATGCAAATCAAAACAACTCTTGGGTACCACATCTCTCCTGTCAGATTGGCTAACATGACAAAAAAGGAAAATGATAAATGCTGGAGAAGATATGGGAAAATTAGAAAATTGTTACATTGTTGATGGAGTTGTGAACTCATCCATCGATTCTGGAGAGCACTTTGGAACTATGCCTAAAGGGCTATAAAAATATGCATACCCTTTGACTTATCAATTCCACTTCTAGGGCTGTATCCCAAAGAGATTACACAAGTGGGAAAGGGACCAGTATGTACAAAAATATTTATAGCAGCTCTTTTTCGTGGTGGTAAAAAATTGGAAATCAAGGGGATGCCCATCAATTGGGGAATAGCTTAACAAGTTGTGGTATATGAATGTAATGGAATACTATTGTGCTATAAGAAATGAGGAACAGATGGACTTCATTATAACCTGGAAAGACTTATATGAACTGATGCTGATTGAGGGGAGCAGAACTAGGAGATCATTATTCATGATTACAGACACATAGTATCTGTAAGGACTAACTTTGATATACTTGGCTCCTCTCATCAATACAAAGTTCAAAAACAGTTCCAAAAGACTTATGATGGAAAAAAACTATGCATATCTAGAGAAAGAATTATGGAGTCTGAATGCAGATTGAGGCAAACTATTTGCTCTCTTTTTTTCCTTTCCTTTTGGTTTCACTTTTTCTTTTTCATGATTTATTCCCCTGGTTATAATTCTTCTTTACTATTATGTATGGACTATTATGTAAATAAGTTCAAGGTGAAGGTATATGTAGAACCTACATTGGATTACATGCCATCTTGGGGGGAACTGGGGAGGAGAGGGAGGGAAAATTTGGATCCCAAAAAATTGTGGAATTTAGTGTTGTAAACTAAAAATAAAAAATAAATTTATAATTTAAAAAATATAAGAAAGGAAACTATATCCTGTTAAAAGGCACCATAGGCAACGAAGTAATATCATTGCTTAACATATGTGCACTAAGTGGTATAGCATCCAAAATCTTAGAGAAGTTAAGTAAGTTACAGGAAGAAATAGACAGCAAAACTATGTAATTGGGGACCTCAACCTCCCCTCTCTGAACTAGATAAATGTAACCTCAAAATAAAAAAGAAGTTCAGGAGGAGAATAGAATTTAAGAAATGGTAGATATGAAAGGCCTCTGGAGAAAACTGAATGGGGATAGAAAGGAAAATAACTTTTTTCTCAGTGACACATGACACATACACAAAAATTGACCATGTACTAGGGCAAAAATGCCTCACAATCCAGTGCAGAAAGGAAGAAATAGTCAGAGCATCCTTTTCAGAGCATGATGCAATAAAAATTATTTGTAATAAAGGATCATGGAAAGATAGACTAAAAATTAATTGGAAACTAAGTAATCTAATCCTAAAGAATTAATTGGTCAAACAACAAATCATAGAAGCAATCAATAACTTCATTCAAGAGAATGACAATAATGAGACAACATAACAAAATTTATGGGATGTAGCAAAATTAGTTCTTAGGAGAAATTTTATATGTCTGAATGCTTACATGAATAAAATAGAGAAAAATGAGAACAATAAATTGGAAACACAACTGGAAAAGCTAGAAATAGAACAAATTGAAAAATCTCTGATTAAATACCAAAGTAGAAATACTGAAAACCAAAAGAGAGATCAATAATATTGAAATTAAGGAAACTATTGAGCTAATAAATAAAACAAAGAGTTGGTTTTAAGAAAAAAAACCAATAGAACTGATAAACCTTTAGTCAATTTGATTTAAAAAAAAGAAAGGGGAAAACCAAATTACTAGTATCAGAAATGAAAAGGGTGAAATCCCCTCCAATGAAGAGGAAATTAAAACAATAATTAGGAATTATTTTGCCCAATTGTATGCCCATAAGTTTGATAATCTGAGGGAAATGAATGAATATTTACAAAAATATAAATTACCCAGTTTAACAGAAGTAAAACACTTAAATAACCCCATCTGTGAAAATAAATTGAACAAGCCATCAATGAACTCCCTAGGAAAAAGTATCCAGGGCCAGATGGATTTACAAGTGAATTCTATCAAACATGTGAAGAACAATTAATTCCAATATTTTATAGACTATGGTGAAGGAGTCCTACCACATTCTTTTTACAACACAAACGTGGTACTAATGCCTAAACCAGGAAGAGTCAAAACAGAGAAAGAAAATTATAGACAAATTTTCCTAATGAATAAAGATGGAAAATTTTTAAGTAAAATATTAGCAAAAAGATTATAGCAACTCATCATGAGAACAGTACACTATGATCAGGTAGCCTTTATTCCAGGAATTCAAGGCTGGTTCAATATTAGGAAAACTATCAGCATAATTGATCATATCAACAATAAAACTAGCAGAAACCATAAGATTATCTCAATAGATACAGAAAAAGATTTTGACAAAATACAGCGCCTATTCCTATTAAAAAACCTAGAAAGCATAGAAATGAATGCAATCTTCCTTAAAATGACTACCTAAAACCATCAGCAAGCATTATATGTAAAGGGGCTAAGCTAGATGCACTAATAAGATTGGGGTGAAACGAGGATGTCCATTATCAACCCTATTATTCAATTTAGTACTAGAAATGTTAGCTTTAGCAATAAGGGAAGAAAAAGAAATTGAAGGAATTAGAATAGGCAAAGAGGAAACTAAGTTATCACTCTTTGCAGATGATATGATGATTTACTTAAAGAACCCTAGAGAATCAAGTAAAAAACTACTTGAAATAATAAATAACTTTAGCAAAGTTGCAGGATATAAAATAAACTCACGTAAATCCTTGGTATTCCTACACATTACTGACAAAGTCCAACAGCAAGAAAGAGAAAGAAAAATTCCATTTAAAGTTGCTGTAGACACTATAAAATATTTGGGAGTCTACTTGCCTAGACAAACCCAGGACCTACATAAACAAAATTACAAAACACTTTTCACACAAATAAAATCAGATCTAACTAAATGGAAAAACATCAGTTGCTCATGGTTAGGCCCAGCTAATATAATAAAAATGACAATTTTACCTAGATTAATTTACTTATTTAGCACCATACCAATCAAACTACCAAAATTATTTTATAAAGCTGGATAAAATAATAACCAAATTCATTTGGAAGAACAAAAGATCCAGAATATCAAGGGAATTAATGAAAAGAAACACTAGGGAAGGTAGCCTAGCCATACCAGATATTAAAGCAGCAATCACTAAAACTACTTGGTACTGGCTAAACAATAGAGTGGTGGATCAGTGGCATAGGTTAGGTACGCAAGACACAGTGGTCAATGACAGTAGTAATCCACTCTTTGGTAAACCCAAAGAATCCAGCTTCTGGCATAAGTTCTCACTATTTTACAAAAAACTGCTGGGAAAACTGGAAACCACCATGGCAGAAACTGGACATAGACCATAGATATTGATCTTATACCATATAGCAAAATAAAGTCAAAGTGGGTTCATGATTTATGTAAAAAGGCTGATACTATAAGCAATTTGGTTAAGCAAGAAATAGTTTACTTGCCTGATCTATGGAGAAGGGAAGAATTTATGTCCAATCAAGAGATAGAGAGCATTACAAAATGCAAAATGGATAATTTTGATTACATTAAATAGAAAAAGTTTTTGGACAAGCTAGGTTAATGCAACCAAGATTAGGAGAGAAAGAGATAATTGGGAAAGAATTTTTACAGCCAGTGTCTCTGATAAAGGCTTCATCCCTAAAATATAATGCAACTGAGCCAAATTTATAGGAATGTAAGTCATTCCCCAGTTGAGAAATGGTCAAAAGATATGAACAGGCAGTTTTCAGAGGAAGAAATTAAAGATATCTGTAGGCATGTGAAAAAATGCTCTAAATCACTATTGATCAGAGAAATGCAAATCAAAAGAACTCTTAGGTACCACATCTCTCCTGTCAGATTGGCTAACATGACAAAAAAGGAAAATGACAAATATTGGAGAGGATGTGGGAAAATTGGAAAATTGTTACATTGTTGGTGGAGTTGTGAACTGGTCTAACCATTCTGGAGAGCATTTTGGAACTGTGCCCAAAGGGTATAAAAATGTGTATACCCTTGGACCCAGCAATACCACTTCTAGGGCTATATCCCAAAGAGATCAGACAAATGGGAAGAGGACCCATATGTACATAAATATTTATAGCAACTCTTTTTGTAGTGGCAAAGAATTGGAAATCAAGAGGATGCCCATCAGTTGGGGAATGGCTAAACAAGTTGTAGTATATGAGTGTAATGGATCACTATTGTGCTATAAGAAATGAGGAGCAGATGGACTTCATAATAACTTAGAAAAACTTACATGACCTGATGCTGAGCGAGGGGAGTAGAACCAGGATATCCTTATACACTATTACAGACAAACAGTATCTGTGATGAAAAAATTTTATAGACTTGGCTTTTCTCAGCAATGCAATGTTCTAAGATGTCTCCAAAAGACTGATGGTATAAAAAGCTAACCACATCCAGAGAAAAAATTACAGAGTCAGAATGCGGATTGAAGCAAACTATTTCCTCTCTCTTTTTTCCTTTTCTTTTTTCTTTTTCTTTTTGGTTTTGTTTCTTCTTTCTCATGGTTCATTCCATTGATTATAAGTCTTCTTTACAACTCGAGTATTGTGAAAATAAGTTTAATGTGAAGTTATATGTAGAACCTATATGAGATTACATGCGATCTTGGTGGGGGAGGGATGAGGACAGTGAGGGGGAGAAAATTTGGAGCTGGAAAACTTGTGGAACTGAGTGTTGTAAACTAAAAATAAAAAATAAAATAAAAAAATAAAATATAGGCTTTATTTTTATAAATGCATAATTTTCTGGGTTGATCCATTGCATTATTGTTATTATTTTGTCCTACTACATAACTGACAGATTGATTGGCATTCTATTAAATACATAAATCAATTTAGATAGCATTATAATTTTTATTATATTAGCATAAGCCACTCACGTGGCCTTTCTAGACTTATTCCATATTATTCCCCTTCATGAACTCTGTGTTTCAGCTAAACTGGACTCCTACTATTTCCTGGAAATTAATAGTCTATTTCTCCTCTCTAACAATCCCTCGTGCCTAAAATGCACTTACTCCTCATGTCAGCCTTTTAGAATCCAGTACATTTCAAGGGTTAATTCAGGCACCACTTCATATGTGGCACCTTTCCCGGTCTCTTTGATTATTAGTGTTCTTTTTCTCCTAAATATGATCTTTTGGTTACTTCTTTGCATCCATAATGTATCCTTCCAGTAGAATGTACACTTCTTGAAAGCTAGATTTTTTGTTTTGTTTTGCTTTTTTTTTATTATTCACAGGTCTAACACCATGTATTGAACACAATAGGCCCTGAATGACATATCTTTAATTGAATTGAAAAACATCTTATTTAAACTAATTATCAAATAAATGCAAATTAAAACAGCTTTGAAGTAATCTTTGTATTCATAAAATTGGAAAAAAATAAAAACAAAAAAATTAATTTTTCTGGAAACAGAGAAATAGCTATAAGCTACCTGGAAAAATGTAATACTGATTTTATCCTTTATCTCTGGATTTTGTCATTAGGACCCTAATATAAGTATATTATTAAAAGAATAAAAATACTTAGATATACAAAAATGTAGTTTTATACCTAGATTTCAGCCAAGCATTCAACCTCTTATGTTATCATTGCAGGCATTGCCACAAGGATGTGGGCTAGATGTGGATGATAAGGATGATGAAGAGAGTGATTATGTATATGTATATAGTAATTTAAGGTTTGTAATACATTTCCCATATGTGATGGCATCTAATTCTCCCCACAATCCTGTCAGTTAGGTCTCATTATTATCTCTGTTTTATAGATGAACAAACCAAGGATGAGGGGGGTTAAAAGAATTAAAAACGGGCACACAGCTACCAACTCTCTAAGGTGGGATCCAAACCCAGATGTTCCTGATCAGAATGCTAGTGTTCTACTCACTGTCTGGATGATATTTTGGCTATGTTCATTCTGAAGTGATTTAATGACTGGACCAAAGTGTGACATTAATGGTAAAATGTCATCTTCGAGAAGGTCTCTAGTAGAGTGCTTCAGCGATCTATGTGGTTTGACACTTAGATTAGTGGTTTGGGTGAAAACAAAGGGTGATTTTTACAATTTCAGGTAGCCATGATGTTAGGATTTTAGCTACTATGTCAGATAGGAAAATTAGCATTCATAATGATACAAACAAGATAGAGTCATAATCTGAATATCAAAAGAGATGACATTTAAAAGAGATAGCTGTAATATACCATATTTGAGTTAAAAGAGAGAAGTTTACAAGTTAGGGAACTTATAGTGAAACAAGAGTTCCTTTAAAAAACAAACCTGTAATTTTAGTGGAAAAAGTGAGTCACCAGTCCCACATAGCAGTCAAAACACTAGTGAAAACTTAAAGCACATTAAGAGAGGCGTGATTAGATGCAAGGAGGGTATAGTCTTATTGTGGTCTGATCTGATCACACCTCATCTCTCATATTTTGTTCAGGTCTTAGGACCACATTAGAGGAAGTGATCAAGTTGCTGTCCAGCAGTATGATGGACTTCAAGTTTTTGCCATATCTGGGAAGGTATATCCTAGGGAAGACTTGGAGGAGGGAGGTATAATAGCTGTGAGTAGATATCAGAAGGGCTGTCATATTGAGATGTTAGACTTACTCTGTTTGGCCCTAGAAGACCCTAAAAAAGTTTTGTTGCTGTTGTTCAGTCATGTCTGACTCTTCATGACCCTAGTTTGGGGATTTTCTGGGCAAAGATACTGGAGCAGTTTGCCAGTTCTTTATCCAAATCATTTTATAGATGAGGAACTGAGGCAACAAGGTTAAGTGACTTGCACAGGGTCATACAGCTAGTAATTATCTGAGGCCAGATTTGAGCTCAGAGATGAGTCTACCTGACTCCAGGCCCAGCACTCTATCCACTGCACCACCTAGCTGCCTCCAAAGGGTAAACATTAGAAAGAGGTAGGTTTCAGCTAAATATAAGGAAAAACTTCCTAACAATTAGATCTATCTCAAAGAAGGATGGGTTACATTGAGAAGCAGTAAGTTCCACCTCACTGGGGCTCCTCAAGAAAAGACTAGAAGACCATTGGTTATGTTGCAGAGAGTTTCTATTCAACTATAGGCTGGACTAGATGTTCTCTGAGGCCTCATTCACCACCAAGATTGGATGGATACCTGATTTTAGAAACAGTACATGTGAGTTATAATAGCTAGCTGAATAAATTTGGTGTGTTCATGCAATGGAATATTATTTGCTGTAAAAGTAAACAATATACTATATTATGGAAAAATATGAGGCAGTGCAGAGGGAATAAAGCAGAAGTAGAAGAGACACACATACATACATTTCCTTTGACCATATAAGATAATAAACTTTAGGTACACAATTAGAAAAGAAATGTGAAAAGAGGTAATAAAAGTTATTTTTAATATTTTGTTTAAGATTATATTTTTCTTTCATCTAAATGTAAATAGTTTGACATTCATGGTTTTGTTTGCAAATCTTATTTCTCACTGTGCTTGATTCATAATATAATTGATATTTTGGTAAAAATTACTATAAGGCTAGTTGATTATTCAAAATTATAGTTCTCTTTCAGGACTCTAGCATTAGAGTATTTCTCATGTAATGTCAGAGCATTTAAAATATTATGTAAATATTAATAAACTGATGTATCACCATATTTATGTTATAGTATCTCAAGGATTAAATCAGCTCTAAGTTTTGAAATTAAATTATAATTTTTTATTTCATTTTCTTTTCTTCATTCCAGTTCTCCTATCTCCATTATGCCCTTCTTCCCCTGTGCTATCTTACTGAATCTCTAAGTAACTAAGCCACTGCACTGAAATGATATATTGATGGAGGTTCTATTTCATAATAGAGAAATGTTCACCAAGGGAATTAAATGGTATAAGCCAAGATATTTCTAGATATGTTATCTTTTCTTAAATATATAGCCTTGAACATGACCTGTTTGAAGCTTTTAAAAATAGTCTCAGTTATACTGTCTTGGGTTTTAGGTTTGATGCTTGTTTTGGCTTTTCTGATCTCATCTACTATATAGCTATGTGACTTCAAGTAAAAATGCTTAATTTCTCCAAGCCTCAATTTCTTCATCTATGAGGAAATGGATTAAGATATCTTATATTTCCTTACAGTTGTAAAATTTTATGATTTAATGACTTAATTTCCTTCTTCTCTCCTTACTCCCTTAATTTTCAATATGTATATGAAAATCTTTTAAATTTCAAAATCTGAGACAGAGAAAAATTTGAAATAATTGGTTACAAAATAGAATTCTCTATTATCAATATAAGGGGCTATTGCTATTGGGCATTTACTTTAATTCCTTATGGTATTCATCAATGAGATAGTTAAATTGTTTATGATCGACTTTGATTTCTAGAAAAAAATTCTGTGGATATACTACAGAAAATTCAGAAAAAGCAACCAGAATACTGGTATAGAAATCTGTGGGCATTAATTGTTTCTGAGTTCCTGTCTACAACACATAGCTATAAATCAATTATTAATACTCTAGTATATTACAAGTAGAAAACAAAGCACACTGAAAGCCCTGGATGGAAAATATGATTTACCAAATCTGGAAATGCTAAATGTTGAGGAGGATGTGGTTTAGAAAATGATATTCTTTTTTATAAAGACTCCTAACATAGACTAGTAAGAATAACATGATATTGTAATTATTTCCACTAGTGACTTTTCTTAAGCAAATTATTCTGAAAAAAATTATTACATTTTGGGCAACTTATTCAAAAGTTTTAAAAGGAACAAATTATCAATTATAACTGTCATTATTATTATTATTATCAATATCAAACATTTATTCAAAGACTACTAAACACATATGAAGGAGAATAGTGTTAGATGAATACTAACACCAGAATGGCCTGGTACTGTTCCTGCTGCCCTGGAATAGTTAAATGATCTCACCAAGGTTTTTGAGTGTTACAGGATCAAACTGAAATTATAAGGTGTTAATGGCATGTTTTAAACTCCTGTCATGAATTCAACAATTATCACTGAAAATTTGCCTAGTATTTTTTATTCCCTGAATTCATCTCTGAGGCAGGTTAAAATGTTATAAAATATCACAAATTTAAATCTAATTTAATTAGGTAGTTCTCTTAACTGAAAATAAAAGACATGCCAATTGTATACATGAGAATGAAAAGCATATCTAGTTACCAAATCATACCTAATTTTATCTTGGATACAGAAAAAAAATAAATGAATCTTGTATTTAATTTAGAAGTGAAATGAAAAGAGATATTAGGAAATAAAATGAAGATGGCAGAGTTGAGTTGTAAAAAGTTGAGTTGTGCCATGCCATCTCAAGACAAGTAGAAATGCATCAAACTAAAAATAAAATCTAAAACTTGAAACAAAGATGGCACAGGAAAGAAACCTCAACAAAGAAATTTCATTATATATGCACACACAGCAGGAAAGTGATTAAGAAAATAAGCAAAGAAGAAAAAAACTAATTCAATGAGGAAAGACTATTGATTAAAGAAATTCTAGTATAAGTCTTCTGAAAAAGAAAATAATTCTTAAATAAGTACAAGCAGAAGCCCCAAAAGAGAGAACCACCTGGCTACCAACTCTGAGAATGGTTTGAAGGTACAATAAAAGAAATGAAGAGGTAAGGAGGAAGATAAAGGTTCATCATCATCATAATCAAAACCTAAAGGAAAATGTATGTCTTGAAACTGAACCTTGTAAAATGTCACTAAAGCAGTAGAAAACGAAAAAAGGAGAAAATAGAAATGAAAAATCCAATTACATAACAAGAAACATTAGAGTATAACCAAAATACAACAAATTTGGAAGAAGTTGAGATAGCTTTTATCAAATAAAAATACTTAGTCAATTGACTGAGAAACATCAATTTTCCATAAAAATGATGGGAAAATATAAGTATTATATTTCAGAAAACATAAAACTTCTGTCACTCCCTGCATGACCTAGGGCAAATTATTTAACCATTCTGGGACTTGGTTTCCTTGTCTGCTATAAGAGGGGGTTGGACTAGATGATATCTATCATTCCTTCTAAATCCAAATCAATGATGCAATAAAAACACTTTATTCTGTGGTAGATATTAGGAGGAATGGTTATGCCATCTGATCATTCTATAATCACATTGTTAATTTTTAAATTATATTAACAGCCAATCTGGGTAGCTAAGTGGTGCAGTGGATAGAGTGCCAGGGCTGGAATCAGGTAGACCTGAATTCAAAAGTCTCATACATTTAGTAGCTGTGTGACCATGGGAAAGTCATTTCACATTGTTTGCCTTAGTTCCTTACCTGTAAAATGAGTTGGAGAAGGAAATGACAAACCACTCCAATATCTTTGTGAAGAAAACCCAAATGGGGTCATAAAGAGTCAGACACAACTGAGAAATGACTAAAGAGCAGCAAATAGCCAGTTGTTCCATTATTGTTTGGATAAACTTGGCAACAACTCAAAGCAGCTTTTGGTGCATATGAAATAAGAAAAAAAAAAGGGCTGTTGCAACCTAGTAGCATTTGTTCACTTGGAAATGGCAAAAAGGACCAAGAAGACTACTAATATGAGTATAAAATGACAAATTATCTTTGCACATAAAGAAGTAAGAGGAATAAAATTCTTACTTTAAGGGATTAGGGACCAATGTTTTGGTCCCCATGTCTTTGTGATCACCCAAGGCACCTATGGATGCATTTAAATGTGTTAACAACATCTTTGATTTAGCAGCTGATAAATAACTTTTTCTGACGTTGTGCCTAACAGAACGAAGAACTGTGCTTTACTGATAGAGTATGTTCTTCGATATCAGATTGGTGCTTCTCCCCAAAGCCACTCATCTGCACCTCATGTTATAATTTGTGTAAACAAGAATTAGCCTTGCAAAACATTCATAGAACCAAGACAGGAGGTAGAGGGAGGAAGATGGAGAAAGATATAACAGAGGATTAAACACAAGAGGAGAACAACCTTCCTTTAGAAAGTCTCTAATTAATAGTCTCATTACTTTTAAATCGAGGTTTGTTTGCCTCTCAGAGGGGGGAAGTGGTGAAAAGGGGAAATTGTACAGATATTACAATAAAAATGGAGCCCCAGAAAGAAGGGATTTGGCAGCTGAGAATGTTAGTAATGCATCAATGTGCTTGGAAATTGATGTTGATGTAACCAGGGGAAGAACCAAAGACCAGTGCCAGAGGGGGCCTATTTATAATGGAATCAAATGAAGAGCCTCATTAGCCTCACAAATAGAGAAGAGGTGCCTGTTCCTCTCTTACTATAGCTGTTCTATCTCTATTATGTATGTGGGAGTGGGAAGATTTGGTAAAGTTGGGGGAGGGGGCAAAGAAGCATTATCACATTGAATATATGAATAGATCTTCATGGTCCCCTGGGAAATCAAGGCACACACTTAGCTGATGGCTTTTTTTTAATTGAACAAAATATAGCAAACACTGTAAGATTTAGTGATTTTCAAGTAAACACTTTTTCTGCGTCTCTTTTTCACTATAGTGCTTTGAAGAGCTTTGAAGTAGGAAAAAGCAAGATCAAAACAGAAGAATAAGAAATACCACTTGGGAATTTGCTCCTTTGATTTAAATATATGATAACACAATTTTGAGACTTTGTCCTTGTTTTCAATACAGCTATATTCAGTAAAATTTTCATGTATAGAAATTGGTTTTGGTCCCAAATTATCACAAAAATTAGCAACTAATTCTCATTTCTATACATGACAGGTTGACACTTGGAATAATATTTCCCTCTATCTTTTTTTTAACTGAAATGCCAAAATTACTCGATTAAGATAGAAGAGTATATTCAGTAAGCTTTTACTTACAGAAATCGCTTTCAAGGGTAAAAAATAAAAGAGCATCCAATGAATTCACATTGATCTTTTGTGCACATTTTACTAGTTTGATATAGTGGAAAGATCAGTTTTGCCTGTGTGACCTTGGGTAAGTCAATATATCTCTCTAGGACTTAGTTTCTTAATGAGTACAATGAAAGGATTGGAGTAGGTGAATGCCAACATACTTTCCAACTCTTCTACACTGATGACTAGGACATCATTTCTAATGCCTGTTTTGATGTCAGCTTAAGAAAAAGTCCATCGAGTAATCAGAAGAAAAGGTCACTAGGGAGGGACATCATCAGCTGAATTCTAGTGAAACAAAGTGATCCTTTTCTTCTTTGAAATAATTTTCCTGCACTAAAAAAAAAAAAAACTTCAAAGGTATTATAAAACATCTCAGTTACCTACAAATAGGCCTTAGACTATTCTCCAGTCAAACTGTACTATCAGTTATTCCACAAATGCATCTCGCATTTTTGTACACCTTTGCTGTTGCCCATTCCACTGAAAATTCACTTACCTTTTCCCTCTTGTAGAAATCCCATCCATCCTTCACAGTTGATTTTTCTTGAATTCCTAAAGCACTTTTATGGAATATACTAAAGTTTAGTTTTGTCATATATATGTTTATCTACCTTAATATATTATACATTCCCTGAAGACAAGGGTTATGTCTTGTAAATTTTAAAGCATTATATAAATGTAATTTATTGTCATTATTTGTATTCCTTTCCTCCAAAAAAGCATGAGGAAGTTGTAAAGTAAAGAGTACTATAGCCAGGAAGACCTAGCTTGAAATCCTCCCTCAGACACATACTCCCTTTATTCAAGAATACATATAGCAGAAAATTTGTTGACCTCCTTTGAGGGAGGAAATTTCCTCTCCTGGATGTTCCAATTGCCAGTAAAAATCATAGGTTTAGTCTTTTTGCCCTTAATTTTTCTCATCTGAGGACCAGCCTGGTTAACTTTGTAAGGGCTCGTGACCAAGTTTGTTGCCAATTAATGGGATTTTTATTTTTTGCCACAGGAATTCAAGACAGCATTCATGAAATCATTGCTTTGTACGAAGATATACTTTATCTGAGATAATGAGATAATAATTGTAAAGCATTTAGTACAGTGCCTGGCTCATAGTAGGTGCAATACAAATGTTAGCTTACATATACATACATATATACACATACATCATGCATATATGTATATATACGTATACATACACACATATATGTATGTATAGCAAGGTGGTGCAGTGGATAGAATGCTAGGCCTGAAGTCAGGAAGTCTCATCTTTATGAGTTCATATCCAGCCTCAGACACTTACTATGTCTTTGGTAAATCACTTAACAATGTTTACCTCACTTTCCTCATCTACAAAATGAGCTGGAGAAGGAGATGGCAAGCTGCTCTAGAAACTTTGTCATGAAAACCCCAAATGCATTCACTAACAGTTGAACACAACAGAAAAAAAAACCTCAACAACAAATGTACATATGTATATGTATCTATGCTTGTATAAGCCTAGAGCTACAAATTCAGATTCATATTGCAGACATGCAATATGTGGCTGGGTCTACACTTGAAACTTTTAAGGGTAGAGAGTAACTGCCAGAAAATGGCCTTTACTGGCTTTGAGAAACAAGGTTACTTCCATGTCACTATATGGCATTGTATATGCCATCAACACAGAACAACACATGTACCAAAAATTCCATGCAATTGCTAGAGGTCTTGGTATGTTAGTGACATACACTCAATATTTAAACTATTTAGAAAGTTTCTAAATAAGGGGCAGTTGTTGCCTTTACCTTTTTTTCTCTAGTGGGCTAACTATTCAAGTTGACACTGAATAATTAATCAACACTTTTTGGGTCTGCTTATTAACTCAATCCCAAATTCACCTCACTGTCATATCATACTACTGATATCTCTCCATCTGTTTTTCCCAAATGATAATTATGAAAGACCTGAGTCAAATCCTTTGTTTAAATCTAGGCATATTACATCACAGAATTTTTGTTATCCTATCAGTATAGTGACCTTTTCAGAAAAGGAAATAAGGCTAGTACGCTATGAGGTCTTCTTTCTTCTCTTCGAAAACAGAACAATATTTGTCCATCTCCAGGCTTCTAGTATTACTCACATTCTCCAAGATTCTTCAAAGATCATCAACACTGGTTCCATTATCAAATTCTTTAAAAATCTTAGCAGGTACTGTATGTCAGTCTGGAAATTTGAACTCATTTAAAGTTGTAGCAAGGTGTAGTTGAAAAATAAATATTGGAAAGATAAAAAGAAACATCCCATTTATGCCACAAAACTTATAGCAGCACTTTTTGTAGTAGAGGAGACTTTAACCAAAATAAGAGTTTATAGATTAGTGAATATGATGCAAAGAAACATGGGAGGCATATGAATTGCTCCAAATTAAAGGAAGCAGAATCAAGAAATAGAATGTGCAATGATACTGCAATTTAACTGGGAAATAGAGCAACAACAAAAAACAAAACTGATTGGCATGTAATTTGTGATGCCCCTATCTATAATGTGGTATTTGGTCAATGTGCTAGTTAGTTTTGCTGAACAACTTTTGTTTCTCTTTATTTTTTTATTCTTTGTAATCAAGGATGGATTTATGGGAGGGGGAAGGAGAAAGATATATTGAAAAAATGGAGCCGAACTGAACTATTTAAAAAATCATTAAGTGTAGGACTAGAAGATGCTTTAGAGGCCCAATGCTCTCATTTTGCATGTAGCTCATGTAAGTCCTGAGGAGCCTTATATCAACTCTCACCCTTATAGTAAGTCAGACCACTAAAACTTGGTTACTTCTCTCCTTCAGCGTTCTAGGTGAGAGATCAGAGATATCCTCTTTTACCATCAGCTCAAGCCCCCAGCAGCATTCTTCTTGCTAAGGTTATTAGCTGAGAATCACTTATTAGGTCAATCTTAAGCAGCTTTAAAAAGCAATATTTATTAAGGTGGAATGACTGGTAGAAAACATCTCCTCTTCCACTCCTCAGTAGCCCATGGCATATTCTCCCACCATTATATACAGAATTCTGGGGATAGGGGCTCAGATTTGGAAAGTACACGCTGCAAAACAATAACATACACTTCCTGATTGCTGCAAGTTACACTTTCTCTCATTTCCAGAGTCCTCAAGAAGTCCTCCTTAAGCATTGTGGATCTGTGACTTTCAGTTCTAAGTCTATGATCTTATAATCAATAAAAATAATCATATTAACATTGTAAGGTGACCATGATATCAACAAATTGAATTTATAGTTTAATTTAGTGATCAAGTTTATTTCTAAGTGTACAAAATGAGGGCAAAAAACATAAGGGAGGACAATATTGTCTTCCTTGTATATCCATACATAACAGTTAAATACATACATATAGATACATAAAGTTAAAATTTCAGTTATCTGTGGGAACTAAAATTAGAAAAGCCAGTTGCAATTGTAACCACTTCATGTTAATCAGCTACTGGCATCATGTTAACTTGGCCTTTGTGTTTCTGCTTACTCTTCCATACTGAGGTGGATATCTCTTCTTATCAAATTTGGCACCATGGTTCAGAAATTCATTAATATAAAAGAATAGAAAAGATTGAGATCTGGATTGAGAAATTAATCATTTTCAGAAAGCACCATTATAGACATTCATTAGACTTTGTTTTTAACCATATCTCTCTATTTAAAAAGATGGTAGTGGGTTTTTTTAAAAAATATGTTTCTTTTTAGTTTTCAACATTCACTTCTACAAGATTTTTGAATTCCACATTTTCTCACCCTCTCTCCCCTCCTCCCACCCCAAGACAGTGTGTAAACTGATATGGGCTAAACATATATATTCATATTAAAACTATTTTCACGTTAGTCATCCTGTAATGGGAGAAACCACGAGAAAGAAGAAACAAAAAAGAGAGAGAGGACAAATAATCTTCATTAAGACTCCATAGTTCTTTTTCTGGATTTGGACAGCATTTCCCATCATGAGTCTTTTGGAGTTGTCTTAGATCCTTACATTGCTAAGAAGAGATAAGTCTATTAAAGTTAGTCATCCCACAATATGGCTGTTACTGTGCACAATGTTCTCCTGGTTATGTTCATTTGACTCAGCATCAATTCATATAAGTCTTTCCAGGTATTTATAGTGCAATAGTAGTCCATTACATTCATACACCACAACTTATTTAGCTATCCCCAACTGATGGGCATCCCCTCAATTTCCAATTCTTTGCCACCACAAAAGTATCTGCTATATTTTTGTACATGTAGGTCCTTTCCCCATTTGTATGATCTCTTTGGGGTACAAAGCTAGAAGTGACATTGCTGTATCAAAGGGTATGCATAGTTCTATAGCACTTTGCACATAGTTTCAAAATTCTCTCCAGAATGGTTGGATCAGTTCACAATTCCACCAACAATGCGTTAGTGTTCCAGTTTTCCCTCATCTTCTCCAGCATTTATAATTCTCCTTTTTTATCATGTGAACCAATCTGACAGGTGTGAGGTAGTACCTCAGAGTTGTTTTGATTTGCATTTCCCTAATCAATAGTGATTTAGAGCATTTTTTCAAATGACTATAGATAGCGTTAATTTCTTCACCTTAAAACTGCCTGTTCATATGCTTTGATCATTTATCAATTGGGGAAGGAATTGTGTTCTTATAAATTTGACTGAGTTCTCTAAATATTTTAGAAATGAGGACTTTATTAGAGACACTGACTGTAAAAATTATTTCCCAGCTTTCTGCTTCCTTCCTAATCTTGGTGGCATTGGCCTTGTTTGTGCAAAAAACTTTTCAATTTAATGTAATCAAAATTATCCATTTTGTATTTCATAATGTTCTCTATGTCTTGTTTGGTCATAAATTCTTCTGCTCTCCATAAATCTGACAGGCAAACTATTCCTTGCTATCCTAATTTGTTTATAGTATAAGCCTTTATATCTAAGTTGTATACCCATTTTGACTTTATTTTGGTGCATGGTGTAAGATGCTGGTCTATACCTGGTTTCTGCCATACTATTTTCCCAGCAGTTTTTGTCAAATAGTGTATTCTTAACCCAGAAGCTAGGGTCTTTGGGTCTATCAAACAGTAGATTGCTATAGTCATTGACTACTGTGTCTTGTGTACTTAACCTATTTCACAGATCCACCACTCTATTTCTTAGCGGTACCAAGTAGTTTTGATGATTGTTGCTTTATAATACAAGTTAAGATCTGGTATGCCTAGGGCACCTTCCTTAGCATTTCTTTTCATTAATTATTTTGATATTCTAGAGGTTTTGTTCTTCTAGGTGAATTTTATTATTTTTTCTAGCTCTATAAAATAATGTTTTGGTAGTTTGATTGGAATGGCACTGAATAAGTAAATTAATTTAGGTAGAATTGTCATTTTTATTATATTTGCTCAGTCTACCCATGAGCACCTGATGTTTTTCCAATTATTTAGATCTGACTTTATTTGTGTGAAAAGTGTTTTGTAATTTCATTCATATAGTTCCTCATTTTGTTTTGGCAGGTAGATTCCCAAATATATTATAGAACAATTTCCCTAATGAATATAGATGCAAAATTTTAAATAAGATATTAGCAAAAAGAGAAAGAGGAGATCGATGAATTGGGCATGCAACAAGCTAGAAACAGAAGAAATTAAAAATTCCTGATTAAATGCCTATTTAAAAATTCTGAAAACCAACGGAGAGATTAATAAAATTCAAATTAAGAAAACTATTGAACTAACAAATAAAACTGAGGTGGTTTTATAAAAAAAACAATAAAGTATTTAAAATTGGGTTAATTTGATTTAAAAAAAGCATAATTGACCATATCAACAACAAAAGTAACAGAAACCATATGATTATCTCAACAGAAGTAGAAAAAGCTTTACCTTGTGGGTATCTTTGTTTCAAGTGTGTTTCTTATGAACAACATATTGTACAATTATGTTTTTTAGTCAACTCTGTTTTCCACTTTCATTTTATGGGAGAATTCATCCCATTCATATTCACATTTATGATTACTATCTGTGTCTTTCTCTCCATTCTATTCCTCCTGCCTCTATTTATGCTTTTCTTTTTCCTTTCTCCTCACTAGAGTTTTGCTTTTGACCACTCCATCCCTCAATGTGTCCTCCCTTCTATCTTTCCCACTGTTTTGTTCAACTTTTCCCTTACTATTTCTTCCCTCCCTTCTAACCACCCTTCCACTTTCTTTCCCTTTTCCCTTCCTACTGCCCACAGGGCAAGTTAGATTTTTATTCCTACTAAGAATGTTATTCCCTCCTTGAGCCAAATCTGATGAGAGTAAAGTACAAACAATGTTCATCTCTTTCTCTTCTTTTCCTCTACTATGTTTTTGTGCCTTTTCATGCAATGTAATTCACTCTTTTTAGCTTCCTCCTTTCCTCTTCTCTCATTAGAATCCCTTTTCACCACTTAATTATTTATCATCACATCAAAGACAACTTAAACCCATACCTTCTGTCTATGTGTATCCCTTCTAAATGTCTTCATAAAGATAAATTTCTTAAGAGTTATAAGTATCACCTTCCAATGTAGGGACGTAAACCATTTGGCCTTATTGAATAACATGGGTCCCTCCCCCCTTTCCTATTTACCTTTTTAGGCCTCCCTTGTGTCTTATATTTGAAGATCAAACTTTCCATTTAGAGCTAGTGTTTTCATCAGGAATCTCTCAAAATCCTCTATTTCGTTGAAGGTCCTTGCCTGAAAGATTACGCTCAGTTTTGCTGGGTAGTTGATGCTGGATTGTAGCCCAATATTCTTTCCAAAACCTCCAGAGTTTTAGTGTAGAAGCTGCAAGGTCCTAGGTAATATTGACTGAGGTTCCATGATATTTGCATTATTTCTTTCTGGCTGCTTGTAGTACTTTCTCCTTGACCTGATAATTCTCAAATTCGGCATTCCTTGGCATTTTCAATTTGGGATCTCTTATAGGAGGTGATCATTGGATTCTTTCCAAGACTATTTTACCCTCTGATTCTAGGACCTCAGAGCCATTTTCCTTGATGGTTTCTTGAAAGTTGCTATCTAGGCTCTTTTTTTGACCATGTCTTTCAGGTAGACCAATAATTCTTAAATTATCTCTCCTAGATCTATTTTCCAGTTCAGCTGCTTTTCCAATGAGGTATTTTACATATTCTATTTTTTCATTCTTTTGATTTTTTTGACTGATTCTTGATGTCTCACAGAATCATCAGCTTCCAGTTGCACAATTCTGATTTTAACAAATTGTTTACTTCGCTTATCTTTTGTACCTCCTTTTCCATTTTGCCAATTCTACTTTTAAAGGAGTTGTTTACTTCAGTGTACTTTTTCCATTTTTAATTGTATTTTTAAAATTATTTTATTATTTAGTTAATATTTTAGTTTTCAACATTGATTCCCACAAGATTTTGAGTTACAAATTTTCTCCCAATTTCTACCCTCCCCCCACTCCAAGATGGCATATATTCTGATTGCCCTGTTCCCCAGTTAGCCCTACCTTCTGGTGCCCCACTCCCCACCCCCATGCCTTTCCCTCTTACTTTTTTGTAGGGCAGGATAGATTCCTATGCCCCATTCCATATATATCTTATTTCTCAGTTGCATGGAAGACAACTTTTCTTTTGAGCATCTTATTTTAAAACTTTGAGTTCCAAATTCTCTCCCCTCTTCCTTTCCCACCTACCCTCCCTAAGAAGGCAAGCAATTCAACAGAGGCCACATGTGTATCATTATGTAAAACACTCCCACATTACTCATGTTGTAAAAGACTAACTATATTTCCCTCCATCCTATCCTGACCCCCTTTATTCACTTTTCTCCATTCACCCTGTCCCTTTTCAAAAATGTTTGCTTTTGATTACCTCCTTCCCCTATCTTCCCTCCCTTCTATCATCACCACTTTTTTATCCCATTCCCCCTACTTTCCTGTGGGGTTAGATACCAAAATTGAGTGTATATGTTATTCCCTCCTCAGGTCAAATCCAATGAGAGCAAGATTCACTCATTCCCCCTCACCTGGCCCCTCTTCTCTTCCTACAGAACTGCTTTTTCTTGCCACTTTTATGTGAGATAATATACCCCATTTTATCTCTCCCTTTCTCCCTCTTTCAATATATTCCTCTCTCATCTCTTAATTTTATTTTATTTTTTTTAGATATCATCCCTTCATATTCAACTCACCCTGACCCTCCGTCTATGTGTATGTATATTCCCTTCAACTACCCCAATACTGAGAAAGGACTTATTAATTACATGCATCATCTTTCATATAGGAATGTAAACAAAACAGTTCCACTTAAGTAAGTCCCATATGATTTCTCTTTCTTATCTTTTCATGCTTCTCTTGATTCTTGTGTTTTAAAGTCAAATTTTCTATTTAGCTCTCGTCTTTTCATTGAGAAAGCTTGAAAGTCCTCTATTTTATTGAAAATCCATATTTTGCCTTGGAGCATGATACTCATTTTTGCTGGGTAGGTGATTCTTGGTTTTAATCCTGGCTCCACTGACCTCCGGAATATCATATCCCAAGCTCTTTGATTCTTTAATGTAGAAGTTGCTAGATCTTGTGTTATCCTGATTGTGTTTGCACAATACCCAAATTGTTTCTTTCTGACTGCTTGCAGTATTTTCTCCTTGATCTGGGAGTTCTGGAATTTGGTGACAATATTCCCAGGAATTTTGTTTTTGAAATATTTTTCAGGAGGAGATCAGTGGATTTTTTCAATTTCTATTTTACCCTCTGGCTCTAGAATATCAGGGCAATTCTCCTTGATAATTTCTTGAAAGATGATGTCTAGGCTTTTTTTTTGACCATGGCTTTCAGGTAGTCCAAGAATTTTTAAATTATCTCTCCTGATTCTATTTTCCAGGTCAGTGGTATTTCCAATGAGATATTTCACATTGTCTTCCACCTTTTCATTCCTTTGGTTCTGTTTGATATCTTGATTTCTCATAAAGTCACTAGCTTCCATTTGCTCCAATCTAATTTTTAAGGTGGTCTTTTCTTCAGTGGTCTTTTGGATATCCTTTTCCATTTGGCTAATTCTGCCTTTCAAGGCATTCTTCTTTTCATTGGCTTTTTGGACCTCTTTTGCCATTTGAGTTAGTCTATTTTTAAGAAGTTATTTTCTTCAGTTTTTGGGGGGCACCTCCTTTAGCAAGCTATTGACTTATTTTATGGTTTTCTTGCACCTTTCTCATTTATCTTCCCAATTTTTCCTCTACTTCTCTGACTTGCTTTTCTAAATCCTTTTTGAGCTCTTCCGTGTCATGATACCAATTCATATTTATTTTGGAAGCTTTTGATGTAGGCTCTTTGACTTTGTTGACTTCTTCTGCTCTTTTTGTCACCAAAAAAAGATTTTAGAGTCTGAGTCTTAGTCTGAATCTGAGTCTGAGTCTGCATCCTTTTCCACTGCCTGGCCATGTTCCCAGCCAATTACTTGACCTTTGAGCTTTTTGTCAGGGTACGACTGATTGTAGAGTAGAGAGCGCTTTGTCTCAAGCTTTAGCAACGGTGCTGCTGTTTTCAGAGCTAATTCTACTCCACTGTCACCACAAGCTCTGCCACAGCAGTGCTCCTCCACCCCCAAGAACCACCAACAAGGATTGTGACCCAGATCCAAGCAGGGCAAAACAAACCCCTCACTCACACTCTGGTCTGCTGCTTGATTCTTCCCACTGTGTGAGTCAGGGACTCCAGAAGCAGCTGATGGTGGAGGTCTGGAAGCAGCCCCAGGAGCTTCCACATACCATCTCTGCCACTCCAAGGGCTGGAGCCCGACCACTTTCTAAACCAATCTAGCAGTTTTCCCATGAACCTGCTCTGTTGTCTTTGCCATTTGTGGGTTGAGAAGTCTGGTAAGTGCCACAGCTCAATGAGTCATGGCCCTAAGGCCTGCTCTGGGCCTACTCCTGGTCTGGTCTGTCCTGGCATGGCCCACACTCGGCTGCACTCCACTCCCAGCACCCTGTAATAGACCCTTCCCAGAGACCATCTGGGCTGTCCTTGGCTGGAGATCTGCTTCTTTCTGCTATTTTGTGGGTTTTGTAGCTCTAGAATTTGTTCAGAGCCATTTTTACAGGTGTTTGGAGGGATTTTGGAGAGAGCTTAAGCAAGTATCTGTTTTCCAGCCGCCATCTTGGCTCTGCCCTGCTTCAATTGTGTTTTTAAAGGAATTTTTTGATTTTTCTTTGACCTCTCTTATTCGCCTTTTAAAATGTCTCTAGAGCTCTTCCAAGAAGACTTTTGGGGCTTGAGTCCAGCTCATATTCCCCTTTGAGATTTTAGATGTGGGTAAATTGACAATGTTGTCCCCTTTTGAATTTGTGTTTTGATCTTCACTCACACCAAGATACTTCTCTAAGGTCATTGCTTTTTTGTTGCTTTTTTCTATGTTGTTTGTCTTTTTCCTGGCTTTTAAAGTTGATCTGTGCTTCTGGGGCACAGGAGGCACTGTCCCAGGCTTCTTCTGCTTAGGGCAAAGGGCCTGGTTATTGGTTTGCTGAGGTGGGGCTTGTGGTGGTGGAGGTTGTTGTCCATTCTCAAAAAGGACTAAAATGACATCACTGTGCTGGAGTCAAAATTCAATGTGTTCATCTATCTGATCAAGCCAATATGAGCTCAAAATGCTCTCACAGAGGTCAGGCACAACTAATCTGTGTGAACATTTGGGGTAGACACTCCAAACTTTCCCCTGCTGCCTTTCCTTTGAACAATTTCAATTCTGCTTTGCTCATAGAGCATAGCACCTTCTCTGATGTAGGAATGCTATCCTGAGTGGTCCTGTGCCAATGTCTCCCATGTCATACAATCAATTCCAAAGTTCTTGAGAGAGACCTTGAGAATGTCCTTGTATCACTTCTTCTGACCACCACGTTAATGCTTGTCCTGAGTTCTACATAAAATAGTCCTTTTGGCACGTGTATGTTTTGCATTTGAACAACGTGCCCAGCCCATCAGAGTTGCATTCTCTGAAGCAGAGTTTGAATGCTTGGCAATTTAATTTGAGTAAGGACCTCAGTATCTGGTACCTTATCCTGCCAAATGACCTTCAGAATCTTCCTAAGATGATTCTAATGGAAGAGATACTGTTTGGAGGCATGGCACTGGTAAACTCTCCAGGTTTCACAGGCATACAATGAGGTCAGCAGAAGAGCTCTGTAGACCTTCAGTTTGGTAATCAGTCTAATACCTCTTTTCTCCTATGTTTTCATTTGGAGCCTCCCAAACACTGACCTAGCTCTGGCAATGCATGCATCAACTTCATTATCAATGTGTATATCCTTGGAAAGTATACTACCAAGCTGAACAAACTTATCCATAGCATGCAAAACTTCTCCATTTGCTGTAACTGATGGTTCCACATATGGATGGTGTGGTGGTGGCTGATGGAGCACCTGTATTTTCTTGGAGTTGATTGCTAGGCCAAAATTAGCACAAGCAGGAGAGAATTGATCTATACTTCATTGTATCTCAGCTTCAGAGGCTTCATTAAATGCACCATCATCTGCAAACTGAAAATCATGGACCAACACTACCTCCACTTTGGTCTTGGCTTTTAGACTTTTCAAGTTGAAGAATTTACCATCAGTGCAGTAGCTGACCTTGATGCATTGTTCATTCTCACTGAAAGAATTTGACAACACGGCTAAAAACATCATGCTAAAAACATGGGTGCAAACACAGTCTTGTATCACTCCATTCACTCTTGTGCCTGGGAAAGCACAAGAATGCTGTTCATTATCTAGAACGCAGGCAAACATGCCATCATGAAATTGACGTACAATGCTGATGTACAAAGTACTTCAAAGTACAAAGTACCAAACTTCTCCAGGCAATTAAATTTTGACATAATTTTCCATAAGCCCTCATGACTAACAATATCAAAGGCTTTGGTCAGATCTACAAATGTTATATACAGACCTTTGTTCTGCTCCTGGCATTTGTACTGGAGTTGTCAGGCAGCAAAGACCATATCAACTGTTCCTTGGCCCTTTCTGAAGCCACATTGGCTCTCAGGTAGATGACCATCTTCTAGGTGAAGGATCAGCCTATTAAGGAGGGCTCTGGCAAGAATCTTGCCAACAGTGACTAACAGAGAGACCTTCCTGTGATTGTCATAAGACAATCTATTTCCTTTACCTTTATAGACATGGACAATCGAGGCATCCTTGAACTCCTGGGGGATAACCTCCTCCAGCCATATAACCTGGAAATTTTCAGTTAGCTTTAGTATGAGAAATGGATCCCCTACCTTGTAAATCTTAACTGGAATAGAATCAGCACCAAGTGTTTTGCCACATGAAAGGAACCTAATGGCATTCAAAACCTCTTCTTCAGTGGGAGCTCCAGCTAGGAAGGGATTGACTTCACCTTGAGGTAAATGGTCAATGACTTCAGCATTGATTGATTGATGGTCTATTGAGAACACAATGGAAGTGTTCAGCCCATCTCTCTAGGATCATGTCCTTATCACTAATCAATGTGGCTCCATCAGCACTAAGTAGAGATACACCATAGGTCTTTGGCCCATAAAATAGCCTTCAGGGCATCATAAAAGCTCTTTGGATTATTATCAGCATAAAACTGAATTTCATCTGCCTCCTTACTGAGCTTTGCTTGTAAGGCTTTCTAAACTCATTTGCTTTCTAGCCAACACACCAGAAGTACCAATCCTCCCTGAACATACCCTACAACCTGGCGGGGCTTGCACTCCCTTGCTGGGATGCCTCTCATCCTATGCAGGTCCCTTTAAGCCACAGCAAGAGGGACCTTTCATGTTAATCCTCCTAGCCTCCTGAACTAAAAGACTGCTGCACTTTCTGCTGGTTCCACTGTTTCAGGATTTTTCCTGGGGCAATATTCACTTGGTTTTTCAAGATCAATAAGGGAGGGTGAGAGTGACTTAGTACTTACTCTGCCATCTTCCCTCTCTGAAGTTGAGATAGGTGACTTTCAGCTATTCTATCTGTGGCCTGCCCCTACTGCTGCTGCTGCTTCCTCCCAAGGCCTGCTCCAGGTTTGCTGGGGCTGGGGCTGTGTTGACACACCCTTTGCTACTGTGCTTCTGTCTTGAGAAGTTCTTACAGACCCCTCCTGCTGATCCTCTAAGTTGTCTCTGTTGTCCGTGGGCTGAGAAGATTGGGAACCACCACTGCTGCCAGAGATTCAATGCCCCAAGGCCTGCTCTGGCTTTGGTGGGGCTGGGTCTGCACTGGGGGCCTGTGCTAGACCAGACTCCTCTCTCAGTCTGGTGCAACAGATCCTTCCTGTTGACCTTTCAGGTTGTCTTGTGCTAGAAATCTATCTCACTCTGCGTCTTTGTAGGTTCTGCTGCTCTAGAATTTGTTCAGCACTTTTTAAAAGTATTTGAAGGGTTTTGGGGGAGAGCTCAGATGAGTCCCTGCTTTCACTCTGCCATCTTAGTTACACCCCATTAGTGGTTTCAAAGAAAGAAGAAAAGAAGACCCAAATTTTCTTAACTCTCAATGGTCTGAGATCTGACCACAAAATTGTTTCATTCTATGGAAAGATAGAGATAGACGATCAAGTCTAATCTTTTAGGATCACAGGACAATAGATTTTTACTTGGAAGTTAATTTGGAGGTCATCAGGTCCCACCCCCATCATTTTATAGATGAAGAAACCAGAGAAATTATTTGATTTACACAAGATGATAGAGCCAGGATTTGAACCTAGGTACTAGTTGATTGTGGGGCAGTTAGGTGGCACAGTACCTATAGTGTTGAGCCTGAGGTCAAGGAAGACTCATCTTCAACTTAACAAACACCAAATAAAATGAATATTTCTATATATAGAAAAGGAGAATTATACAGGAAATTGGATTCCTTTTACACCAAGTTTGCTGCTTAAATTGTATATGGGAAAGATATGGTCCACTGTTGAATATATACATACACAAACAAAGACGGGGAAAGTCCATGGTTTGGACAAAGTCTTTGTTCTCTTTTATAGCATTTCTAGGGGAGGAGGGAATCTGTGATGTTAGGTCCAAATATGGTACTTCTTGATTGAGGAAACAATTTAAAAAGTGTTTGTTGCTTCCCCATATGTTTTTCATTTTTCTTCTAGTTCTGGCCCATGTACATCCCTAAATGTCCTTTAAAGGACTTTACTTAGTTTTTATGACATGATGCTGTTCATTGATCATGCAATTTCCTTCTTGGTAAGATTTTGTAGACAAGTTTATTTTGTAATTCAGTCGTGACTTTGGTAGCCATATTCCTCTGTTTATGGGATATGTTTGCTCACTTGGGCACATTCTTTTGGTCTTTTTGTTTTGAAAATCAATTTACATTTGTTAAACTTCATTATTATAGTTGGTGTCAATATTATTTCTCTTGTCCCTTTGCCATTTCATGTTTTTAATTACTTCTTTAAATTATTAATGTTAGAATCATTCTCATTACATATCATATCTTTTATTACTGTCTTTTTAAAAAAAATTCTTATATTAGCTCTGACAGATCAATGGTTAGACTGCAAAAAAATGACTTACGAATAATAAGTTTTGTCTTTTTCAGTCCTAAATTATAATCTATTTTATTTATTGTGGTGTTACCCTGTACTCTCTATATATGTCTGCCAATTCTTTTTTCAAAGAAGACATTCATAGTTCAGGTGAATTTGGTTTTTGTGTAGTTTATAAGCTTTGGGCCTCTAGTTCTTTTTCCTAACCTGTACTTGCCCATATATTCCTACCCCTCCTCATTTTATTCTACCTTAGCATTGAAGTCAATAAGTATTAGAACATATATTCACTTAGTTTGAAGCTCTTATAAAGTTCTTACTATAATTTTTCAGCCACTTTGTCCTCAGCAACTAGTGCTGCATATGCTAACAATTATTTTTCATAGTGGTCTTTTTGAAAATATGTATCGTTAGTATTGCAGCATGTGATAAACAAATGTGCCTGGAAATCATTTCTCAAAGCCTCTGGGAAAAAAATATCACCCATTCTGCCAACTCCTTTCTTTGTCACTCTAAGGATTACCTATGAGATATCCTTCCATGTAGCTGCAAATTCCTTCTCTCTTTTTGTTTCACTTATAGCAAAAGTGTCAAGATTGATATGATTCAGATCCTCCAGCAAAATGGCAATTCATTGGTCATTGGGCAAGGATCTTACAGAGCACAAATAGTAAAGTTAAAAGTTTAATGGTCATCTAAATCTATGTGATTCTTAGCAACTCCCCCCCCCCACTTTTTCCACAATCACTGCAGAAGAAATCATCACATAGGACAGTGGGGTAATTATTTTTTTCCTTTTGTTTCCTAAGTTAATTTGCAGAAAAAGATGTGAGCAGAGGGCCAGGTTACTGGTAATGCACCTCTCTATAATTAGCTACATAATAGACTTGTTTTTTCCTTGGGGCCATATCTGAAGCATGGTAGGAATTGTCAGACTTTGTTATTATCTGGAAGAAACTGCAAGAATCCAAGATCATCTCCACACCATGACAAGATACTAAGTTTGGATTTATTTTGTGGCATATAAAGTGGCATACCACTTCTGTTATGCTGAGAAAGAACCAAGTTGCAGTTAAATGGAAGGATGTCTCACAAGTAATTCTTAGGGAGGTTAGAGAGGAAACAATGGAACAGGCTTTATCTTTTACCCAGAAGATACAAGAAATTATTTCCTGGAACATTTCCTCATCACAGATGCACACACATGCATGCATGTAAATACATGTGCACACAGACATAGATACACACACATATTAGAGAGAGAAAGAGAACAGCTAGGTAGTGTAGTAGATAGAATTCTGATCCTGGAGTCAGGAAGACCTGGGTTCCAATCTGGTCTTAGATACTCACTAGCTGTGTGATCCTGAGCTAGTCACTTAACCCTGTTTGCCTCAGTTTCCTTTCATCTGTAAAAATGAGTCAAAAAAGGAAATGGCAAGCCACTCTAGCATCTTTGCCAATAAAACCAGAAGTGCAAATCAAAACAACTCTTAGGTACCACATCTCTCCTGTTAGATTGGCTAACATGACAAAACAGGAAAATGGTAAATGCTGGAGAGGATGTGGCAGAATTGGAATATTAATACATTGTTGGTGGAGTTATGAACAGATCCAGCTATTCTGGAAAGCAATTTGGAACTATGCCCAAAGGGCTATAAAAATGTGCATACCCTTTGACTCATCAATACCACTTCTAGGGCTGTATCCCAAAGGGATCACACAAGTGGGAAAGGGACCAGTATGTACAAAAATATTTATAGCAGCTCTTTTTTTGTGGTGGTAAAAATTAGAAATCAAGGGAATGCCTATCAACTGGGGAATGGCTAAACAAATTGTGGTATATGAAGGTAATGGAATACTATTATGCTGTAAGAAATGAGGAACAGACAGACTTCATTATAACCTGGAAAGACTTATGTAGGCATATGAAAAAATGCTCTAAATCACTGCTGATTAGAGAAATGCAAATCAAAACAACTCTTAGGTACCACATCTCTCCTGTCAGATTGGCTAACATGACAAAACAGGCAAATGATAAATGCTGGAGAGGATGTGGGAAAATTAGAACATTAATACATTGTTGGTGGAGTTGTGAACAGATCCAGCTATTCTGGAGAGCAATTTGGTACTATGCCCAAAGGGCTATCGAAATGTGCATACCCTTTGACCTGGCAATACCACTCCTAGGGCTATATCCCAAAGAGATTACACAAGTGGGAAAGGGACCTGTATGTACAAAAATATTTATAGCAGCTCTTTTTGTGGTAGCAAAGAATTGGAAATCAAGGGGATGCCCATCAATTGGGGAATGAGTAAACAAATTGTGGTACATGAATGCAACGGAATACTATTGTGCTATAAGAATTGGGGAAGATACAGACCTCATGATAACCTGGACAGACCTACATGATCTGATGCTTAGTGAGAGGAGCAGAACGAGGAGAACATCATACACAACCACAGATATATAGATTCTATGATGACTAACTTTGATAGACTTGGCTCTTCTCAGCAACACAAGGCTCAAAGACAGCTCCAAAGGACTCATGATGGAAAAAATCTATCTACATCCAAAGAATGAACTATGGAGTCTGAATGCAGATTGAGACAAACTATTTACTGTCTTTTTTCTTCTCTTTTTTTTTTGGATTTTCTTTCTTCTCTCTCATGGTTCATTCCATTGCTCACAATTCTTCTTTACAACTTGACTATTATGTAAATAAGTTTAATGCAAATATGTATATATATGTGTATGTATATATATATATATCAGACTACATGCCATCATGGGGGGAGGGGTGGGAAGGGAAGAAAATTTGAAACTCAAGAACATGTAGAACTGAGTGTTGTAAACTAAATATAAAAAATCTAATTAAAAAAAAGAAAATAAATTTCGTTAAAAAAAAACCCAAATGGGGTCATTATGTCAAATAGGACTGAAAAATCACTGAACATTTGTGTGCATATACACATGTTTGCATCTATAGAATGCACAGAGTATTCCAAAAGCTTTAGTATAATTTTAAGCTTTAATAGATTAAATCTGTACTGTGACTTTTGTGTTACCTTGTGTATTTACGCACACATATACATTTATACATACGTATGTAAGTATAAACAAAAATGCATGTATACATGCATGCTTATTTTAGGAGACTACACCTATATTTCTTCTGTGAAACTGAAAGTGAAAAAAATAAAAACAGGTTTAAACACTTGAGTATGTTTCCTCACTCAACTTTTGCTCTCAAGGTGCGGGATGTCTTGGGGGTATGTCACTGGATTACTCCATATATTAAGAAGAACTATATCAGTCATCTTGATATATCTCATTAAGGTACTTCCCTTTCTGTTAGATAGAATTAAATTCTAATCTGGAATGTTCTTCTTCGGAGGAAAAGCAAGTCCAATGTTCATTTAATCCATCAACATTTGGTCAATGCTTTCTCATAGAGAATTTATGTCAGACTCATGGACTCATAGACTTTTAAAACTGGAAGGGGCATTATGACCCCTTTTTAAATCTATGGCCCAATCATTATTTAATCTACTAGTCTCATTTTGCAAATGAGAAAAAGGAAGTCCAGAAAGAGGAAATGTCCTACCCAAGCTTACACAGTGAATTCTTTCACAGACTTCACAGAGATCATCTCTCATCATATTTAATAGTTAATAATAGTAATATATATTTCTATATTACTTTAAAATTTTCAGAAGGATTCATGTGTCTTAACATATATGCTCTTCCTAGCAACCCTGTGGAACAATACTGTAGTTATTATTTTCATTTAACACATGAATCAGATGAATCTTACAGATGACAGATTCCTTGGTCAGGATCACACAGTGTTTAAAGAAGGATGATGATGATCCAGGTGTTTTTGACTCATGCTCCAACCTTCTCTCCACTATGCCACATTGGCTTTCTTTGTGCCTGCCACTTGCTTCTATTTCCAATGGGTGGGTGGGGAGAAGGAGTGACAAGGCTCACAGTGAATGAGTGAATTGTTGTTTAAAATAATTGATCATTTCAGTTCTAAATTCTATTATTCTTTGAGTCTAGCTTTGGAGTATGGGGAAGAGAAAGAGTTAAAAATTAGAACAGAGGAAATGTCTTCAACATATACTCAGAGACATCACTATAATTCAGTTCATTTCATCCAGGTGCAGAGCCAACAAAAGATGTGCAATCAATGAAATGCCACAGAGGAATTGTTGATTCTTAAAGATTTTCCATTTTGTATTTCTTTACATTTGGATTTCTGTGCATAAACTACTAATTTGAATAAGAATCCTGGGACTAGTCTGCTACCACTCTTCTTTGCTCTGTTTTAGGGAGGAGTATTAAATTTAATTCAACAAGTGTTTTTATTTTTGTTTTTATTCAGTATTTCCAATTCTTCATGATCCCATTTAGGAGTTTGTTGGCAAAGATATTGGAGTGAATTGCCATTTCCTTCTCTAGTTCATTTTACAGATGAGGAAACTGAAGCAAATAGGGCTAAGCAACTTGCTCAGGGTCACATAGCTGGTATCTGAGGCTGGCTTTGAACTTATCTAGAGGAGTCTTCCTGACTCCATGCTTGGTACTCTATCCATTGTGCAATCTATCTGCTCAAAAATTTTTCCTTAGGAACCTGTGGTATGCAGGACACTTTGCTAAGGGAAGGGTATACAGAGACAAAAAATAATAATAATAAATAATTCCTACCCTCAACAAGTTTTCATTCTCCTAAAATCTGCTGGCTTCCTGTCAAACTGCAGCCCAGAATCTACAGTCAAAAATCTAGAAACCATATTTAACCAGTTTATCTTTATAAGTTAAATTTAACTTATAATTGATGGGAAGTGTAGTAGAAGTCCACCATTGTAGTAGCGGAATGTTATAGGTGTGGAACAATTTATTCAATGTTATGCATCATTATATAGTTAGCTCATTTTTCCATAAAATAATTAACCTTGCTTATTTTTTCCTTTTCTATATTTTTTGTTTTAAAGGATGAATTTGAAAAAGGGAAGAGAAAATCCATTGGGAAATGTAGGTGAAATTAAAAAATAAAATGAAAATTATTTAAATTAAAATAAAAAAATTAAAGTGAAAAAATAACTTTTAAAATTGCAATGGCCTAATTGTCACATCGTGTTTCTTGCAAAAAAATTGCAAAAATATATCTTTTAGCTTTGTTAGATTCACACACTAGTCAGTTAACATTCATTTGGCTTTCCTCAAAATGTTATCTCTTTATGAGCAGATTAAAGTTATGCAAAATTTTTGTCCCTTGTATCACTTGGGGAATATTTTCACAAATGAGAAATGTATTCTCCTCCTTCTTCCTCTTGCTTCTCCTTTTTCTTCCTCTCTTTCTCCCTGCTTATCACAACATTCTTTAAACTCCTCTTCCTCAAAATGCAAAAAAAAAACCCTTGTACCAAATATATACAGTATATCAACATTGGCCATAACGGATATTATATGAGTCATTCTGCATCTAAGTTCATCTCCTCTGTGTTGGAAGGTAAGTATGTTCTATCACCAGTCCTCTGTAATCATGGTGGGTTATTGTACTGAGCAGAATTTTTCATTTAAGAATGAGATAAAGAAATCATGAAGAGGCGGGCAGAGCCAAGATAAGGACTGGAAAGCAGAGATTTGCTTGAGCTCCCCACCCACATCCCTCCAAAAACTTATAAAAAATGGCTCTAAACAAACTTTAGAATTGAAGAACCTACAAAATAGCAGAGGGAAGCAGGGCTCCAGCCCAGGACAGCTTGGATGGTCGCTGGGTAAGGTCTATCATGCACAGAGCTGGGAGCAGAGAGGAGCAGAGCCCAGCGTGAGCCCCACCTGGACCAACCAGACTGAGAGCCAGGTGGAACAAGCCCTAGCACCCTGAATCAGTGAGCTGTGGCAGTTACCAGATTTCTCAACCCATAAACACCAAAGACAACAGAGAAGAACTACAGAACCCATGAAATAGTAGAAGGAAGCAGGGCTCCAGCCCAGGACAGCCTGGGTGGTCGCTGGGTAAGGTCTATCATCCAGAGCTGGGAGCAGAGGGAACAGAGCCCACTTGGACCAACCAGACCAGGAACTGGGTGGAACAGGCCCTAGCACACTGAATCAGTGCGCTGTGGCAGTTACCAGAATTCTCAACCCACAAATACCAAAGACAACAGAGAAGGTTAGTGGGAAAAGCTGCTGAGACAGAGTGAAGGAGTTCGTGGTTCAGCCACCAACTTGGGGACAGCAGGGGAGGTGAAGCTACAGAACTACAGCTGCAGTTGCTTCCAGCCCCAGGCCCACTGGGTGGGAGCAATTAAGCAAGTGATCAGAGCAGGAGTGCACAGCCTCCTTAAGATCTGAGTCCAGTACAGGTTGGCGGTTCTTGGGGGAGGAGGAGTGCTGCTGTGGCAGAGCTGGCTGTATAGAAATAGTTCTGAAAATGACAGCACAGCCCCTCAAACCCGGTACAAAGTACTTGCTACTCTACAAGCAGTCATACCCCCACGAAAAACTCAAGGGTCAAGTAGTTGGCTGGGAACATGGCCAGGCAGCTAAAACAGACTCAGATTCAGACCCAGACTTTGGAATCTTTCTTTGGAGACAAAGAAGACCAAAACATACAGCCAGAAGAAATCAACAAAGTCAAAGAGCATACATCAAAAGCCTCCAAGAAAAACATGAACTGGTCTCAGGCCATGGAAGAGCTCAGAAAGGATTTTGAAAAGCAATCTAGAGAAATAGAGGCAAACTTGGGAAGAGAAATGAGAGTGATATAAAAAAACCATGAAAAACAAGTCAATGA
>CM053626.1:143281526-143320322 GCA_028646595.1 Phalanger gymnotis | reverse complement strand
AATTAGCCAAATGGAAAAGGAGGTCCAAAAGACCACTGAAGAAAATACTACCTTAAAAATTAGATTGGAGCAAGTGGAAGCTAGTGACTTGATGAAAAATCAAGATATTATAAAACAGAACCAAAGGAATGAAAAAATGGAAGACAATGTGAAATATCTCATTGGAAAAACCACTGACCTGGAAAATAGATCCAGGAGAGAGAATTTAAAAATTATTGGACTACCTGAAAGCCATGACCCAAAAAAGAGCCTAGATATCATCTTTCAAGGAATTCTCAAGGAGAACTGCCCTGATATTCTAGAGCCAGAGGGTAAAATAGAAATTGAAAAAATCCACCAATCTCCTCCTCAAAAATGCCGAAAAGAAAACTCCTAGGAATATTGTTGCCAAATTCCAGAGCTCCCAGATCAAGTAGAAAATACTGCAAGCAGCCAGAAGGAAACAATCTGAGTATTGTGGAAACACAATCAGAATAATACAAGATCTAGCAGCTTCTACACTAAGGGATTGAAGGGCTTGGAATACAACATTCCAGAGGTCCATTGAGCTGGGATTAAAACCAAGAATCACCTACCCAGCAAAAATGAGTATAATGCTCCAAGGCAAAATATGGATTTTCAATAAAATAGAGGACTTTCAAGCTTTCTCAGTGAAAAGACCAGAGCTGAATAGAAAATTTGACTTTCAAACACAAGAATCAAGAGAAGCATGCGAAGGTAAACAAGAAAGAGAAATCACAAGGGACTTACTAAACTTGACCTGTTTTGTTTACATTCCTACATGGAAAGATGATGTGCATGATTCATGAGACCTCAGTATTGGGGTAGGTGAAGCAAATATACATATATATGTATGTATATATATATATGTATATATGTATGTATATATTATAGACAGAGGGCGCAGGGTGAGATGAATATGAAGAGATGTTCTCAAAAAAATCAAATTAAAGGATGAGAGAGGAATATATTGAGAGAGGGAGGAAGAGAGAGATAGAATGGGATAAATTATCTTGCATAAAAGTGGCAAGAAAAGCAGTTCTGTAGGAAGGGAAGAGGTGGCAGGTGGGGTGGAATGAGTGAATCTTGTTCTCATCAGATTTGACCTGATGAGGGAATAATATACACAGTCAATTGGGTTTCTTACCCCACAGGACAGAAGGAGGAAGGGGATAAAAAGGGGGGAATGCTAGAAGGGAGGGCAGATAGGGGTAAGAGGTAATCGAAAACAAACATTTTCAAAAAGGGACAGGGTCAAGGGAGAAAATTCAATACAGGGGGACAAGCTAGGAAGGAGCAAAATATAGTTAGTCTTTCCAGACATGAGTATTGTGGAAGGGTTTTATATAGTGATACACTTGTGTCCTATGTTGAATTGCTTGCCTTCTTAGGGAGGGTGGATGGGGAGGGAAGAGGGGAGAGAATTCAACACTCAAAGTTTTAAAAACAGTTGTTCAAAGAACAAAAGTTTTTGCATGCAACTAAGAAACAAGATACATACGCAGTGGGGCATGGAAATTTATCTTGCCCTACAAGAAAGTAAGGGAAAAGGGGATGGGAGGGGAGTGGGGTGGCAGAAGGGAGGGCTGACTGGGGAATGGGGTAACCAGAATATATGACATCTTGGAGTGGGCAGGAGGGTAGAAATGGGGAAAAAATTCATAATTCAAACTCTTGTGAAATCCAATGCTGAAAATTGAATATATTAAATAAATTTTTTAAAATATTTTTAAAAAGAATGTAAAAAATAAAAAAAGAAATCACAGAGACAAGATCCTTTGGAGATTTGATCATGTTCCTAATACATACCTTTATAAGAGCCTCCTAAAACAATAAGATTAATATTACTTGCCAGTCATGGAGAGTATTTAAAAGAAAATCAGGGCTGGATCTTCAGCCTTCTACCACCCACTCAGAGAGAAAAGATCTGTTCCAGCATCCTGAATTGATACAGGACTTTGGTAGGCTATTAGTACAGCACTTGGAGAGACCTTCTGTCTGTTCTCAGACTACAAGACAAAATGATTGCAAGCTTATACTCATGTTGTATTTCAGTAACTGGAATAGAGTTTTATCCTTTTATCCTTCTAAAATATTCCTGAAGATCCCATAAAACTTGTGATTTATTCTTCAAGGAAGTGTCACATTCTGTGGAGTCAAAAATGTATTTCTTCTATGCTCTGTAATTCAAACAAATGTAACAAAATTCTATTCTCTAAAAGGGGAAAACCTCCTTTGATGTCACTCAATGTAATTACATTGCAGCTTCCTAAATTTATATGGTGCTTACCATAATTGCAATGAGGAAGTGGTTATATTCAATAAAAGATTTTGGCATGAACATATGGAAAGTTGAAAATAAATGGTTTATGAGAATACAATATGCTGACCTTAGTGTAACCTTGTCTTTTATGGGAAAGTTTTCCTTAAATAAAAATTAAATATGCCGTACATTATAGAACACTTTAAAAGTGATGTGAAAAATATTGGAATTAAAAGTTGATAACAGGCAAGAAAGTAGGTCAAAGTTCTTTATGTAATAGAGCACTTTGGGGGTAAAGAGTCATTTGGAAACCATGCTTATTCTATTGAAATGACTTTTTTTTAAAAAATAGATTTCAATACACTCATATGAGAAATGTAATTTTATTCTCTGAGGAACATCATATATCCTTAGTAAAATTAGAGAAAATTATCAAATACATATGTTTAAGCTCATATATAGATTGACAGGCAAGACTTACCAAGTGCAAAGGAAAGCTCCAATCAAAGCTGGTAAAACAAAATAAAATTAACTTTTAAAGTGTTTTTTGTCAAGTTTTTTAACTAAGTCAAAAAACTATAACTAAATAAAAATCATAGTTCACTGAATTCAGTGAAAGTTTTAAAATTGATTTTATTAGTTTTTCTATTACTTTTCAGTAATAAAAAGACACCTTAAAGATCTTTTTTTGTAACTTTTTAACCTATGTTTTTAAATTAAAGAACAAATCTATTTGGACTAAGGTGAATGAAAATAAGTCAGTTAGAAAAGTTGTTATAATTTTGCTTTTGGTAAATTGAGGATCAGCAAACCTAAATTTTATGTGTATATATACGTACATACACATATTTATATATACATATATACATACATATACTTACATACACTATATAATCCAACCCAACAACCTCAAAGTTTCACCTTTCCCTAAAGAGAAAATTTTAAAATAATAGTAGGGGATATTTCCTAACAAATGGTCTTCAACAACTGGAATGCATTCTTTTCTCATCTCTGCTTCATTGTATCTCTAGTTCCTTCAAAGCACAGCTTAGGTGGTAAATCTTGATGAGGTCTTTCCTCATCCTCTTATTTGTTAGCATTTTCTGTTTCTTGAAATTGCTTTATTTTTTGATATATTTTTCTGTTTATTTATCTGTTATACCCTACCAGTAGAATCAAATTTTATTTATGTCTTTAACAGATGTTAATTGAATTGAACTTGAATGTCATCAGCCTTTGGCTTTTTGAGGTAATATGTGCTCTCAACTACTGCAGAGATTCATCTGAGAAAATCCTTTGGATTCTACCATTTTTTTCTTTATTCTCCTTCTTCTCCCCATTTACTTAAAATAAAAAAAAAAGATAGGATCAGTTTATTATCCAAAGCTTTTCCCACCAATGCCAGGAAGGAATATCAACGTTTCAAATTTTGGTCAAGAAGATGATAATCTTTACATTAAAAATCCACAAAAGCAGGAAAGCAAGCAATCATAGAAAGGAATTCCAGTTCCAGATATCGTTCTGTGACAAGGTAACATAATTACTTTGCATGAATTAATTAGTTATTACTTTGATCAGGGGAACTCTTGATCAGTTTGATGAGTCTCATAATCAACTTAATTTTCTTTTGTTATGAAGTTAAACACTAAATATAATGAGCATTTTCATATATGAAGTGTAACAGAAAAAAAAAACATAGTGCAAGAACCTGTGATTCTGTATCAAATACAGCTTTTTTTCCTTTTAAAGTATAAAATAAATTCAAAGTATCATTTGAAAGTTTTCCTGCTTTACTTCTCACTGAACTTTCTTCTGTTTTTTTTTTTGGTATTCATTTTAAATGCTTTGATTTTCCCCTCCTCCTTTTCTTCCTCCTCCATCTTCTCTGCCTCCTCCTTCTTCCTCTTGCTTCTCCTTTTTCTTCCTCTCTTTCTCCCTTCCTATCACAACACTCTTTAAACTCCTCTTCCCCAAAATGCAAAAAAAAAACCCTTGTACCAAATATATACAGTATATCAACATTGGCCATAACGGATATTATATGAGTCATTCTGCATCTAAGTTCATCTCCTCTGTGTTAGAAGGTAAGTATGTTCTATCACCAGTCCTCTGTAATCATGGTGGGTTATTATAATAAACAGAATTTTTAGTTCTTTCAAGGTTATTTTCTCTTTGCAATTTCATTGTTATTATATAAATTATTTCCAGGTTCTGTACACTTCACTTTCCATCAATTCATCAGATCCTACACAGGATTGTTTAAAATTTTGCCATGCTTCATTTTTAACAATGCAATATTATTCACTTACATTTATATAATTTGTTAAGTCATTCCTCAAATGATTGGCAGTCCCTCAATTTCTAGTTCATATCAACTGTAAAAAAATATTTTAATACATACCTGTCTTTCTTTTATATATGTAAGATTAGTTAGTAATGATGTCATTTCAGTCATCTCCAACTCTTTGTGACCATATTTTGTGCCTTCTTGGCAAAGATACTGGAGTGGTTTGCCATTTCCTTCTCCAGCTCATTTTACAGAAAAAGAAACTGAGGCAAATGATGTTAAGTAACTTGACCAAGATCATACAGTTAGTAAATGTCTCAGGCCAGATTTGAACTGATGAAGATGAATTTTCTGGACTTCAAGCTTGGCACTCTATCTACTGTACCACCCAGTTGCCCCCTATTTAATTAATTTATATGAAAAGCATATTATGTGAAATGCCAGGCTGGATGAATCAAAAACCAGACTTCAGGTTGCAATGTCAATGACCTTAGCTATGTGGATGATATCACTCTGATGACAGAAAGTGAAGAAGAATTAAGAAGGTGCAGTAGGAAGGCCGAATTTATAATCTCAAACATAATCATTTATATGTTTGAATGGTTCGAAATCGCAAGATATGAGAGATTCTCTAAGTAGAAAGCAACAGAACATTTATTTAGGCCCCACAGCAGCAAATTAGCCAACCAGCCTCCCCATTCTGACATCTTGACCAAAAGATCCCAGGCCCAGTAGGCCCGCCTCACAAGAGTAACCAGGAGGCCACATGAAAACAAGATAGTATTTAGCCAAATCATATTTACTGGCCTCAAGTCCTTGCTCACACTCCTGGGTTCACACAGGTCTCCTGCTTTGGCTTTTTTTTTCAGCTTCAGCTGTAGTTTTCTCTTAGCTCCTCTCTCCTTGCAGCCCAGCCTCTGGCGTTCTCAAGCCCCGCCTCAACGACCAGAGACCATTGGTTCCCAAGTTGGCCCCTCTTAAGTCATTAATCTACACCCACACAGGTTTCACACCTGATAGGGCTTTGGGCCTGGGGCTTAGCACTTAACAGCTGAAAGTACTTTCACTCAAAGTAAACAAAGTAAACAAAAGCCAAACTCTTCAAGTGCTAAGGAGCCCATTTTGCCTTACCGACACAGAAGGTTCTTGATGACAGTAAAAGAGGATAGTATAAAAACTGAGTTGGAGCTTAACATAAAAAAGTAAGATTTTTGTAACTGGTTTCTGGCAAATAGGAGAAGAAATGGAAGCAGTGTCAGATTTTATATTCTTGGGCTCAGAGATCACTGCAGAGGGTGACTGTAAAAAATGAAGCCAATTTGGCCATGCAGCCAACGTAAAGGGACCATTCCCACCTACATGGTAGGTATCTTCTCTGAGAGGCAAGTCTCTGGTATCACCCATTTTGATACATCAAAGCCCTATTAACATAAAGAAGATAGGAAGGAAGATTAGTGGAGAATGAAGGTACAAAGGATTACCAGCAGCTTTTTGCTAAGCAGATGTTGACAGCTCTTGGGTCTTCATATCTGCTGAAGAAAATAACACCCAATAAAACTTCTTTTGAAGTCAAAAGGGAATAAAATTTAAAACCTTTATTATAGCTTTGAGATAATTTTTACTGTGTTAAGCATCTCCTGTTAGCAAACCATTCCCTGGTGCTTTAGGAACTTCTCGATAGTGTGGCTTCATCTTATGCAGTACTTAATTGATATTTAGGTATAATATACTGGGAGACTATCTCATTAAAAGACCTAAGAGTGATTGATTTTACAACTTTCTCTTTTTCCTTGATTCCAGGCCTAATTTATCCAAGATCTGATAATTTTGAGAGCATACCTAAAGCAACAAGGACACTTAGAAATATACAAAGCGTTTGTGAAGGATCTCAGACTCTTAACTCAGTTCCGGAGAATAAGCTGTCATTTATATGATCTGTTAGAGTGACATTCCTGAACAGTGAGCTATTGTGATCATTAAAATTTAATTTTCTTTAGGGATAGAATGCAGGAGATTATGTTAGGTTTATTAGCCCTGACCCTTTACACTTAGACAATTTTCCAGTTTAATTTTGGCTTATGGAGTACATAATTCATGTATCTCTGGTTATTATATACTTTTACTTTTATGAATACTATTTGAAATGCCTGCATTGAAGGCTATGACTTCCTTAACTGCTGTGGCAAAGTGCATTCTGGTCAGGAAGCACAGAAGGAGACAAACATGAGGTAATGGATGTTTTTTTTAAACTGAGGACAAGGGGAAAAAACAGTGAGAAATACAGAGAGAACAGAATAATAGTATGAGTATTTGGTATTTTTTTCTTTATAATGTGTTAAATTGGATTATATTTAAAATTTTTTAAAAAACAGTTCATTTTCAAATATATGTTGTCTAACATTCAGAAAATCATTTCTGGCACATAATTCAAATATGTGTGTGTATGTTTTAAATTTTCACCAGTCCAAAATAAAACTGGATACCTAAATTGTGAGGATGAGCACTACTCAGTTTCCCAAAATGATGAGCATGGTTGGCTTGGCACCTATGTAGTCATAGCGGTATCTTTCTGTCAAGACATTTGTTTGTGTTGAGTACGAAGTTTTTCCCTCTGAATCAATTATCAGAGCTGGATCAGATTAAAAGGTGTTATAGAAAGGCATATTCTTTCTTATGATATTTTCTTTACTTGTTCATCAAATTTTTCCAGTCCCTATAATGAAAAGTGCATTCATTTCAGATGACGCAAAGATTCAAAACCTCTGTCTTCTGGGCCAAGTTCTACACTTGTTTTAATTTCATCTAATAGGGCAACTATCACAAGATGATATTTCGATTTATAACTGTAGGTGCAAAAATGCAAGCTTATTTCAAAATCTTTAACTTGGTATCTTAAAAGGCAGCTAAGTTTCATTGTAGATTGAATACCAGGCCTGGCATCAAAAAAACTGAGTCAAATCCAGCCTCAGACACTTACTAAATATGGAACCTTGACCAAGTCACTTCTGTTCCCTCAGTTTCCCCAACTATAAAACGAGGATAATAATAGCATCTACCTCAAAGACTTGTTGTGAGGATAATATGAGATCATATTTGTTAACATTTAGCACAGTACTTGGCACAAAATAGGTGTTATATAATTACTGCTTGTTATTATTATTATTATTATTGTATCTTTTGTTGTTTTTATATATGGACAGTGTTTCTCTGAGCAGAAATGTCCTTTTCTCCGTGTTTGAATCTTCCTTTCTGTGTAGCTCTTCATTACTGTGTACTTACGTACTTATCTCTTTTCCTCAGGCTCCTGTACATGTACACATACAGTGAAATGTATGTGTATTTCACTGTGTTTAATTCTGTACCAACAATGTTCCTAGCAGCTGCTGTGGGGGTGTAAGAGCAATAACACCATCCCACAGGAGGGCTGCTAGCACAGGATCTTTGATCTGCTTTTCTAAGGAAAGCATATTTAAGGGGTTTACAATCTCACTTTAATTAAACATACAGATATCATTCACTTAGTTTAGGGGAAAACATCAGCGCCCTGAACTTCAGAGAAAACACAAACAGAAATTACAAGCAGAAATTATATAAACTGAACAAATAAACATAAATCAGCAGACGGGGCTTCTAGCTGTCTGACAAAGACATTACATACATTTTTACAAGAGAGAGAAGCACAAACATATGGATTTTTCAAAGCTAGGGTGGGGCTCCTTAATGCCTACCCAGAGTCTCTTCTGGCCAAATCACTCAAACACTCTTCCCATGATTAAGCCCTCAAAGGAAAATGCTAACCTCAGAGCATACATACTCTGTTTAGGGCCCTGTAACAGCAATGTTGCTAGTAGCTGCTGTGGCTGTGTAAGGCCAATAACACCAGCATACAGTGGGCTGCCAGCACAGGTTCTTTGATCTGTTCTTATAAAGAAACTTTAAGGGGTTAACAATCTCGGTTTAATTAAACTTACATATATCATTCACTTCAGGGGGAAAAGATCAGCCGCCTGAACTTCAGGGCAAATACAAACAGAAATTACAAGCATACATTACAAACAAAGCAAATAACACAAACCAGTCTCTCCATAGCAATACATAGTTACCAGAGAAGCACCAACATCTGGGTTATCAAAGCTGGGGTGGGGGGGGTGTGCTGTTTCAGTGGCTTGCCCAGAGTCTCATCACTCTTTCAATGAGTGTACCCCCAAAAGTCAAATGCTAATCTTCTAGTACATATAGCCTGTTCAAGACCCTGAGGGCTGATGCCAACTTAGCATTTAGGATCTGAGAAACCAGGGTATGGGAAAGCTCCTTAACCACCAGCACCACATCACATACAAATCAATGACTCCCAATTGACTTAGAGCTGAGAAACACTCCAAGTCAAAAAAGATCCCACTTTACCTGCCCCATTCAAACAAAGGCCAGACTCATTAAAGGCACTTGATAGCTTTAGCTTCCCAAAAGAGAAGAACAGTAAAAAATGGTGCTCACCAGTGCATTGGAGATACAAAGAAATACAAAATGTATTTCTGTTCTCATATGACTTACAGTCAACTGAGCAAAATAGCTCATGTAAATAAAATATTAACAAATCAATGCAATATATGTTAAAATTCAAAATGAGTGATAAAGACAATAGTTGCTCTTGGAGTTCAGAGGAGGTAATAATTACCAAAGGCTGAGGATGGTACAGGAAGGATTCATGGAGGAAATATTACTTGGGATGATCTTAAAGGAAGCATAGAGTTTAGACTAGTGGAGAAAAAGGAGGAGGGTGTTCAAAAGAAGAGAAATCATGTGAACATTGTGCTCTGATCAAAGCAATAGAAGTATATGGGCACATAGTTTGTTTTAGAAGTAACAGTACGTATACAAATGAAGTGGAAAAGGAAGAATCAATACAGAGGAATTAGTTGGGGCAGCAGAGCTGGTAGTTCTGACAACCTACTTTCATTGGGAACAATACATATATATTTAGAACAGTATGAAAGTCTTTTAAATTCAGAATAAATAAGATAATAGGGGCATAGGGAGAGGGGAGAGGACAAGGGAGGGATCTTTAGAGGGGAAGGTGAAGGAATAGGTAAAAGGGAGGCATAGAATGATGTTTAGATTTATGGGAATGGGAGGAAAGGGGTATTCTTGTAGGGCAGTAGGCAAGTAAAAGGATGGCAAGGTATTGGATAGAAGTAAAGTAGAAGAGGCAAGAGGGATAGGAAACAAGAGATATGCACAAACATAAAAACAAAGACTAGGAGTAGAATTTGTTTGGGAAAGTATATGTCTGTATATGTATGTATATATGTATATGTATACAATTATAGCTATAAAACATATACAAATTTAATTGCAGCTTTGGGTGAGGGAAGAACAAAGTCAAGAAGTGCACAGCAGAGAATGAAAGAAAACTTACAAGGAAGCAAAGAATAACGGACAATCCTCAACACAATGTGTATTATTTATCATATAGGCTTTCTTGAAATGAAAATTTATTGTTACATATTTTGAATCCTCTTTTATGTTCTGCTGTGCACAACATGCTTTTTTCCCTTTCTTACTATGTATTTAAATCCCAGCATATAAGTTTATGATATGTTTTTGTTTCTTTTCTCTATTCTGTATTTGCGTTCTGGCATTTGAGTCTAAAATAAAAAAAAAGTAACAGCATGGCACAGATATGGGGTCCACAAAGGAATATGATATATAATTGGAGAAAGGTAGGCACCCAGGTGTGTAAGGCTTTGAAACACCAGAATAAAAATTTTGAATTTTATATTGTGGGCAATAGTAAACATTAATAATAACAATAATAATCTCTGGCTAACTTAAAGCTCATTTTTTGTCTGTTTTCTACATTTTCATATATCTTTAAGGATTTGAGTATCTCTATAGTTTTCTGTTGGGCTCCTCCTGGCTCTGAATATGCTTGTCTCTTTCTTCTTCATGTCCTTCTCTCTATCTCCCCCATTTGTCCATATGACTATACTGTAGAACTAAAGTATGTATAATATGCATGCATGCACACTTGTATGTATGTATTCAAATATATGTACCTACATACACATAACACATATACATATATATAAATAACTTATACTTGTAGGAGCGGTAGTATGATATGGTAGGATAAGCAGTGTAATTGTCCCTCCACACACCAACAGATCAATCTACCACTGACTTATTGCTTTGGTGGATTTCTCAATGTAATTATTCTATCTCTTCTAGAATTCTCTTTCTTCTCATCAGGAACACCCCAGCCAAAGATACCTTCCTGGCAAATACTTCAATTTTACCTTTCTTTACATTTCATCTTCTTTCTTAGGATACTCTCCTTTAATCACTTCCTTTCAAGTGTAATCTCAGTAAGCATACTTAGACTCAGTAAGCAAACTTGTGTATTTAAAACTGTTTACAAAGACAGGGTAAACGTTTAAAAAAGAAAATAACAGACTTTCCCCATGCTCACAGGGTTTTCTTCAGGTTCTCAGGAGGGAAACCAAGGGAATAAAAGACATTCTGTATAATGGCCTTGGGGTCTGAAATCCAGGAGAATTTCCTCAACACACAATCTATCCTGACAGTCCTCATAGGTGTTCTTCTTTAAGTGTGGCTGTTGCCTGGACTTGCCTAATCTCACCTCTATGAGCAGCTACAGAGTGCAAAAACTCTACCTTCATTCTCAGCTGTAGTCCTCAACTGAAGTGCTATTGTGCCTTTTCATTACCCTAAGACAAGTAAAGTTTTCTAGTTTTGTTGTGTTAGGGGTCTCAGCTCCGAGGCTGGCCAACTCCTACATCATAGAACAAGATCATTCCAGTAAGCTAATGCTTATTATATTTAGTGTTTGCTTTTAACAACTCTTTCTAGTCCATTATATCCTGGATCCCCATATGAGTGACCCTACACTAACATATGGGGATTAGAAAATACATTTTCCAAATCTTCATTTCTCTTTGTCTAAGCCAGAGTTCAGTAATGATCATTCACCTAATAATCACAAACAGCTCTATTCTATAGGTTTCCACAGTTATTTTAAACTCTAAATCTTTTCTATTGGACTAAGCAAATCAATGTCCCCTCCCCCACACCAGCAAAATGGACCAAAGCAATATATGCCTTGGGGGTAGGTTCCCTGTTTCTGCTGGCTGCTCAGCTGCAATTGTGGGCTTTTCAAATGCAAAGAAGATACCAAAGCCTTGAATCCTTTAAAAGGTACAAATAAGCTTACTCAAAATTTTATCTTTTACAAGGTGCAAAGTTATCTACTCCAATCTACAAGGGGCTCATTCTTTGCAAAATACAAATGCAGCCTGAATGGGAGGTACCCTTATATCTCATTCTCTGTTACTTGACTCTTAAATCCTCAAAGTCTCCTAAAGACTGACAGGGGCAAAGACATATTTATTAAATAAGTTAACAGTCTCTGTAGTTAATTGCAAATGCAGATGAGTGAAATGTTTTGTATTATTCTTTTTTTGTAAATTTTTTATTCACTTTAAACTTAAATACCAAACAAGAAAAGAAAAAAAGCATTTCCATGTACACAGAAGAATGTAAGATAGAATTTAATATAAAACAATAAATTTCCATTTCAAGAAAACCTATATAGTAAATACTAAACATTGTTTTAAAAGTTACACATACATATACATATAGCTTTCTTTGCTTCCTTCTAGGTTTTCTTCTTTCTTTTTAAATAATTTTTTTATTAATTGATTTATTTTTAGTTTTCAAAATTCATTTCCATAAAATTTTGAGTTCCAAATTTTCTCCCCATCTCTCCCCTCCCCCCACCTTAAGACTGTGCATTCTGATTACCCCTTCCCCCAATCTGCCCTCCCTTAAATCATCCACCCCTTCTCTTATCCCCTTCCCACCTACTTTCCTGTAGGGCAGGATAGATTTCTATATCACATTGCTAGTATATCTTATTTCCCAGTTACATATAAAAGCAATTTTTAACATTCATTTTTTAAAACTTTGAGTTCACTTTCTCTCCCTTCCTCCCTCCCCACCCACCCTCATTAGGAAAGCAAGCAATTAGATATAGGTTATACATGTGTAGCCATGCAAAACACTTCCATAATAGTTATTATGTTAAAGGTTAACTGTATTTCTCTCTATCTCATCCCACCCCACATTTATTCTATTCTCTCCTTTGATGCTGTCCTTCCCTCCTCAAAAGTGTTTTCCTCGGATTACTCCTCCCCAATCTGGTGTCCTTCTATCATTACCCTTCTCTTATCCCCTTCTCTCCTACTTTCCTGTAGGGTAAGATACCAAATTGAGTGTGTATGTTATTCCCTCCTTAAGCCAAATTTGATGAGATTAAGGTTCACTCATTCCCTCTCACTCTCCTCCTCTTGCCCTCCAATGCAAAAACTTTTTCTTGCCTTTCTTCTGTGAGATAATTTACCCCATTCTACCTCTCCCTTTCTACTTCTCCCAGTACATTCCTTTCTTATCCCTTAATTTATTTTTCAGATAACATCCCTTCATATTCAAATCACTCTATACCTTCTGTCTATAATATAAATATACATACATACATACACACATAATCATATTCATATACATATACACATATATGTATATGTGTGTAAGTATGCATGTATGTATAGGTATATATGTGCATATATATTAAATATATATATATATATATACTTATATATGTATGTACATATACATACACACGCACGCACACACACATAGAGATTCCCTCTAACTACTCTAATACTGAGAAAGGTCTCATGAGTTACAAATATCATCTTTCCATGTAGAACTATAAACAGTTCATCTTTAATAAGTCCTTTATGATTTCTCTTTCCTATTTACTTTTACATGCTTCTCTTGAGTCTTATACTCAAAAGTCAATGTTTCTACTCAACTCTGGTCTTTTTATTAAGAATGCTTGAAAGTGCTCTATTTGATGTCAATTTTTTACCTGGAGTTTTGCTGGGTAAATGATTCTGGGTTTTAATTTAAGCTCTTTTGACCTCCAGAATATCATATCCCAAGGCCTCTAATCTCTTTATGTAGAAGCTGCTAAATCTTATGTTATCCTGATTGTGTTTCCACAATACTTGAATTGCTTCTTTCTGCTTGCCTGCAACATTTTCTCCTTGACCTGGGAACTCTGCAATGTGGCTACAATGTTCCTAGGAGTTTTCCTTTTGGGATCTCTTTCAGGTGGTGATTGGTGGATACTTTCAATTTCTATTTTCCCCTCTGGTTCTAGAATATTAGGGAAGTTTTCTTTGATAATTTCTTGAAAGATGATGTCCAGGCTCTTTTTTTGATCATGACATTTAGGTAGTCCAAAAAATTTTAAGTTATCTCTCCTGTATCTATTTTCCAGGTAAGTTGTTTTTCTAGTGAGATATTGCATGTTGCCTGCAGTTATTTTGCATTCTTTTGGTTTTGTTTTATAATTACTTGATTTCTCACAAATTCATTAGCTTCCATTTGCTCCATTCTAATATTTAAGGGATTATTTTCTTTTTAAAAATTTTTATTTAATATTTTTAGTTTTCAACATTGATTTCCACAAGATTTTGAGTTACAAATTTTCTCCCCATTTCTATCTCCCCCTCCACCCTAAGATAGCGTATATTCTGATTACCCCTTTCCCCAGTCTGCCCTCCCTTCTATGACCCTACTCCACCCCTCCTTATTCCCTTTCCCCTTATTTTCTTGTCCGGCAAGATAGATTTCTATACCCCATTGCTTTTATATCTTATTTCCCAGCTGCATGTAGAAACAACTTTTTTTAAAACATTTGTTTTTAGAACTTCAGTTCCAATTTCTCACCCTTCTTCCCTCCCCACCCACACTCTGTGAGAAGGTAAGCAATTTAACATAGACCACACATGTATAGTTATGCAAAACACTTCCATAATAACCATGTTGTGAAAGACTAACTATATTTCCCTCCATCCTATCCTGTCCCCCTTTATTCAGTTTTCTCCTTTGACTCTGTCCCTTTTCAAAAGTGTTTGCTTTTGAGTACCTCCTCGCCCAATCTGCCCTCCCTTGTATCATTGTTCCCCCTCTTATCCCCTTCCCCTCTGCTGTCCTTTGGTGTAAGATACCCAATTGAATGTGTATGTTATTCCCTCCTTAAGTCAAATCCAATGGGAGCAAGATTCACTCATTCCCTTTCATCTACCCCCTCTTTCCTTCCATTATAACAGCTTTTTCTTGTCACTTTTATGTGAGATAATTTACCTTATTCTACCTTTCCCTTTCTCCTTCTCCCAATATATTCCTCTCTCACCCCTTAATTTTATTTTTTTAAGATATCATCCCTTCATATTGAAAACACCCTATGCCCTCTGTCTATTTATATATCTATACACAGACACACACACACACACACATATATATACATATACATGTATATATATATATATACATATACATAGTTTTTTTGGGGGGCAGAGCCAGGATATCTGTGTGAAAACAGCATCTTACTGGAGCTCTCTGAAAAATTATGTCAGATACCTCTAAAAAAGTGAATCTGAGCAGATTTGAGAGAGTTAGAAGCTACTAGTGGACTGACTGTGGCAAATTTCCAAGCCAGGAGAGTCTGTAGGGTCAACTGGATGGATCTGTAGGAAGGGACAGCACCTAGCATGCAGAGCTTCACCAGACCACACCAAAGCTAAAACAGCTGTGGAACTCAGCCAGTGATCCAGACTGGAAGAACACTGGGTGCAAGAAACTGGTGATGATTCCCAGGCCTCCCAGCCCAGCACAGGAGTCTGTCAAAGCTGTGGGAGACTGCAGCCCAGCAACTAAAGATGGGAGAGCAACTACTCCAAAAGCTTGCAGCCCACAATCTTAAGGTTTTAAGAACTTCCTGAACTTCCAGGAGCCATGATGACCAAGTCACTCCCCTGGGGTCCAGGAACTTGCACTGTTTGGCTGCTGAAGCCATTCTTCTGGCTCCTCTATTTCAGGGTTTCTCCCAAGGAGGTATTTTCTGGATGAAGATGCTCTAAATCACTATTTGATTGGAGAAATGCAAATCAAAAGAACTCTTAGGTACCACATCTCTTGTGTCAGAATGGCTAACATGACAAAAATGGAAAATGATAAATGTTGGAAGGGATGTGGGGAAATTGAAACATTGCTACATTGTTGGTGGAGTTGTGAACTAATCCAGTCATTCTGGAGAGCAATTTGGAGCTATGCCCAAAGGGCTGCAAAAATATGCATACCCTTTGACCCAGCAATACCACTCCTAGGGCTATATCCCAAAGAGATCACACAAGTGGTAAAGGGACCCATATGTACAAAACTATTTATAGCGGCTCTTTTTGTGGTGGCAAAGAACTGGAAATCAAGGGGATGCTCATCAATTGGGGAATGGCTAAACAAATTGTGGTATGTGAAGGTAGCAGAATACTACTGTGCTATAAGAAATGAGGAGCAGACAGACTGCATTACAACCTGGAATGACATATATGAACTGATGATGAGGGAGTGGAGCAGAACCAGGAGATCAATATTCAAAATTACATCCACATACTATCTGTAAAGACTAACTTTGATAGACCTGACTCCTCTCCTCAGGGCAACATTCAAAGACACCCCAAAGGACTCATGATGGAAAATGCTATTCACATGCAGAAAAAGAGTTATGGAGTCTGAATGCAGATTGAGGAAAACTATTTGCTCTCTCTTTTCTTTCCTTCTTTTTTGGTTTCATTTCTCCATTCTCATGATTCATTACATTGGTTATTGTTCTTCTTTACAACTGTACTACTATGTAAATAGTTCAATGCAAAGGTAAATATAGAACCTACATTGGATTATATGCCCTCTTGGAAGGAAGAGGGAGGAGAGGGAGGGAAATTTTGGAAACCCAAAACCTGTGGAACTGAATATTGTAAACTAAATATTAAAATAATAAAAAAGAAAGTCAAATTTTCTATTCAGCTCTAGTCTTTTCATCAAGAATGCTTGAAAGTCCTCTATTTCATTGAAAATCCATTTTTCCCTGAAGTATTATACTCAGTTTTGGTGGGTAGGTGATTTTTGTTTTTTATCCTAGCTCATTTGACCTTTGAAAATCATATTCCAAGCCCTTCAATCCCTTCATGTAGAAGCTGCTACATCTTGTGTAATCCTGATTTTGTTTCCACAATACTGGAATCGTTTCTTTCTGGCTGCTTGCAGTATTTTCTTCTTGATCTGGGAACCCTGGAATTTGGCTACAATATACTGAGGAATTTTTTGGGGGGATCTTTTTCAAGAGGCAATTGTTGGATTCTTTCAATTTCTATTTCCCCCTCTGGTTCTAGAATACCAGTTTTCCTTGATAATTTCTGGAAAGATGATGTCTAGGCTCTTCTTTTGATCATGGCTTTCAGGTAGTCCAATAATTTTTAAATTATCTCTCCTGGATCTATTCTCCAGGTCAGTTGTTTTTTCCCATGAATTATTTCACATCGTCTTTCATTTTTCCATTCTTTTGGTTGTGTTTTATAATTTCTTGATTTCTCATAAATTCAGCTTCCACTTGCTCCATTCTAATTTTTAAGGCAGTATTTTCTTCAGTGGTCTTTTGGACCTCCTTTTCCATTTGGCTAATTCTGCTTTATAAGGAATTCTTCTCCTCATTGGCTTTTTGGAGCTCTATTGCCATTTGGGTTAGTCTATTTTTAAGGTATTATTTTCTTCAGTATTTTTTTGGGTCTCCTTTAGCAAGTCATTGACTTGTTTTTCATGATTTTCTTGCATCACTCTCATTTCTCTTCCCAATTTTTCCTCTGCTTCTCTTACTTGATTTTCCAAATCCTTTTGGAGCTCTTCCATGGCCTGAGATCAATTCATATTTTTCTTAAAGGTTTTTGATGTAGGATGTTTGACTTTGTTGACTTCTTCTGGATGTATGTTTTGATCTTCTTTGTCACCAATGTAAGATTCTATAGTGTGAGTCCTTTTATACTTCTTGTTCATTCTCCCACCCAATTACTTGACTTTTGAGCTTTTGTCAGGGTATGACTGCTTTCAGAGTGGAGAGTGCTTTGTCCCAAGCTTCAGGGTTTTTGTGCTTCTGTTTTCAGACCTACTTCTATTCTGAGGTGGTATGATGCTCCTCTCCTGGCCTGTGCTCTGGTCTGTGAGTGCAAGCACTCCTTTCTGCTATGTAGCTACCAGGAGGACTCCTTCTCCACAGCCACCACAAAACTCTGCCACCCCAGTGCTCCTCCTCCCCCAAGAACCACAACCCAGATCCAAGCAGGGCAAAACAAGAGAATGCTGCCTGAGCACCAGCAAAGTGATCCTTACACTCCCACTCTGATCAGCTACTTGATTCCTGCCACCATTTGTCAGCCTAGAGTTCTGGAAGCAGCTGCTGCTGGAGCTCTGGAACCAGCTGCCTGAGCATCCTGCTGCTGCAGCTACAGCCACCTCCACAGTCCCTGGGGGATGGGGCCAGATGAGGCACTTCTCTCACCCAGATCCAGAAGTTGTCCCACTCACCTGCTAAGTTGTCTTTGATGTTTGTGGTCTGAGAAGTCCAGTAACTGCCGCAGCTCAGTGATTCAGGGCCTTGAGGCCTACCTTGCCTGGTCTACTCCAGCCTGAGGAATTATTTTCTTCAGTCACCTTTTGCACCTCCTTTTCCATTTGGCCAATTCTGCTTTTTAAAGCATTCTTCTCCTCATTGGGTTTTTGGAGCTCTTTTGCCATTTCAGTTAGCCTATTTTTTAAGGTGTTATTTTCATCAGTATTTTTTGCATTTCCTTTAGCAAGCTGTTGACTTGTTTTCCATGATTTTCTTGCATCACTCTCATTTCTCTTCTTATTTTTTCCTCTACCTCTCTTAACTTGATTTTCAAAATCCTTTTTGAGCTTTTCCATGGCCAGTGACCAATTCGTATTTTCCTTGAAAGCTTCGACTTTGTTGTCTTCTTCTGGTTGTGTGTTTTGATCTTTGTCACCAAAGTAAGATTCTATAGTCTGAGGTTTTTTCCTCTGTTTGCTCATTTTCCCAGCCTATTAGTTGACTTTTTGAGTCTTTGTTTTAACAAAGGGCTCTATGTCCAGGGTGGAGGGCACATTGTCATAAGCTTCAGCATTTTCTGCAGCTGTTTTCAGGGAAACTTTTGGGGAACTATAAATTTTCAAATCTTCCAAAGTATGATCTAAGGAGAAGTGTTTACTCCTCTCCTGGTCTGTGCTCTGGTCTGTGAGTGACCACAAGCACTCTTTTCTGCCTTGGAACTGTGAGGAGGATTCCCTTTCCACCACAGTCACAAGCTCTACCATGCCAGTACTCCTCACCACCCACTACTGTGACTCAGATCCAAGTTTGGGCAAAGGAAGAGAATCCTGCCTCAATGCCAGCAAAATCATCCCTGTAATATCCTTCTCTTCTGATTAGCTGCTCAATTCCCCCCACCATCTTTGGGCCAAGAGCTCTGGAAGCAGCTGCTGCACCTGCTGCTACCTCAGCTACCACCCTGGGGCTGGGGCTGAAACATGCTCCTCTTTCACCTAGGTCCAACAGACCTTTCCTATTGATCTTCTAAGCTGTCTTTTGTGTTTATGGGTTGAGAAGTCTGGAAACCACCACAGCTGCCAGTTTCCTGAGGCCTGGTCCAGGTTTGCTGGGGCCTGGTCTGTGCTGGCTTGTCTTGTGTTGGACTGTGCTCCTCTCTCAAACTGGTGCAACAGACCTTTCCTGTTGAATTTCCAGATTGTCTTTGGCTGGAAATTTGTTTCACTCTGTCATTTTGTGGGTTCTCCTGCTCTAGAATTTGTTTAGAGTCATTTTTTACAGGTATTTGGAAGGGTTTGAGAGAGAGCTCAAGCAAGTCTCTGCTTTTACTCTGCCATCTTGGCTTCACCTCCCCCATATTATTCTTTTCTTTAAAAACTTTTTACATAGCCCTTAATTTTGTATTTCCCCATACCTTACAAACCTTAATAGGAAAAGTTCCCCAGACCTAAGTCATGCTATATCAGACATCTAATCCAGCCCCTTCCAAAAGACAATTACATGGGAATTAAGATTTAGTGATTGTGATCTGTACTCTATCGGGACTTCATTTTTTCATGTTTGAGAGTTTAGCAAAGGAATGAGTCCCAAGAGAGTTAACTTTGGGTAGGAATTTTTTTTTTCAAAAAGTGGAAGAAATATGGAGTCACTCTTGGAAGAAGCTGGCCTAGTAGAATCTTGGTTTGCTCAGCAGTATCTGTCTTTAATAATCAAATGGGAAAAGTAAAAATCCCAGCAGGATTTCACACACAGGATTCAAATAGGGCGAAAACTTATAAATATTTATATTCACCACTTTCTTTTGATGGATAAGGGGAAGAAGGTTGGGAAAATTCCCCTTGACTTAAACTACTGCTAAAAATACAAATCCAGTGGAGCCAAGATGGCACTGTGAAAGGAAGGAACTACTGGAGCTCTTTCACAAATTCTGTCAGATAAATCTAAAAAAGTGAATCTGAGCAAATTTGAGAGGGTTAGAAGCTACTAGTAGACTGAGAGGGGTAGGAGTGCTGGGCACATGGATTGGCACTAGACCAAACCAACTGGGAACAGCAGAGGAATCCAGTCAGCACACCAGGCTGGGAGAGCAAGACGCTGGAGCAGAAACAGGCCCAGAGCAGAAATGCCAGCTCCAGCGGCAATCGAGCCCCAGGCCTCCCAGCCCAGCCAGAGCGTAGAGCCTGTGGCCATGGGAGCAGCTATCTGGAGCCTCCAACACACAGTCTAAAGGTTTGAAACTCACCTTCTTGGACTCTCAATAGCCAGGATGTGCAGGTAAAATGGCTCATATCCCTCCCTTGAGTAAACCCAGAGAATAGAACCTCAGGAGAAACAGAGAAGCCAGAAGCGGGGCTTCAGTAGCTAGAGAAGTGGGGGAGAGGGCCCTTCCTGTGGTGGCAGAAGGAGACTAGTGCAAGAAGAGAGGTGTCCCAGCAGCCCTCACCTTAGCAGAACAACCAGAGTAACTGAGCCCCAGGGGTTGGAGCTAACTAACATCAATGCCCGGGCCCCATAATTGGCTTTGCACAACCAGGAGAAGTGGCAGACACCAACGCAGATATGAGCTGAGACCACCCCTGCTGTAGAGCAGTCCTGGGGAAGAGAAGACACCCCAGCAGTAAGACCAACCCTCCCCCATACTTCACAAAACCAAAGGCCATAGCACATAAAGCTAGATCCCAGCATAAGAAACTTGGGATATAGCCCCCTGAGCCTCAGAAACAAGAGATCCACTGCAGAAACCAGGAGGAAAAAAAAACACCATGAAAAAGAATTATAAGTTTTCAAAGACAACTGACTCATATTACGGAGACAGAGAAGACCAAAATACCAATTTAGTACAGGACAGCACGGACACTACACCCACATCCGAAACCTCAAAAGGGAAAGTGAACTGGTCTCCAGAACAAAAAGCATTCCTGGAAGAACTCAAGAAGGACTTTAAAAACCAAATTAGGGAGGTAAAAGAAAAAATGGAAAAAAAAATCACTGATGAAAACAAATCTTTAAAAGGTAAAATCGGGGAATTGGTTAAGGAAAATCAGAATATAAACAGAGAAAACGTCTCATTGAAAAGTAAAATCAACCCAATGGGAAAGGAGATAGAGAAGACAAAGGAAGAAAACAAAACATTAAAAATTAGAATTGTGCAAGTAGAAGCTAATGACTCTATGAGACATCAAAAATCAGTCAAACAAAATCTAAAAAATGAAAAAATAGAAGAAAACATGAAATATCTGATTGGAAGAACAACCCACCTGGAAAATAGATCCAGGAGAGACAATCTAAGAATTATTGGTCTACCTGAAAGCTATGATTAAAAAAGAGCCTGGACAGCATCTTCCATGAAATCCTTAAAGAAAATTGCCTGGGGGTCCTAGAACCAGAGGGTAAAACTGTCATTGAAAGAATCCGTTGGCCACCCCCTGAAAAAGATCCAAAATTGAAAACTCCAAGAAATATTATAGCCAAATTCCAGAACTACCAGGTCATGGAGAAAATATTGCAAGCAGCTAGAAAGAAACAATGGAAGTACAGCAGAGTCTTTCAGCTTCTATATTAAATGACAGGAGAAATTGGAATGTGACATTCTGAAAGGGAAAGGGCCTTGAACTACAACCAAGGATCAACTACCCAGCAAAATTGAGCATAATTTTCCAGGCAAGGAGATGGACATTCAATGAAATAAGGGAATTCCAGATTTTCCTGATGAAAAGGCTCAACGGAAAAATTGATCTCGAAATACAAAACTCAAGAGAGACATAAAAAGTTACATGAGAGGAAAAAACCTAGTTAATCAGTAAGGCTAATTAATTACATCCTTATTTAAGATTATTTTTTTATATATATATTTGATACATATACATATATATGTCAATCTTGAGAATAGTATACTTATTGTGACAATTGAAAGGGATATTCATAGTCTGTGGGTGTCAGTATAAAATAACCAATATAATGATAACAGATATAATTATAGAGATATAAAGGGATGGTTCTGGGAGAAGAGGTAAGGAAATAGTAGAAAAGGGTAAATTACATCACATGAAGAGGCACAAAATCATATTGTAATAGAGGGAAACAAGGGAGGGAGAAGAGCAGCATCTGAGCTTTACTCTCATTGGATTTGGCTCAAGAAGGGAATAACATACCCTGATAAATACAGAAATCTAACCTGTCCTACAGGCAGTAGGAGGGGAAAGGGGGAAAAAAGGGAGGGTGGTGATCAGAAGGGAGGGAAGAAGTAGCAAGTGGAAAATGGGAAGATAAGGGAGGGGAATCAAGAGGGAGGGTAAACTGAGGAAGGCAGTGGTCAAAAGCAAAACTTTGTTGAGGAACGGAAGGGAGAAGGGAGAAATCAAAGCATAAAAGGGGAGGGGCATAGGATGGAGAAAAAGTCACATATAGTAATCATAACTGTGAATGTGAATGGGATGAACTCTCCCATAAAACAGAAATGGATAGCAGAATGGTTTAAAAGCCATAATCCTATGATATGCTGTTTACAAGAAACACATATGAAACAGGGGGATATATACAGGGTAAAGGTAAAAGTCTGGAGTAGAATACATTGTGCTTCAGCTAAAGTAAAAAAAGCAGGGGTAGCAATCCTAATCTCAGACAAAGCAAAAGCAAAGATAGATACAATTAAAAGAGATAAGAAAGGCCACGGCATCCTGCTAAAAGGTACCACAAAGAATGAAGCAATACCATTGTTTAACATATACACACCAAGTGATATGGCATGCAGATTCTTAGAGGAGAGGTTAAGGGAGTTACATGAAGAAATAGACAGCAAAACCATAATAATGGGAGACTTCAACCTCTCCCTCTGTGAACTTGATAAATCTAACCTCAAAATAAACAAGAAAGAAGTTAAGGAGATGAATGGAATTTTAGAAAAGGCAGATATGATAGACCTCTGGAGAAAACTCAATGGGGATGAAAAGGAATATACATTTTTGTCAGTGGTACATGGCACATACTCAAAAATTGACCATGTACTAGGTCATAAAAACCTCACAATCAAGTGCAGAAAGGCAGAAATAGTCAGAGAATCCTTTTCAGATCATGATGCAATAAAAATTATTTTTAATAAAGAACCAGGGAAAACTAAGCTAAAAATTAATTGGAAATTAAATAATCTAATTCTAAAGGATGAGTGGGCAAAAGAACAAATCAGAGAAACAATTAATAACTTCATTCAAGAGAATAACAATAATGAGACAACATACCAAAACTTTTGGGATGCAAAAAAAGCAGTTCTTAGGGGAAGTCTTATATATCTAAATGCTTACATGAATAAAATAGAGAAAAAGGATGTCAATGAATTGGGCACACAACTGAAAAAGCTAGAAAAAGAACAAATTGAAAATCCCTAATTAAATAACACATTAGAAATACTGAAAATCAAAGGAGAGATTAATAAAAGTGAAAACAAGAAAACTATTGAATTAATAAAACAAAGAGCTGGTTTTATGAAAAAAAATAAAATTCATAAACTTTTGGTCAATTTGATTTTAAAAAGAAAGAAAATCAAATTGCCAGTATCAAAAATGAAGAGGGTGAATTCACCTCCAATGAAGAGGAAATTAAAACAATAATTAGGAATTATTTTGCCCAATTGTATGCCCATAAATTTGACAACCTTAGGGATATGGATGAATAGTTATAAAAATATAAATTGCCCAGGTTAACAAAAGAGGAAGTAAAATTCCTAAATAACCCCATCTCAGAAAAAGAAATTATTAAGCTATCAATGAACTCCCTATGAAAAAATCTCCAGGGCCAGATTGTTTTACATGTGAATTTTATCAAACATTTAAAGAATAATTAATTCCTACACTTTATAGACTATTTGGGAAAATAGGTGAAGTTGGAGTCCTACCAAATTCTTTTTATGACACAAATATGGTACTAATGCCCAAACCAGGAAGAGTTAAAACACAGAAAGAATGTTATAGACCAATTTTCCCAATGAATATTGATGCAAAATTTTTAAATAAAATTTTAGCAAAAAGATTGGAGCTACTTATCATGAGAATAATACACTACGACCAGGTAGGATTTATTTCAGGAATGCAAGGCTGGTTCAATATTAGGAAAACTGTCAGCGTAATTGATCATATCAATAACAAAACTAGCAGAAACCATATGATATTCTCAATAGATGCAGAAAAAGCCTTTGAAAAAATACAACACCCATTCCTATTAAAAACACTAGAAAGCATAGGAATAAATGGAGCCTTCCTTAAAATTATAAATAGCATCTACCCAAAAACATCAACAAGCATTATTTGTAATGGGGATAAGCTAGATGCATTCCCAATAAGATCAGGGGTGAAACAAGGATATCCCTTATCACCCCTTCTATTCAATTTGGTACCAGAAATGTTAGCTGTAGCAATGAGAGAAAAAAAAAAGAAATTGAAGAAATTAGAATAGGCAAAGAAGAAACTAAATTATCACTTTTTGCAGATGATGTGATAATTTACTTAGAGAATCCTAGAGAATCAAGTAAAAAACTACCTGAAATAATAAACAACTTTAGCAAAGTGGCAGGATATAAAAGAAACTCACATAAATCTTCAGCATTCATATGCATTACTAACAAAGTCCAACAGCAATAAATAGAAAGAGAAATTCTATTCAAAGTTACCATAGACACTATAAAATATTTGGGAGTCTATCTGCCAAGACAAACCCAAGGCTTATATGAACATAATTATGAAACATTTTTCATGTGAATAAAGTCACATCTAAATAAGTGGAAAAATATGAGTTGCTCATGGTGAAGCTGAACTAATACATTAAAAATTACAATTTTACCTAAATTAATTTATTCAGTGCCACGCCAATTGAACTACCAAAAATTATTTTACAGAGCTGGATAAAATAAAAACAAAATGCATTTGGAAGAACAAGGTGTGTAGAATATTTAGAGTATTAATGAAAAGAAATGCTAGGGAAGGTGGCCTAGCCATACCAGATATTAAACTGTATTACAAAGCAGCAGTCATCAAAACTACTTGGTACTGGCTAAGAAACAGAGCCATGGATCAGTGGAATAGTATATGTACACAAGACACAGTACTCAATGACTATAGCAATCTACTCTTTGATAAACCCAAAGATTCCAGCTTCTGGGCTAAGAATTCACTATTTCACAAAAACTGTGGGGAAAATTGGAAAACAGTAGGGCAGAAACTGGGCATAGACCAATATCTTCCATCATATACCAAAATAAAGTCAAAATGAGTTCATAATTTAGGAATAAAGGCTGACACTATAAGCAATTTGGAAAAGGAAGGAATACTTCACCTACTAGATTTATGGAAAAGCAAAGAATTCATGAAACAACAAGAGATAGAGAGCATTACAAAATGCAAAGTGGATAATTTTGATTATGTTAAGTTGAAATATTTTTGTATAAAAAACCTAATGCAGCAAAGATTAGGAGGGAAGCAGAAAATTAGGAGAAAATCTTTACAACCAGTGTCTCTGATAAAGGCCTCATCTCTAAAATATACAGGGAACTGAGTCAAATTTATAGGAATACAAGTAGTTCCCCAGTTGAGAAATGGTCAAAGGATATGAACAGACAGTTTTCAGAGGAAGAAATTAATGGTATCTACAGGCATATGAAAAAATGCTTGAAATCACTACTCATTAGAGAAATGCAAATCAAAACAACTCTTAGGTACCACATCTCTCCTGTCAGATTGGCTAAAATGACAAAACAGAAAAAATGATAAATGCTGGAAAGGATGTGGGAAAACTGGAACACTATTACATTGTTGGTGGAGTTGTGAATTGATCCAGCCATTCTGGAGAGCAATTTGGAACTATGCCCAAAGGGCTATAAAAATGTTCGTACCCTTTGACCCAGCAGTATCACTTCTAGGGCTGTATCCCAAAGAGATCACACAACTGCGAAAAGGGCCCATATGTACAAAAATATTTATAGCATCTCTTTTTGTAGTAGCAAAGAATTGGAAATCAAGGGGATACCCAACAATTTGGGAATGGCTGAACAAGTTGTGGCATATGAAGGTAATGGAATACTATTGTGTGATAAGAAATGGCGAAGATATGGACTTCATAATAACATGGAAAAACCTACACGATATAATGCTGAGTGAGCAGAGAAGAACCAGGAGAACATCATACACAACCACAGATATATGGGTTCTGTGATGGTTAACCCTGATAGACTTTGTTCTTCTCAGTAATACAAGGTGCAAAGACAACTCCAAAGGACTCATGATAGAGAGAGCTATCTACATCCAGAGAAAGAACTATGAAGTATGAATGCAGATTGAGGCACACTGTTTACTCTCCTTTTTCCCCTTTTTTTTCTCTTTTGTTTGTTTGGTTTTTTTTTGGTTTTGTTTCTTCTTTCTCCCGATTCATTCCATTAGTCATAATTCTTCTTTACAACTTGACTATTGTGTAAATAAGTTCAATGCAAAGTTATATGTAGAAGACATATTGGATTCCATGCAGTCTTGGGGAGGGAGGGGGGAAAGGGGGTGAAGAAAATATGGTACTTAAAATTATGTGTAATTGAGCATTGTAAACTAAAAATAAAAAAAAAATCTTAATTATAAAAAAATACAAGTCCATGTTGCCAAGAGTAGCATAGATCTACCCCCAGTGGAACAATAAACTTCTGCCCACCCCAACATAGGTATCTACAGCCATTGCTTCTTTTTGTTAAGTAAAGAAAGAAGAGAGAATGGTGGAAAGGGTCTGGAAATGGAGCTGAAATTAATCCATAATGAATCTAAGAGAGCCAAAGGCAAGAGATTAAGGTATCCTTTTCAAAATATTTCAAGTAACTTCCTCCATTCCCCCTCCACCCCCAACTTAATGGGTTGATTGGTTGAAAGCGGTCTGAGGAGAAATAGGTCTGAAAAATCAACCCCACAGAGAAAGGACATCTAAGCAGAGTTCTACCAGCTATGCCTTGTGTGAAATATGGGAAGGCTACAATTGCCCCTTCTCCGCCCTCCCCCCATTTTTTTCACAAAATAAACATTTGTGGTACTAATTCAAGCAAAGGGAGCTCAACTTCCAAGTTCATGTGGCAGCAATGACTCAATCTGCTGTGCTCCAGCTCAGTGGCCATATGGCATTTCATTGCTTTTCATTTCAGTCCATTTGGAAGGTGTGTAAGAATTTCTTAAATATCACTGGAATAAATCTTGTAATCATGTATCTCAAGTCAAAATTTAGAAGATGGAAAAATTTGACATATATGCTCATGGGAAAATTCCTTTCAAATGAGAAGGGTTTTCCATGGCTATCTAATCCAGTTTCTTCAATTTACAGATGAGGAAAGTGTGTCCCAGAAAAATTAAGGGGCTTGCCTAAAATGATACAGGTATATAAGAGGTAGGATATGAAACCAGGTCCTCTGAGTCCAGAAGAAGAGCTCTTTCTATTGTATGATACTGCCTCTCAACTTTTTCAGCAGAGTAGAAACAACCACAATAAATATACTTATTTAATTAAGATAACTGTTAACTCCTTAACCTAATATGTCATAAATGCTCACATTATTTTCACATTGTGAATAACAAAGCTGAGTTTTAAGGTGTTTCTTGTTGCTACTTGTCTTGAGTCCCATTTCAAACTGCTTGCCTCCAGCATCAACAGGGCTAGTTCTGCTGCTGCAAAGCCCTAATACTTTAATATTATAATTTATGGTATATTAAAAAAATCTTCATCTATGATTTGATTGGGAATTCTCTGTGAGGAAGCTTACTCTAACAATACACATTGGCAACCATTTTGCAACTTACAGTCTTCCAGAGATGCTTGAGGCATTGAGAGGTTTCATGGCTTGCATGCAAGGCATACCAAGAATATATCAGAGACAGGACTTGAACCCAGGTCTTCCTGATGTCAAGGCTGTCTCTTTTTCAATGACAACACACTGCCTCTATATTCATGAATTCAAATTCATAAGATACTGGAAATGTGGAGACAATGTCGAAACCAAGCCAAAGAACATAGCAGCAGCATATCTACTTCAGAGTAAATCATCTCTTTTTAAATACTGTATAAATAGTCTCATTTACTCTTTCCCTGACCTATACAGGTAGTTTTTTGAAAGCCCTGTACATAGAATCTGGGTGAAAAGAACAGCGCTGATGCTCCTTTATTCTATTGAGCTATTGAATGTTTTCCTGAGTAGTGCATATACTTTTTACAGGAAAAGTTAAATTTAGGAAAAGCAGATTTTTCAAACTGACAGAGTCGGCTGATGCAGAAGCCTGTCAAGTAGGTTCTCTGCCAATTTGGACTTGCCTTGAGTCGAGACTTCTAACAGTGCCAAATGTTGTGCTTATTTTATGACAAAGATGAATTTCATCATGGGATTCAAAAGGAGACCGTCCAATTCATTTTCATTTGTCTGAAGTCTTCACATCTAGGTCCCGTTGACAGAAAATCTTGTAAATAAACAGGTGGTCACATATCCTGGAGTGACTAAAAACTGTCGAGGCTTCATGAAGAGTGGGTTGGTTTAAAAAAAAAAGTTCATTTGCACTTACCATCACCATATGGTTCTAGGCACTTTGGTCTTGCTTTATACATTGTAGAAACCAGCTCCAAAGAGAGAACAGAGAAGAGGGCCAGTGAGAATGTTTATGGACTGAAAAGATGGGGTTTTTTGGCACTTGTCAAGAAATAGAGAAAAATCATTGAAGTGTAGTACAAAGATCAGTAGGCTAAGAGACAAGGGACCTGTGCTCAGACTAGATCATTACTAACTCCTTAAGTACATGGTCTGCTTCAGATTATTTATGTGACCAAGAGCAAGTTATTTAACATTCTGACTTTCAGCTGCCTCATCTTTAAAATGATAAGGTTGTGCTAGGTGATTTCTAAGTACACTTTTAAATAAAATTCATTTCATTCGCATTTTTATTTTCGTTTTTCTCACTCATACACATGTAAATAAAAAGAGCATTCTTTATAACATTTATCTGATAAGATATAGTCTAACTGTATGTGTGTGTGTATGTGTGTGTGTGTGTGTGTGCGTGTGCCCTGTCCTAGGCTATTCCCTATTTGCATATAAGGCCAACATGGGTTCCTACTTCAACTAATATTTCAGTAAATTTAATACTGGCCTAAAAGAGTTTATACAGAGCCTTAATGTGTCTAATGTATAACAGCATAGTAGCTCAGCTACTGAGAGGATCTAATCAATAGGGGTACACTGTTTATCCATTAAGTAGAGGGGTTGGCATCTTGATATGGCATTATTACCAATAAAGTGGATTTTAATGAGATTTGGAAGTCCATAGAATTTATTCAGAAAATACAGAAAATTTATTCAATATAGAATGAATAAGTCTTAAATCATTCTGGTAATTATATAGCTAATCAGTTGTAAGAGCACGTATTAACTTTATTTATGGATTAGTTTTCCAATATGTTCCTCTTACTAACATCAGCAGTATGCATAATCTTATAAAGTAGGTATTTAAGGAAATGTGCATTATTTGGACATTCTTTCATTCATTCCATTGGTTACATAGGCATGCTGATTCCCAGGAGGGAGATTTAAGAACTTCACAACTATATGATCAATTATTTAATTTAAATATATAAATTATTCAATTATAAGCATAATCACAGCAGGTACTCAGAATACTTTGCATGTGCAAATAAAAACTGACATTAAAAAAGAAACACCCCAATAATTCCTTCCATACAACTCTCATTACTTTAACATCTTAATTATTTATGCCACAGGGCTAATGTGATGCCATTACTTCTGTACTTAGCCCTGGACATATAGAGCAGACTGACTAAAATGAGAGACAAAGACAGACAGATGGATTGAGACAGGCAGGGGGCAGGGCGGGGAGGGAGAGAGAGAGAGAGAGAGAGAGAGAGAGAGAGAGAGAGAGAGAGAGAGAGAGACTTTTATAATCTTCCTGTTTTAATAAAATGAGAGGCTTAGGCAAGTTAAAAAGGAACAGAATTTAAGAATATCTCAAAAGACCAAGATGTGTTAATTAATGTTCTGCTTCCCCACCCATAACACAAAGAAAATAGCGATACCTGGAAAAACATTTTTATTTCAAAACAAATTCTACTTGTTTAGAATTGTTTGTATTTCAGGTGCACAGAGAGGAGAAAATATAGTAAATTTTAAAAAATAGGTTATTTGAAGCACCCAGTTGAAGCTCCTTCAAGTACTACTATTCTGTAGTTCCAATAGATAGAAACTTCAGAGACTGTAGTATGATAGATACAAAGCAGGGCTCAATCAGGAAGATCTAGGTTTGGATTTTACCTCTGACACTAACTGGGAAAGTCTCAATCTCTAGATGTCTTAAACAACTCTGTAGGATTTATCTATTGAACCATAGATGGATTATGAGATTTACATTGGTAAGTAGAGTTCCTAGTTGGTGAATTCCCTTTTATTGGAAATACAGGTCATTTGCCAAATAGGAATAAATATCTCCAGAGATATATTACTTCTGTTGTGTCCTTACTTCATCTCTTGATGGTTCTGAACATCATAGGCCCTCAGGCCACTAAGTGAGGCAAAGATAGTGACTATAACTACTGCTGTAATGCTTCTCTCTTATTTCTGACACCCTGATTCCTTCTATTTGCACAGTCTCCCAGTACTGGAATAGAGACAAGTAGGCGTGAATTCATTCTTTTTAATTTCCTAATAAAGTACCACCATTTTCCCAGATTCACAATCTTGATGTTATTCTTTGCCAAGGCCTGTTGATTTTACCTGGGTAACAACATCTCTCAGACATGATCCCTTCTCTCCTCTGACACTGGGTGGTGACACCCTGGTACGGGCCCTAATTACCTTATGTCTGGACTACTGAAAAAGCTTGATAGTTGGCCTGCTTACCACAAGTCTTTCCTCATTCCAGTCCATCCTCTACTCAGCTGTCAAAGTGAATTTCCTGAAATGAATGTTTGGCCATGTCAGCACCCTCCATCCCTAACCCACTCCTGATCCACACTACTCAATAGATTCTAACTGCTCCTAGTCACCTCCTTAAATATAAAATTCTGTTTTCAGATTACTTACTCAGGCTGCCAGATCACTCTGTGCTCTGTAGACAAGCCTGTGAGTACTAGTTAGGAGAGTATAAATTGATTAGGAGAGACACATATATGATCCTGTATCTGTGCCTGTATCTCATAGGAGACATACTACAAATCTGAATAATTTCATATTCAATGCAGTGATTCTAGCCACATGTATATTATATCAGGACTCTGTTTCAAGGTCCCAGGCTTCAAACTCACATAGACTAGATAATCAAATAGCATACAAGCAGAGAATTGCTTGTCGCTGGAATAAATAGATCTTGTAGCAGTGATTCTCAATATGATTTGGGAACTCTGGGGATCCGCAAGACCCTTTCAGAGGATGCACAAGGTGAAAACTATATTTATAATAATATTAAGGCCTTTTTATTTCTAACATGTTAACAGTTTCTAACATATTAATAGTTACAAACTATAAACAAAAACTTTTGGGGGAGGAAGGTCCTCAATAATTTTAAGCATTTAATATGATTTTGAGATCAAAAAGGTTGACAACTACTCTCTTATAGCATCTCCAAGGATATAACAGACATCTTGTACAGGTGCTTAGGAAGCAGCTATCTAAGGCCCAGTCATCTTGAGGAAACAGGTCATAATCCAAGGCATGATTAGAGAAACTATCAAAGATTCATTACAGAGTCTTGCCAGAGTTCACAGGGTACCAAATCCAAAGATTAGGCAGCAGTCTGGAAAAGGCATTCAAAGCAGCCATTCAAAGCCAGGGACATCAGCAGTGAATCAGGGAAAACATGCTAAATATAGCGAATGATGCTTTTTCTCTCCCTAGGCAAAGTTCATTTTTGAAAACAGGATACCGCCCTTAATTTCTTCTCTTTCCAATACATTGTTGCCAATGTCCAAGACAGCAAAGAACAGTTCTCTGGAAGAGAAAGACTGTAGCTAGTTTGAGAAAGTGTTGGAAAAGGCTTAAACTGTTAATATGATTACATTATTCAGAGAGGAGAATCAGCTGTGGTATAGTGGGACAAGCAGGAAATGTGGTGTCAGAGGACTAGAGTTTTAATCCTGGCTGTGGCATAAACTTACTCATAAATCATTACTGTGTCTCTTTGGGTCTCTGGCCTTCAGTTTCCTCGACTGAAAAATAGGTGTGATAATTCTTGCACTATATTTTCACTGGATTATTTGGGGAAATATGATATGTGAGCTTTAAAACACATAAATGTGAGCTTTTAAAAAAAAATCTTCATTAATATATAAATAATAAGGCTAACCAAGAGTAATAGAGATGTTGACTGGGATCTTGCCAGTCACCCAGTTTCACAACCTAGGAGTTATCTTCATTTCTTCCCTTTCCTTCACCCTGTTCCATAACCATTTCCCATTATCATTCCCCCTTCTCCCATTTTCTATCAGCAGCCTTTCTTGGCTTTGATTCTGTGGAACTGGTGTCCTGAAATTTCATTGCCAAGAAAAATGACTTAGGTTTTGATATTCAACACCTTTTCAACTCACCTTCAGTTGCCTCTCCCTTTTGATTACACAGCTAGAGGGTCTAGGACACAGCTCCTCCCAAAGCCTTCCTTTATAGAGGGCTCACAACCTTCCAGGTAACTCTATTTTCCAGCAGCAGCTCTACTTTGCTTCAAATCAATGGAATTCCATTTCCCCACATGAGTATCCCATCATGGTCTCTCCTTTTCAGCTTCCTTTTGTGTGTTGTCTTCTCCCATTAGATCTCAAGCTTCTTGAAGGCAGATAATGTCTCTTTTTTCCTTATTTGTGCCCCCAGCACTAAGTACGGCATTTGGAATATAAGAGGCACTTAATAAATGTTTAATAAATTGAATTGAATAACCAATCAGTTGCCAAGTATGATAGGTAGCTGGCTATCCTAATCACAGATAAAAGAATGACAGAAATGAATGATTTGACACAGGCATTATAAAGTAGGTTTACTTAATTTACAAGGATGTTGTTATCAAAACAAAGGGGCAGGGTATATGCTTCAGATTCTGGTGAGGATTAGGTCACCCCATTGTTTCTATTTTTCCCCATGAAGACACGTGCAGTTTTCTTTAGTAGCCCACATGGAAGTGAAGAACTTACTAAATCTGAAGATGCCTCAAGCATCCAGCACTGGGCGCCCATGTGGCTGCCAGGCATTATGTCACTAGTGCAAAACCTTACATTATGCTTGAATCAATGAAACATTTGTACTTTACTTGCTAACATCATAGCAGACTTTTCAGTTGTTATTTTGATTTCTATTGACACCAACACCTAGGGACTTCTTATCTGGAAATTCTATCCATGCCACAGGCCTTGCTAACACCCAATCAATTGGGCAATATTGGTCATTGTAAACCATATCAAGTCTTGTCAGATCTACTTCCAAAATATGTCTTTCATTTGTCCCTATCTCTCTATCCATATGGCTATCACCATATTTCAGGGCTTCATCATTTTGCTTCTATACCATTGTTACAGCTTTCTAATTGGAATCTTGGCTTCTGGTCATTCAACCCTCTCTGATATGCCCTCCACTCAGTTGCCAGAGTAATTTTAAACTAACCATGCAATTATCCTGCTAAATAACCTTCAATAAGTCCTTATTGTCCAAAGAAAAAAATTCAAACTCCTGAACTTAATATTTAAAGATCTTCAATTTGGCTCCAACATACCTTTCCAGGCTTGTAGAACATGATTCCCCTTCACATATGCTATCTTTCCTCTAAAGTAGTCTGCTATCGGTTTCCCAAGCTTAGCATTTCATTTTCCACTTGTTTGTCTTTGAATAGGCTATCTCCCACATCTGGAATGTAGAATCACAAGTTCTTTCAAGACTTATCTCATGCCCCATTTCTGACTGGAAGCTTTTCCTGATCTTAATTGTTCCTGTTCCTTCTCCTCCTCCTTTTCCTCTTCCTCTTCCTCCTCCCCCACTCTGATTCACACACAAAGAGGTTTTTGTTTGGTGTGTGTGTGTGTATTTGCTTGTGCATGTGTGTTTGTGTTTGTGTGTGTGTGTGTATTTACCTCTTTTCCAACAGAAAATAAGCCATTTTTAGACCAAGGAGTATTTTTCTTTTTGTCTTCATATCACTAACACCTAGTACAATGCCTTATACATACTAGGTAGTTAATAAATGCTTGTTGGATTGGATAGGATACAGTGCTGTCATGTTATTGGTGATACCTGATTAAAGTGCCCCTCTGCACCCCCCCCCCCACCTAATCAACAGAGCCTAGGACTTAACTATCAGGGACAAGAGTCAATGGAAAGATGCATTGTAGAAAGTGGTTATCCCAAAGGTCCAAGGAGCACCTAGAGGAAAGGGACTTCAGACCAGTGAACTTGAGTTTTACACATATTTGGATTACTTTATTTCAATATAATTTATTTCTTTAATAATGCTATGTATTTTATTCCTGACTCCAAGCTCAACATTCCATTTATTATTCTACATTGCCTAAAAACCTGCCCCACAGCGTCTAGCTCTTTATTGTAGGCCTATTTATATCAGAGATTATAGATAAATGGACATCTACCTATAATAATATGACTTTTTCAATTGTTTTTGGCTCTTTGGAAAGAGACACATGCTTTGATACTCTTGATGTAAAGTAAGTTGGCACCCATCACTAGCTTTTTTTTTGCCCTGAGCCTCAGTTGAAGGTACTACCATTTTTCTGGTCTCTCAGGTTTATCACCTAGATGACTTGCTTTTTTTCACCCGAGATATCAAAACCATTTGCCAAAGCTTTCTGTTTTTATCTCTATAACATTTCTCACATCTGAAGCCTTTTCTTTATTCATATAGCCGTCACTTTATTTCAGGTACCCATTACCTCTCACCATTATTGTAACAGCCTCACTGTATAATAAGTCTATCTGCCTCAAGTTTCTCTCCACTCCTATAGTAAAGTGATTTACCTTAAATTGAGATCTATGTCCTTTCTCTACTCAATAAGATAAAATACAATTTCCTCTGTTAAGCTTTTACAGGCATTCATAACCTGACCCCCAAACTATCTTTCAAGCTTTGGTCTATATTACTACCTGTCTTGCATGCTGTGGTCCTGCTAAACTGGGCTTCTCTCTAATTGCTCAGTACCACAATCCATCTCATTGTATTTTACATTGGCTATCTCTTTACCTTCTAGTTACTACCTCTGGACCTCTCCACTCCTTAGAATCCCTCTCCTCTTTCAAGACTCAGGTCAAGCACCACCTGGAAGGCATGAAGCCTTTCCTGATCCTCTATCTACTAATTTACTCCCTCTAAGGAGCTGCTTGCAATATTTTCTCCTTGACCTGGGAACTCTGGAATTTGGCTACAATATTCCAGGAGTTTTCTTTTGGGGATCTCTTTCAGGAGGTGATCGGTGGGTTCTTTCAATATCTATTTCCCCTTCTGGTTCAAGAATATCAAGGCAGTTTTCCTTGATAATTTCTTGAAAGACTATATGTAGGCTAAATTTTGATCATGGCTTTCAGGTAGTCCAACACTTTTTTTTAACAGATCTTCTGGATCTGTTTTCCAGGTCCATTGTTTTTTTTTCCAATGAGATATTTCACATTGTTTTCTATTTTTTTACTGTTTTGGTTTTATTTTATAATTTCTTTTTCTTAATTTGACAAATATTGTGGCTTTTATTGGAGGTTGCAGGTAGGGTCAATCAAGAGCACAAAAATCCTGAATTCAAGGTTCTTACTATGAGTACAGGTGCTTATAGAGACAGTTACAATGAATAGTAAGCTCATACATCAAGCAGCACATATTCGTCTCTTTTGTGGAGAAAAAGCACATTAAATCTACTAGTCACAGGAATGTGTTAAAATAACCAACTTCTATACAGTATATCAAACAGTGGTGTTTTCCCTAAGACTTATGAGAAGAAAAGAAAGGAAACCCTTAGGGCCCGAGTTGAATGTTAAGACTCATGTCCTCCCACTCAAGTTCAAGCTGTCTGAGAGAGAACTAAACATCAAGAGAAGTGTGAAGTGTATGCATGCTGCTGGTTCACACAAAATGTGCTGGAAAATTGTTTCAGGCTGGGACAGAAACGTGCAGAGTGCTTCCTAATCGATGTTACTTCACCACAGCACTTTTAATCGTTAGACCTCTCCTCCCAAATCTTAGATAAAGGAATTTCAGTGAATTGCCTTAGCAAAACTGAAACTATTTTCCACAAATTGATCAATACTCTCCACCAAAACTTTGTTGACCTTCAAGCATCATCATCTCTTAGTGTCCTTAAACCATTAGAGTACAAAAAATTCGTAGAAGAAATTTGTTCTTTAAACATTCACATTCACAGGAAAAGGAAGTTTTTGTTCAAACTGTATTAGGCCTTTTTTAAATAAACTGGTTTGTGGTTTAGAGTATACATCCAGATCCCTACTATACTTAATATACCTTAGAGGGCAGAAAACACTACTGATTTTGAACCAAGAGACTTTAGCTGAAAAAAAAAACTGCCACACTGTTGCTGACTGCCTGCTTTCTGCCCTCAAATCCAGTTAACTACACTTGGACATGATGGCTAACAGAATTGAAACCAATGCTATCACTACTACCCAGCCTAAGGACCAGAATGACCATGTACAGTATTTTTCTATAGACTGTGAGTTTTTCTATTCCATTCATGTGGGGGAACAGGAGGGGAAGAGAAGCAAGGACAACACACAAAGTATTTGGTTTAAGGATTGAAGACAGAAGGAACTTTTAATATTCTGTTTTAAGATGTTGACCATAGAAACACACCGTCACTATTTCCATTGTATTTATTCAGATCAGCTTTTGAAAAACGTCTTCATCCTGCACTTTCAATGGCTCTTAGGAAGAGCAATACCAGAGCTCCTGGAACCTTTCTCCCTTCAGTACCTACAATACTTTCTTTTCCCTCCTAAACAAATTGAATCTCTTGTGAGAAGTGCAGGGTGTCAGGCCTAAAGTTCACTTCTAAACATAGTACAAATCTAAGATTCAAACCAGATCACTCTATGTCTCTCTAGTTAGTACAGAACTCATCCACTTGGGAAATCTCTCTGGAACTACACAGAACCTCAAACCTCTTTTGCAGTCTTTGGGCTTACTTACACACTTATTACCAGTGAGTCCTAACACTCCTTGACTCTCTGGCACCAATTCAAATGAAAAATGTCTGCAGGAGAACTCAACTGTTGGAAGAAATGAAACCCCTAAGGATATTTAAGTTAGTATCATCAATCCCACCCCCTTTTCCCATCCTTCATGCCCCAGAGACACCTTCCTCATGGCCAGGTCTGCTCACTCATTCTGTGTAGGTAACAATCACTCCCATTTCATGACTTCACACAAATCTGACTGGGGCCTTCTTTCAACTTCAATTTCTTCCTTGGAGATGTACAGGGAAGGGGACCAACACCCCAAGGGTCTGTTCCACTAGCCGGCCTGCAGAAACATCTACTAGTGTTTTTGTTGAAATGCTACCCACCTGTAGGAGCTTCCTGACTCCTTCCAGTATTAGTCAACTATGAGCTGAAAATTCTTCATTGCTACACTTTAAACTAAATTGTAGAGTGAGCTCTGCAGGGATGGATCCAATATTTCTACCTTTATTGACAATATCACATAAGTGGACTCTAGTTGAATCTACATATTTCAATTCATTGGCTAAAAATGTATTACATGCTGTAAACATGGCAATATTTAATACAGTATTTATTCCAAAATATTTTCATGTCATGATCACATTTTTAATACCTGAAACTGAATTCATACATGTAAGAGAATTAATAGCAACTGTTGCTTTACTTGACAATTGGGAATTGGGGAGAAAAAAACTATGCTTTGTTATTTCAGAAACATCTTCAAAGGAAAGTTAAAGCTTATAATTTCTATTGGCTCAGAGTATCCTCTTTTGTATCCATATTCAAACGGAAGATTGACACAGAAAATAGAGCCCCTTCTAATTTACAGGACTTTAAAAAAAATCAGTTTAGATTCTTAGGGAACGTGTCTGATACGAAGAATAATAATAAAAAAAAAATTACTGCAAAATAAACTGAATGAACAAAGGGTCTCCAGACGAGGTCCGTTCAGAGCTCGCCAGGCTGGATTAGTCCCGTTTCAGCTGCAGCTGCCGTTTCTAGGCTTCATTCAAGTAAACTAGTCGTTTGTAGTTGATGATAAGGACAAAGAAGTTCAACATGTTTGTGAAAAACCAAAGAATGCAAAATTCCTTCAGCACAAAGTACAGAATGTACGCCAGGTACAGGGACCCTACCACAGACACTATCGGAGAGGTCATGAGGCTTAAAGCTGCGACCGCACTGGCCGTCTTGCCAAGTAACAGCTGTAGTATATAAAATATAAGTCCAAAAACACTGGTTGGTTGGTTTATTGCACTGTCCTTTCCAAAGATGGACCCCAAAAGACCAAATCCTTGACCCCATCTGGAGGAGAGGGCGGCGGAGCAGTGCAACCAGGGACCCAGGTAGCATAGGGCTCGCGCCTCAGGGTCCTTTTCCTTCTCACGCTCCATGTCGTAGGCATACAGCGAGAGTAGATGCCGGTGGGTGGCACACACGGTGCACCGGGCTGCCAGCTCCCAGCCCGGCACCTACAGCCCCAGCACCAGCGCAGCCATCTTCCCTTCCCCCTCCCCCCC
>CM053626.1:143260376-143281026 GCA_028646595.1 Phalanger gymnotis | reverse complement strand
ATATATATGGGTTGGTTGAATATGAAGAGATATCTAAAAAAGTAAAATCAAATTAAGGGATGAGAGAGCAACATATTGAGAGAGGGAAAAAGGGAGAGATAGAATGGGGTAAATTATCTCACATAAAAGTGGCAAGGAAAAGCAGTTCTGTTGGGAGATTCCTGGGAAGAGGGGTCAGGTGAGGGCGAATGAGTGAATCTTGCTCTCATCAGATTTGACATGAGGAGGGAATAACATACACACTCAATTGTGTATCTTACCCCACAGGAAAGAAGGAGGAAGGAGATAAAAAATGTGGGAGATGATAGAAAGGAGGGCAGATAGGGGGCGAAGGTAATCAAAAGCAAACACTTTTGAGAAGGGACAGGGTCAAGGGAGAAAATTGTATAAAGGGCGATGGGATAGGAAGGAGCAAAATATAGTTAGTCTTTCACAACATGAGTATTGTGGAAGGGTTTTACATAATGATACACGTGTGGCCTATGTTGAATTGCTTGCTTTCTTAGGGAGGGTGGGTGAAGAGGGAAGAGGGGAGAGAATTTGTAACTCAAAGTTTTAAAAGAAGATGTTGGAAAAAAAAGTTTTTGCATGCAACTAGGAAATAAGATATGCAGGCAATGGGGCATAAACATCTGTCTTGCCCTACAATAAAGTAAGGGAAAAGGGGATGGAGGGAAATGGGGTGATAAAAGGGAGGACTGACTGTGGAATGGGGCAATCAGAATATATGCCATCTTGGAGTCGGGGAAGGGTAGAAATGGGGAGAAAATCGGTAATTCAACTCTTGTGAAAATGAATGCTGAAAACTAAAAATATTAAATAAATAAATAATGATTTTTTAAAAATAAGTTCAAAATAATGCTAAGATTATGAAGTTTAGAGACTGGAATTTTTGAAAGGCATTCTCAATAGAAACATGGAAGTTTGGTCCAGGGATAGATGAGCTCTATTCTGTACATCCTGAGCTTAGAATGTCTATGGGAAATCTTAGTTAGAAATGTCTAATTGTCAGTTGGTGATACTGTGCTGCAACTTAGGCAAGAAATCTAGACTATATATGAACATCTGTGAGCCATCTGCATAGAGATGATAATTAAATCCATGATAGTGACATTGAGGTTTAGGGGTACTGGGACCCCAAAATAGCAACACATGGATCGTACCTAAATGAATTAGATCCAAGCCTTCTTTCAACCAAAGAGAAAGAAAGTTTATTACAACACCTGTCAGGATGGGCATGATTCTCAAAATCTGCCATATTGGCCAGACTCTTAAAGAATCTGAACATTTGTTGCACTTATATTGGCAAGCAGTCCAGATTGAATCAGAGCACTTTCATGGAGGCAAGATGGATCTTTTATACAAAAGACTGGAAACAGATGGAATTATGGGAGTGGTGGTCTGGGGTGGGGTCAGGCCAAGAAAATGAAAGGGCAGTTAATTAAGTGGGAAGGGCTGATTGCCCCAGGTGAACACTAGGCACCAGAGCCACATGGGAAAGTCCAGGGTCTTTTCCTTTTTGGAGTTCATATCCCAAAGATATGGTCTTTTCCTTTTGGGGGTTCAGATTTCATCCCCATCAGTGATGTCACCAAGAAAGGCAGTATAGAAAGAGAAGCAGAGAGAAATCAAGTCAGAGCCTTAAGCACACCCCACTGAAGGGGAATATTGACGTGCCTAGGGCAACTTTAGGAATGAGATTTCTTTTATCCTTGTTACAAACTCATGTTTAAGAACTGCAAGATCTTCCTTAACTATCTTACACATCGGTTATTATGTTTTGTCATACATTTTTTAAATACCCCAGATAAATTGTCCCTTTCAGTAAAAGAGAAATTAATCTTAAGAATAAATCTATTTTAAGTATAACACTTTCCTTCTTATTAGACATTCAATAAACACCTATTGATGACTGATCTATTTGAACAAAAGGTGAATAATTTCTGTCTAGCATAATCAAATCCTAGACTTTTACTGAAATGTAAATGTCTCCTTTAGATTGGGCATATTTAGTGCTGGTGAGAGCCCTATCACTAAGTTATCCTCACAGGTCTAGGTTCTGGTAAGCATTACTGTGACAAATTAAACATTTTCTACAGTTTCTTTTATGACCAGTAGGGGATATAATGGAAATGTTGTCATCTAAGGGGTTTTGGGAAACCTCTAATGCAAGGGTAAAGGGTACAGGTCTGCCTTAAAAGAATTCCACCACTCAAGCTTTCTTTCAGTCCAAGTAGCAAGTTTATTAAAACACTGGTTCTGGTGGGTGAGAGTCTGCACATTTGATAGGGACAAGGCTGAAGATTTTATAGGAAAAAAATTGTGGGAAAATTTGGATGAGATTAAGGAGTGGTAAGCAAGCTAATTAAGTAATCAAGGAGGGCTGGGGTGGGCCAGATGCCTTGTGACTGAAAAGTATGAGAAAATTCAGGGATCGAGTTGGAGGTAATGGAGAATGAAGGATTGGGATGTAGCTTGGTCCACAATAAGGATAGTTGAAAGGATTATAGCCTAATGCCTCAGGGGTCCAGATTCCCTACCCCATCAGTCCTCCCTCAAACAAATGGGACCCAAAATCTTTTGGGGTAAGGGGCGAAAGTCCCGGCTTCTGAAACTACTTCCTTCTTCCAAGGGCTGTAGAGCTGCCCCTGACTTTTTGGGTCATATTCAAGGGGTCAGACTTCAGAACCTGGCTGATGCCAGGTCCAGTGGGCTAGATACCTTTGGACTCGGTTGGATGTTGGCATGTATCCTGAGCAGTCATCTGAAAATGAATGGCCCAGATCCTGGAGAAGACAAATGTGGCCAGGAAGTTAAGTAAACAAGGAACAAACAGGCATAAACGGAATATGATCAGGAGGGGCAGCTCAGAGGGAAATCATTCCAAGAAAGGGAGAAAAGGCAATTTCTCTAGAGAGAATTAAAGATGGCTAAGGCAAGGCCAAAAGGCAGGTATAATTTTACCTCTTTTTGACCACTTATCTGCTGGACAGGGCCGGGGCCTTTCTAAATAGTAGTTTAAGGTCCTCCAAGGGTTCGCAGGTATATTCCAGAGTCTCAGGGCAGGGGGTGGTGGGGAAAGGGGAAGCAAGAGGTGACAATAGTTCAATAAAAGAGTTATCGTTGTGGTTTGTGGTGGAACCATCTCAAAGAATTCAGAGTCAGACCACCTGTAATCCAAGTATTGGCATTTATTGAGATTGAAACCTCTCTTGAAGCGGGCTAAGTTCATAGAGGAGCCAGCAACTTCAGAGAAAGCAAGATGGATTTTTATAGGGTAAAGATGCAGTTATATAATAGGAATTACAAAAATTTAAAGGATAGGAGGGGTTTTTGAGGGATTAGGTTACAGGGGAGGGGTCCCAGCCTCACTGGAATTGCTCACAATGCATACAGAAAAGCCCATTTGGGGGTATGTATGTATGATAATGGTATTATAATGAGCCTCTCTATGTCATATGTTCACCTAAAGGATAGCTTTAGCTATGACAACACAGGTGCCTACTTAGGGAAAGTCCCTTCTATTGCTTTCTGATTGGCTGAGTACTGTGGTCCGGTCTGACACTAGATGATGTGATTGTGGCTGAGTGCATGGACGTGCCGACTGTTTCTGTGAGAAATATGAATTCAGGGACATACCTGTTCTAGTGAATAGTGAGGCATATATGAAGAAGTTAGGATATTGAGTCCGGAAGGGGGATGGGGAGTGGCTAGGTAGGGGCAGTGGGCCTGCTGTTCAGTGGAGCCTATAAGGAAGTTAGAATATTGGTTCTGGGAGCAGCTTTATCAGGTATGAGTCCAGCTGTGGAGGCCTTCGAGTTTTACTTCCATTAGGGTGATGAGTATGACTTGCTAGGGTCCCTTCCAGTTGACTCTAATTGCTCTCCCTTTTGGATTTTCCATGACTTAAACAGACCCAGTCTCCAGGTTGGTCTAGAGTGGAGTACTTCTTTTCACTGCCAAGAGATGTTAAGATGTCCATTGCATATTCAGTTAGAGCATTCCTGACAGCTCCTAACTGAGTTGCAAACTGGGTGATCAAATGCTGTTTTGGGTCTACAAGAATGTCACAGGTTAGGAAAGGCCTCCCATACAGGAGTTCAAAGGGGCTAAGTTTGATATTTTCCCCAGGTGTGATACAGACTCTGAGCAGCCCAATTGGGAAATTGTTAATCCAATCTTCTCTGGTTTCTATGCATAGCTTAGTAAGGACTCTCTTAAGGGTATGATTAAATTTCTCTACTTTAACAGATTTTGAATTCCAGGCTGAGTGGAGTTAGTAAAATGATATTAAGTGTCTTTGCCACAGCCTGGGTTATGTGTGTAATAAAAGCTAGGTCATTGTCGCTGTCTAAGGAGCTAGGCAAGCCAAAATGAGTATAATTTTCTTTGATCAGAGCTTTGGTACCTCCAGAACCTTTTCAGTTCTGCAAGGAGAAGCTTCTACTCAGTTAGTAAAGGTGTCAATAAAAAACAAAAAAAACAATTTGAAACCCCTGCACGAGGGCACATGGATAAAGTCTCTCTGCCAGTCTTCACCTGGGTAGGTACCCCCACTCTGAACAGGTTTTAGAGGAGATCTGACTGCTCCTCCAGGATTTACCTGGGCACAAGTTGGGCAAGCCTGACAGACTTGTCGAAGGGCTTCTCCTAGCTTACTGTAAAAATAGGCTTTATCAGAGAATGGAGGGCATTCTTCCACAGATATGTGGCCTGGTGTAAACCAAAAAGAAGCTTGCACTAGTTTTCCTCTGGGATAAGAAGTTGGCCTGAGGGTGTCTGAAACCACCAGAGTGGGAGAGAGAGTATCCCCTTTCTTAAGCAAAGGCCTATTCTTGGGGACTGTAGGAAGGTGTGAAGGGATCAGAAAGCTGTGGAAGCAAGGGAGGCAGTATAGTTAACTGGCAGGCAGCATTCTTTGCCACAGTGTCTGCCAGGTGATTTCCCACAGCCCGATCCATTACCCCTTTCCAGTGGTGGTCCCCTTCCCTTTTCTTCTGGTCTGGGAAGGTGGAAGGGAGCACGGAAGAGGTGCGAATAGCCAGAGAGGGCAGGAGACAGGCAGCTGGTGAGATGGGCAAGGAAGGGAGCAGGGGAGGGGGTGGGAGCAGAGGCAGGGAAGAAAGCTGTCCAAAGCCTTAAGTGCCACAACAAGGAGATCTTCTAATATATGGAGTTGGTTCCCAATATCCTTTTGTGGGGTGACTCTAGCTACAAACATTTTGCAGTCTTTTCTGAGAATGAAGGGTTGGGCTGGGTCAGGGACTGCAATGAAAGGACAGTTGAAAGTATGCCTCAGACAAATGCCAGGGATCTGGGTTCAGGATCCTGAAATTCATGGGAAATTTCAAAAGGTGGGGTCTGGATCCTATACCCCATCAGAAATATCATTGGGATCTATTACTGCTTTATTCTAATTTTGGAAGTTAAAAGAATTTACTGTCCTGGCATTCCCTAGATTTGTGGAAAAATGATAATAAACCATTTGTCATCCCTTTTGCCAGAGAATAAATGGTAATATCACTTTCATGTCCAAGGGCATGAAAAAAATATACAATATTCTTTCCTGGTAGAAGATAAGGTAGAAATAAAAACCTGTCTCATTAATCAATCACAATCTCACTGGAATAGTATGGTCTAAGAGTGGTTCTACCCATGCCCCTACTTCTCTCTCATGACCATATTATCAAGAATATGGGAAAATATGCGACTTGAAAGAAAGTAGTGCCATTTAGGGTTTGTAAATACAGTAAATTTATACAAAGCATTTCTGTAAAGAAACTCAGAAAACATTACATTTTTTCTTTGTACTCACAGATTGGCCCATAATGGGTTGGAGACAAGGATACAGATATGCCAATGTTGTCTCTACACAGGCAATATATGAGAGGTGGTATTGGGTGTGTAAATTTAGCAGGAGCAGGCATGCCATTCATCCAAGGTTTACAGTCAATGAAACAAAATGCGTTAAGTTTCTTTGGCCATCCTCTCAATTAAGTGAGTGAGCAGTTTATCAGACATATTGATTAAGTAATTCTAACTTTCTCTTTCAAATTGTCTTCTGGTAGCAAATTATCTACAGGATCCATATGTTGAAGCTTCCAAAATTGTGCATTCAGAGGCAAAGTCATTTCCCAGTGTCCAAGGGGGATTTAAATGTGCATCCACATTTTTTGTATCCCCTTAGTACTTATACATATAGATAGCATTTTTTATATATATAATCCTATGCCTCGCTTTTTAACTTTGCCCTGTACTTATCATTTGATTATAATTATCTCACTGACTAGTTGTATATCTTTTGCTCTTTTTTGTGTATCACAAAATACCGATCACAGTCTGTCAAATACAAGTTGAATGAAATAAAGAAAGCTTTTTAATTACTGATAATTTTAAAAATAATTTGCTTAAAGCATGTAAGAAAGAGCAAGAGTCACTCTCTAAGTTATGGTAAATTTTAAAGTAGCTTTAATGGATTTTTTTTGAATATCCATCCTTGAAAATACCATTCACCTAAGACTATTGACAGTATTGACAATTGAGAAAGTTGAAAAGAATGCAGGTATCAATTTCCTACAAGTCTCCCTCTAAGAGTCAAGGCAATCTGGAAAACAAGGCTAATGTGTACTCACAAGCTTGAATCTTAAGGTAAACAGGAATAAACCTTCCCAACTGGGGAACCAAACATTAATTTAGATTTTAAGAAAGCAAAAATATTGCTCAGATACTGTCTGACATTCAACCTACCAATGCACAAGCATTTATTAAGCATCTACTATATGCTAGGCTCTGTGTTAGGTGCTAAGTATATGAAGAAAATAATGAAATAGTCCTTGCCCATGAGGAGCTTTCTTTCTACTGGGGGAGAATAGATAGGTAGGTAGGTAGGTAGATAGATAGATAGATGGATAGATAGATAGATAGATAGATAGATAGATAGATAGATAGATAGATAGACAGATGATAGATGGGTGGATGGATGGATGAATGGGATAGATATATACATACATACATACATACAAAATAAGCATAAGGTAAATTTTGTGGGGAAAGTGCACCAGCAGCTGGGAGGATGAGGAAAAGTTTCAAATAGAATGGGACGTCTGAGCAGAATTTTGAAGGAAACAGGGGCATCAAAGAGGCAGAAGTGAGGTAAGAATGCATGTCAAGTATGGAGGACAAAGACATAGATGCAAGAGATGGAATATCATATGTGAGGAACAGCAAGAAGGCCAGTTTGGTTGAACCATAGAGTTTGAGAAAGGGAGTAATAATATTCAATCAGGTTGCAAAAGTGGGGTGAGGCCAGGTTGTAATATTCTTTAAAATCTATACAGTGGGACTTATATTAATCCTAGAGGCAATAAGAAGCTAATGAAGTTTTATGAAAGGAGATGTCATGATCAGACACATTTTAGGAGAATCACTTTGGCAGTTCCATGGAGAATGAATTAGAGAAGATATTAGATAGACCAATCAGGAAACTATAGGTTAATGAGAGCCTGATCTAGGATACTATTTGTATATATGGAGAGAGGGGCATGGGTATAAGATAAAGTACAGGTAGAAATGACAAAATTTGTAAACTGACTGTAAATATGGGATGAGTAAGAGTGAGAAGCCAAGAATAACACCAGGGTTGTGAACCTGATCATGACCTTGGAAGAAGTAAAGAATTTTGTTAGGTGGGCAGGGTTGGTAAAAAGATAATGAGTTCAATTTTGAATATGTACTACATTTGAGAGGCATCTAATTTGTCTTTACCATCAAATGACCGATATTTTCTCATTGGGATTCACCCTCGATCTCTAACACATGCTTAAATAAAACCACATGGCACCTCTGTTATGTCTTGTACATTTCACTAATGTGCTACATAGGAATTGCTTTAGAATGACTTGTGGCTTCATCATTTTTACAACTCTATGATATTTTAGTTTCAAGATTTTGGTAAATATAGGAAGCTATGCATTTAACTGTTTCTATTCCAGGGCTCCAGATTCTGAGAGATTGCAAAAGGAAATAAACCAATAAAAGGCACATGTGTCTCTGTGTTTCTATGTGTGTGTCTATAAGGGAAATAAGAAGACTGGTCCTAGTGTTGTACACAATCCTGCCAGCTTACTAAGAGAGGCTAGGTTTGTCTATCAATGCTAAAGGACAGAATAGTTGAGAATCTATAACTGCAAAGACAATACAGGAGGACAAGTATGAATAATAATGTAAACAAAGACAATGCCTTGAAGTCTTTCATCCTGAAGAATTCCATAGATACCATAATGAATAATGGGGATTGTGCTCTTTTCTGAGATAGCTTTATTAAGCCTAATTTTGCACAGCAAAAACTATAGGTTAATGAGAGCCTGATCTAGGATAGTATTTGTGTATATGGATAGAGGGGCATGGGTATAAGATACAGTGTAGGTAGAAATGACAACATTTGTCAACTGATTGTATATATGGGGTGAGGAAGAGTGAGAAGCCAAGAATAGCACCAAGGTTGTGAACCTGAGTGACTGGTTTAATGACCATGGACCTTGGAAGAAATAAAGAATTTTGTAACGTGGGCAGGGTTGGTAAAAAAGATAATGACACAAAGCCAGAATAAAGTCCTTTGTAGCTATAAGTTTCCAGTGTGTTGAAAGAAAAATAAGGACACTTGAGAACAAGTAATATTTTTCACTCAGTAAAGCTTTATATAGTGAGACATTTCACCGTGGCTTTTACAACAATAAGAATTCCACACTGCTCTCTATAAATTGCCTTTATCTCCCTACAACTTAGTCCTTTAGTTTCTCTTGGAAATTCCAGAGCCATGTATATTGTGGATAAGCAAGAGGAAGTCCCAGGTTTTTTTGTTTGTTTTTTAATCTCAGATAGATGGGAGTAATGATGCCTTTTACTGGACAGATACACACACACAAAGTATATTTACATAACCATACATATATATATATATATATATATATACACAGAGAGACACACACAAATATTTATTATATGTATATTAGTACATATAAACATATATGTATACATACAAACGTTAATAGATAAGGTTTTGAGTCCAAGTGGTCCCTTAAGCAGGACAAAATATATCAAATTAAGCTAGGCCACATGATGGTATGCACCAAATGTTTATGGGTTTATTCAGAACCAACGCATGCCAAAGCACACAAATAATGGAACTATTTCCTGTGTTTCATAAGGACGAAATATTAAATTTTAGAAGCAGCTGCAAAAAGAAGTCTTAGTACTATCACTAATTTATGTGGTCAAAGACTTCAGCCCAGACCTAGCTACAACTCCAAGGGCCAGGTTCTTTACTCTGGTAATAGTGGGTGGGATACACAGGCATCTCCAAACAAAATAATTTTAATATGTCCATTTTCTCAGTTTAATTCAATAAACATTTATTAAAGGTGAGGCACATAGATGGCTCAGTGATTGGGCCTGGAGTCAGGAAGGCCCGAGTTCAAATCCAGCCTCAGACATTCACTAGCTGTGCAATCCTAGGCAAATCACTTAACTCAGTTTCAGTTTCCTCACGTATAAAATGAACTGGAGAAGGAAATAGCAAAATACACCAGTATCTTTGCCAAGAAAACTCCAAATGGGGTCATGAAGAGTCAGACACAATTGAAATTACTGAAGAACATATATACAAAGTAGATTACTGGCTGTACATTAGCATATGCATCTCTTTGCACATGTGGTACAACTGAAGTTCAATAGAAGCCTGACCTATGCTAGTTTGGAGGCCATGTCACTCTAAACCCCAATAAAAGGCATCCCTTTAAAGAACAGAGTAAAGGTTATTGAATCTAATGCCAAGTGTAAAAATGAGAACTACAGACAGGAAACACTATTCAGATGTTGTAGGGTTCTGTGACTGTTTTATGCTGGCTTGGGGCCCTCTGTTGCTACAGGCATTATAAGAAGACCAAAGACCAAAGTGGTCCCACTTTTACTAGATCAGCTGCCAAACAGGCCCCTGTTCTAAGTAAGAGACGTTAAAAACTGTGGAAATCCAGGGGCTAATCAGGAATCATCTGTCTCCAGAATATGATATGAAATACTATGACAAAAAATTCTGGGGCTGGAATTGTGATTCTTCCATTGGAGACTGAGTATTTAACATTATACATATATGTTCTGAAGTATTCTAGAATTTGACTGTATCACTCCCCACCCTCCGCCCCGCAAGATGCCATAAAAATGAGTTATGTATCCCTTGAGAATATCCCAGGGAGCAAAAGAAATATAAATAAAATGAATGTTCAGTGTGTCTGAATTAATGAGCATATATTAGGACCATATATAAGTTCAAGAAATACAAAAACAACACAACTGAGATCTTTGTTAGTTATAAGGGGAAGTGAGGGGAAGTTATTTTTATTTAATTGGTAAGAGGTCCCAAATTTTTCCGTCAGAGTTTGTAATACATGCACACACACACATGCACGTGCACACACACACACACACACTCATCTATATATGGATACAAACACAAATACAAAATGGTGAAGATAGGAAATCCCTCACAAGGGAATATATTTAGAAAAAATGGATATAGAAAACAGTAAAAATAATAATTATATTTAAACATCATCTTTTTATTTTATTCAGAACCTTTTTCTCCCTTTTTGTTGTAACTATACTAGGTTACTAAGAGAAGCAACAGCACAGCCACTGTGGTTTTAAGAACCAACTTGGACTAGCTTAGGGCCCTGATTATCCATGCCAATAACACTCTGTGCCTCATTTTCACTCTAGATTCTATTTCCATTGCCTGAGCTCTTTAAAAATGATCTTGTACCCAAACCTGGCATATGGATTTAGGAGAAAATGTCTTTTGCTAAAATAGAAAACTTCAAGCTATCTTTCCTTTCTAAGATATAAGCCAGGGAGGAAAAAGACAAAAGAAAATGAGATGCTAAGAATGAAAAAAATTCAAATAGAGAGGGAAAGAAGGAAGAAAAAAAGGAAGGGAGGGAGGAAAGAAGGAAGGGGACGGAAAGAGAGAGAGGAGAAAATATAGAAAGAGAGGATGGAGGAAGAGGAGAGAGGGAAAGAGGAAAGGAAAGAGAGGAGGAAAGGGAGGGAGGAAAGAAAAAAGGAAGTAGAAAGGAAAGAAGGGAAAGAGGAAGGAAGGAAGGAAAGAAGACTGTAGTGATTACCCTTAAATTGACACCAGTGAGGAAAAGCAGAATTCAATCATTCCACAGCTGAAGTCAAACCTGAAAAAGAAGTATATAATACATAAAACCACACAAGGTGTCACAAAGTACTGCAGCCACACCCTAATCTCATGCAAGACAGATACATATTTATTAAAATTATTTTTCAGTTGAGAGACTTATGAAATATTTATGCCATTCCAGTGGGGAAAGAATAGTTTGAGCTCTGGTTTCAATGCTATCAAACATACATGCAGACTATAATAAAGGACATTCAAGGGGCAGCTAGGTGGCTCAGTGAGTAGAGCACTGGCCCTGGATTCAGGAGCACCTGAGTTCAAATCCAGTCTCAGATACTTGACACATGTGCTAGCTGTGTGACCTTGGGCAAGTCACTTAACCCCAATTGTCCTGCCAAAAAAAATTTAAAAAAATACATGAAGGACATTCAATCTAAAATCAGAGACAGTGGTGAGCAGTCACAACTGCAAAATTTGGTATGGTGGTATGGTTTTCCACCACGACATACAATGACAAGGCTAAATATTTATTTAATTTATTTATTACTTGGATGTATACCATGTGTCCTTCATATAAATCCTTGGATACATTAATAGATGCATTTATATCATTATTCACATAAAAACCACATATCTTTGCTATTCCCTTTGCATTTCTTAAACAAATGAATGGAAAGGCAGAACTTTTACTTCCACTCTCACATACAAACAAACCTGGACATCCAGTTATTTATTCTTTTTTAGGTCTAGCAAGTCACTGAGTACTTTTTAGAAGAGTGCCTTATTTCAACCACCTGAAATTTAAATTATAGACCAGCCTTCCTTCCTTCCTTCCTTCCTTCCTTCCTTCCTTCCTTCCTTCCTTCCTTCCTTCCTTCCTTCCTTCCTTCCTTCCTTCCTTCCTTTCTTCCTTCCTTCCTTCCTTCCTTCTTTCCTTTCCAGATGAGATGGGGACACTGAAACTAGTGTGGTTAAGTGACTTGCCCAAAACTTCAGTTAAGTAACACCACTGAAACAAGTGCCAGGTGTTCTTATTTTACCATACTTCCTCAAAGTTATTAATACTTACTTGAATTATAAGTGTATTTAAAGCATCTTCGTTTACTACAGTTGTGCAAGGGTAATGTTCAGTACGGTTTTCAAATAACCTAGACCTTTGTACTTACTTCCTAGGGAGAGCTAAAATACAATTTGGGAAAAAACGTTTTAAGAATAACTTAATTTAATGGCAAACTTATGTAATTTACTGTTTCTATCTGTCCCCTCTTTAAAAACAACTTAAATTTTTATGTTAGCTCTGTAGCAATTCTGAAATTCAGATCCACAGCTCCAAATAGATGTCTCATTAGCACCATTAAGTCAGGTCCAAAATTGTACTCATTACTTCTTTACTCACCACCCGAAGCCTTTTCTCCTGATTTTTTTACTTTTTATTTGATACCACAATCTTCCTAGTAAATCACTCAAAATAGAAACTTAGGAAACAGTCAACTTTTCACTCTTCTAAAAAACATCTACATTGTCTTTTCTTCTCTTCTATTTTCACAGACATATTATCACAAATGTAAATGCTCATTATCTGTCACCTGTCCTATCATAGTAGTATTCTATTTCTTTTCTTTACTGCCAGTATCTCCTCTGAATTACACTTGACACCATTACCAGAATATTCTTGGCTAAATAAAGCACCTCTGATCAAGTCACCCCCTGCTTTAAAATACTCAATGCATTGCTCCCTATTGTCAATAATATAACTTCTGGTTCTTTGTGATGGTATTCTAGCCCAAACCTTACCTTTCAACCATATTTACTACTATTTTAAATACCCTATGCTCCAGTCATACTGTACTACTACTTATTCTCCAGCCATGACTTTTATTTTCCACTTACATGGACATTTGCTCATAATTATTCCATCTTCTTGGAACAACCTACCGCATATCTCTGCTTAATGGAGTCCTTACCCATTGATCAATTGGCCATTTAATCAACAATTTAAGCATTCACTAAATCCCTGTTATATGCTAGGCATTGGGGGTACTTAAACAAAAAATAATCATTCCTGTCCTCAAAAAGCTTACATTCTATTATATGGAATAGCATTTATACATACAAGTAAATGCACCCAAAGAAAATAGAACACAATTCAGGTGACAGGAGCATTCACAGCTGGGGTGATCAGGAAAGAGCTCATGTAGGAGACACGACTTGATGGTTGCAAGGCGTTCTAAGTAAGAAGCAGACTTGAGATGGTAGGTTGCTTCTTCCTAAAGGCTACCCATTTCCCCTTCGCCAAAAACATCTTACTTTCTTCTGTATTCCAAAAACATTTTCTTTATGCCTTTCCTATTCCAGTAATTGAATGGATTGTCCAGTAAGACAGCTAGGTGGTGTAGTGGATAGAGAGCCAGGCCTGGAAACAGACTCATCTTCCCGAGTCCAAATCTGGCCTCGGGCATTTACTAGCTATATGACCCTAGGCTAGTCAATTAACTATTTGCCTCAGTTTCCTCATCTGTAAAATGAACTAGAGAAGGAAATGGCGAATCACTCCAGCATCTTTGCCAAGAAAATCTCAAATAGGGTCATAAAGAGTTATATGTGACAAATAAACAACAAATTCTCTCTAGTGGTACCAAATGTAATTCATCCATGCCTATTCTAGTTCATGGCCTCCAATAAATTTGTTTGTTTAAATTTCCACCTAATAAATTTTTCTTTAGCTCTCTTTACATTTATGAAGACACCAATAGAGCATGCAGACTTAATCTCTTACTCTTGCCACATGGCCAGCCTATCATTTTTCTCAATCATACATTTCTTTCATGATATCCTTTCCATTGCTTCTTCTGTGTAGCTCCTTATTTGTAATCTGTTACATCTTGGTCATGCAAATTTTATCACTCTCTTTGGGTAGATTTGGATCACCCTTTCGTAATATTTCTAGAAATTTCTGTATTCTATGTTTTGAATCCATAGAAGTTGAATGAAATTCAAATTAAGTTTGGAAAGAACAGGCATTATATTGGAGCTTACAAATAAATGTGCATTATATGAGTTAGGGCACACGTCATATCTGAGATACCGCCACCACCATAAGATAGAGCTAAAGAATATTATATCATATGAAGATCTAGTGAAGGAACTGGGGGCATTTGACTTGAAGAATAAAAAATTTATAGGGTATAAACATCTATCTTCAAATACCTGAAGGGCTGCATGTTAGGGCAGGCCTGATGCCATTACCCTGTTATTCCTATTGAACTTTGGGATAGAACGAAGCACTTGTAATTCATTAATAGTTAACAAAAAGAGGTCTATTTGGCCTGTCACAGCAAGAATACACAACAATGTTTTTTGTTATTTCTTTGTATCCAATTCTTAGTGAACCTGTGAACCATACTGTACATGGGGTTTTCTTGGTGAAGATACTGGAGAGGTTTACCATTTCCTTTTCCAGTAGATTAAGACAAACAGAGGTTAAGTGACACAGATATTGAATGTCTGAGGTCATATTTCAAATCAGGTCTTCCTAACTGTAGGCCCAGAGTTCTTCCAATGAGCCACCTAGGCACCTCTCCAAGAACTGTACAGAGGCACTTAGCTTCCATAGACACCTCACTCTCCTTTCTCTATATGGAAAGGACTGAACAGAAGGGCAGATTTTGGTGACTCACGTGGTTTTCAGGCATCTACCAAGTTGGAAAGGCCCCAACTTCACCTTGGTGAGGCTTTGTATGCCATTACATAAGCAGGAAGCTGATTCAAGGGAGGCAGGGGTCAATCAGGTGACAGTGACAAACAGGGAAAACTCTAATCAATCTTAGCCCCAAAAGGCTAGAATTAGAAGCAATGAGTAGAAATTATAGAGTCAATTTTTTGCAACAGTTCTTATCAATTAAATCTCTAAAAGCACAAGTGGCTGTTTTGGGAGGCAGTAGAGTTCTCCTTATTTGAGGTCTTTAAGTAACCTGAGTTCAAATCTAGCCTTAAACACTTACTGACTGTGTGACTCTAGGCATATCTGTCTGCCTCAGTAAAATGGGGATGGACAATAATAGCACCTCACCTCATTGTGAGGATTAAATGAGATGATATTTGTAAAGCACTTAATATAGCGCCTAGACCATAGTAGGTGATAAATAAATAATTTTTCTCCCTTCCTTCCTGAGAGATTTGGAAAATGAGATTTCCCAAGAAGTTACTTCCTCTGGGATATTTAGGGAGTTTTCATAGAAAGGATGGCATCTGAATTCAGTAATTATAGTTCTGATAATCTGATGTTGAATCTTTCTTAAAGGACTGAGTCCAAAATTTAATTATAGCTAGGACTACTATAGCTAGAAACCATTAGGAAATATGGATGATTGCAGAACTTGGCAGGTTTGCTTTTTCATGACTGCCAGAAGTCACATCACCATCGATTTTCACAGTTTGCTCTGGCTACCAGTCTAACCCTTCCAAAATCTGAGACCTCATCTTTAATGATGGAATGTGGAGGGCTGTTTAACCCTCCCCTCTTACACCAGCCACTATTTATATCACAAAGCATACGGCAGCTCTTGATCTCTGAGGAAAAGCAGAGCATTCTTAGTCAGGGTATTTCAGCTATAGTACTTGTTTCAGTTCCAGAAATCTGCTTGAATTCAGCATTTGCCAAATGGAGAAGCACTTCAAAAGACATCTCTCTGAACAGCTTTTCTTAAGTCATTAGCAGACCAAACAATGGCTCTGACTCCTCTCTCCCCAAAAGGGAATTTTTCAGGGAATCATCACTTCATGTCCCATCTGGTCCTGGAGGTCCAAAGGGATTGATGAATAATAATCAACACCAGTTATTGTTCTTATTAGGCATTCTCCCTAAAGAGTCATTTTTCATGGCAAGGATAGGCATTTTACAAATTAGACACGGATACTAAATGAGATGTAAGGGCCATTTGTAAGCTGCCACTCTGATATGGGCACCAGTGTAATGTTTTTGTTATATGTTGATCATCCTGATTTCCACAATATTTGGAGGAAATAATTTATATTTTGACTTTGCTATTTACGATATATTTTTGTATATTTTAAACCAATGAATGCTGTTTTCTACCTGGAGCTTAAGTCATTCCCCTCTCCTCCATTCTCTCTGTCTCTATCTCTATTTCTTTGTCTCTCCGTCCCTTTCTCTTTTTATCTCTCTGTCTCTCTTTGCATATTTTTCTCTCCCTTCTCTCTCCCTCACATGAGAGTGCCTATACACTCACAGGCATGTGCACACACACACACACACACACACACACACACACACACACCACACACACACACACAGAGATGGAATCTTCCTATCTCACCCAGGCAGGAAGTGCAATGTTGGCTGCTACTGGGCCCATTGAAGAATTGGCAGAAAACATTTGACTTGCTTTGTTTCTGACTTATACCAGTTCACCTCCTCCTTAATCATTGTGGTGCCCTTTCCCCTGCCCTGCCCACCCTGCTTCTGGGGGCTCACCATCTGGATACTGAACTTATTGAGGACGTCTAAACTGTTTTATCCTGACTACAGCTTAGAACTCTCAAGCTCAACTGATCTGCCTACCTCAGTGTCCCTGAGCATCTAGCACCATATTTGGCTTTCTCGCTGCCCCAATCTCATCAATGCAGCAAATAACCTTAAAATCATTGATTTTAGAGTGTTAAAAACAATTATATTACTTTGAAAAATATTGATTGATAGCAGTGTAATAGTGTTTACTCTGACCCCACTCTTTCATGATTAGGCCTGTTGTATTCCCTTCCTCACAACTCCACCCCCATCATTCTCAGACATAATGGCGCTGGTGGTAGGATCTTCCTCTGTTATCAGCTCAAGTCACCTATGGATGTATCACCCTCCCTGCCACTTTTGAGGGATCCAGTGGCCAGTACCCCAGTTCTATTCAACCACTTTACATCAGATTAGCTTTTATAGACGATATTTACTCTAAAGATATGCCAAGAACACTCATACAAATGTTTCCCCTAATACATCAGGCAAATAATCTCCCTTATATTACCTTAGTCTCCAGGATGGGGGTGGGGTGGGATGTTAGTTTCACAGTTTAGCCCAGTTCTTACACAGCATTAATATTACCAATTTCAAGTTTAAAACTAAATTAGTAACGTCTGGGACTTTTTGTTGTACTGAGCTATTTTTAAAATGACAATATTTCCACCTCTGCAGCCAATGGAAAAAAAGGCTGCTCCCAACCACGTGGTAAGCCAATGCAGAATGTTCACACATCTTCAATCTTTCCATGTCTGGAAAGCAGTCCCCTAGTATTTTCCACATTACTGACACCATGTCAGGTGATCCATGCATAAGTCAGACCCCCATTACATTTAGTAAAAGCCAGAATAAACAAAATCAAAGGGATAGTGAAGTCATTCTCAAATATTTTTTGTTCGTGACATACAAGTATTCTTTGCCATGAGGAATTATTGCACATTGAATATTTATGCTGACAACAAAGCAGAGTTCCTAGGTAGTTAGACCTTAGGATTCCTCTCTTTTTTCCTTCCCTTCTTCTTCCCCTTCTTCTTTATTTCCCCATGACTTTCAGCAGAGGAGGGGGATTTGAGTCTTTTGAGGAAAGATGCCTGGAAGAGCAGTAACCAATTGCAGCTGGTGGAGGAGGTAGAGATTTCATAGCTCATTTTGTGAAAGTCAGCATAACAGTGTGGCAAAACATGCAAGCACAACTGGAGTACAGTACTCAGCTAAATTAAATTTTCTCGTTTAATAATTAAACCAGAAAACTCTACCATTAAAATTTTGATGTTAGAATTAATTCAGTAGTATTTCAATATATTGGTCCTTTTTTCCCCTGTCTCAGTAAGTAGAGGTTCTAAGGAGCAGTTTTTTGACCTGTGATTTCATTAGTGAACTCTAAGTTAGGAAACACCAATACAGGTCAGAAACTACCTTGAAGTGAGTAGTCTTAGAGAGCTGCCTGAAGCACTGCAATTTAAAGTGAGTTGCTTAGGGTCATATTTCCCATCTGTATCAGAGGTAGTATCTGAACCCATTCTTCTGGACCCAGAGGTTAGCTCTCTACCAGTCTAGATCACCTCAGTATAGTGAACATAATTTGCTATAACTTTGGTAATCCAAAATACGAAAATTCTTTAGGGTCATCATGGGGAACATTATTTCTCATTGTATAGTATTATAAGTATAGAAGAGATAGGACAATATGTTGAATATCCACTGACCCCAAGATATAGCCTTCAAATTCAACATGAAAGTATTAGAATATGAACTATGAACCAACATTTAATTGTGATAGTTACTCTGAGCCACCATATCTAATATATTTAAAGACTCCTTTCTGGAAGCCAAGATGGCAGAGTAAGGAATAAATCATTGTAGCTTGGAGTTCACCTCCAAACAACCATAAAATAGTATGTGTCCCAGCACAAATTCTGGAACTGCGGAGCCATTGGAAAGACAGGCCGAAGCAGTCTTTTAGCCTGGGAGACTTGGAGGATCAGCAAGAAAGGTCCATATCACTCAGGTAATAGGGGAGCATAATCCAGGACATGAAGTGTCCCAGCAAACCCCACCTCAGCAAAACAGCAGGAGATCCTAAGCCCCAGTGTGGTGGAGCAGACAAACACGAATGCCAAAACCCCCAGCATGCCTTAGTCAGTGATATCAACAGACTCCAGTTGTAACAACCACAAAGTTTTTCAGCCCAATCTAGGGCTACCAGGCATCTTTGAGTTGCAGGAACTCCCTATATTTCAGCACAGCCCCAGGCAGGCAGGTGTCCTCCAGATACCAGACCTCTATGTGCTTCACTGTAGCCCAGGGCAAACAGGCATCCTCCAGGGGTCTGATTTCCAGGTGCTTCACTGTAGCCCCAGGGAAATGCAGAAAACTCCCACCTGGTCTCAGCATATGACAGACAACACCGCTAGGACCCCAGCACAGCTCCAGATAAGCTTTTAGACCTTCATAGACTTCAGCTGCCAGCACCTGAGGCCACACACAAAGTCAGAGACCAGGCCCTGACCACTAACACAAGAAACTTGGGACAATGCCCTTTGTGCTCCAGCAAGGAGAGCTAAACTTTAAAATAGGCAAAAAGGAGCAAGAAGCAAAAACAAACAGTGACCATAGAAAGTTATTATGTTGACCAGGAAGATCAAAACAGGAACTCAGAAGAGGACAACATTGTTAATACACCTACATCTGAAACCTCAAAAGGGTTTCTTGGAAGAGATCAAGAAGGATTTCAAAAGTCAAATTAGAGAGGTAGAAGACAATTTGGGAAAAGAAATGAGAAGTATGCAAGAGAGAGTCAATAGCTTGTGAAAAGAAGGACAAAAATTGACTGAAGAAAACAACTCCTTAAAAAGTAGAATTGGCCAAATGGAAAAAGAGGTTCAAAAGCTATAGAAGAAAATTATTCCTTAAAAATTATAATTGGGCAGCTGGTAGCCAATAACTCTATAAGACATCAAGAATCAGTCAAACGAAATCAAAAGAATGAAAAAAATAAAAGAGAAGGTAAAATACCTCAATGGAAAAACAACTGACCTGTAAAATAGATCCAGGAGAGATAATTAAGAATTATCAGACTGCCTGAAAGCCATGACCAAAAAAAAAATGCCTCAACAGCATCTTTCAAGAAAGTATCAAGGAAAACTGCCCTGAGCTCCTAGAATTAAAGAGTAAAAAAGTCATTAAAAGAACCCACCAATCACCTACTGAAAGAGATCCCAAAATGAAAACTCCAAGGAATATTGTAGCCAAATTCCAGAATTATCAGGTCAAGGAGAAAACACTGCAATCACCCAGAAAGAAAGAATTTTAATATCATGGAGCCATAGTCAGGATTACACAGGAGTCAGTAATTTTGACATTAAAGGATCAAAGGGCTTGAACTATAATATTCTGGAAGGCAAAAGAGCTTGAATTACAACCAAGACTCAACTACCCAGAAAAAAATTGAGCATAATCTTTCAGGAGAAAAGATGAATATTCAATGAAATAGGGAAATTTCAGCCATTCCTGATTTAAAAAAAAAAAACAACAACCAGAGCTGAACATAAAACTCAGTCTTCAAACACAAGAGTCAAGAAAAGCATAAAAAGGTAAACAGGAAAGAAAAAAAAGAACATGTTATTCAATAAGGATAACACTGGTTTCATCCCTATAAAGGAAGATGATATTTGTAATTCTTAAGTGTTGTATCTTTATTAGGGCAGTGTTAGAAGGGGTATACATAGACAGAAGGTGTGGGTATAGGTTGACTTTAATGTGATGATAAAAATAATTAATTAATTGATTAATTAAGGCATTAAAACAAAAGATTGTACTGGGAGAAGAGGAAGAGATAATACAATACATTACATCACAGGAAGAAGCTCAAAGACCAATTACAGTAGAGGGAAAGAGGGGAGGAAGGCAAGCATTGTTTGACC
>CM053626.1:143234774-143259876 GCA_028646595.1 Phalanger gymnotis | reverse complement strand
CTAGGAATATTGTTGCCAAATTCAAGAGTTCCCAGATCAAGGAGAAAATACTGCAAGCAGCCAGAAAGAAATAATTTGAGTTTTGTGGAAACACAATCGGAATAACACAATATATAGCAGCTTCTATACTAAGGGATTGAAGGGCTTGCAATACGATATTCTGGAAGTCAATGGAGCTAGGATTAAAACCAAGAATCACCTACCCACAAAAACTGAGTATCATGGTCCAGGGCAAAATATGGACTTTCAATAAAATAGTGGATTTTCAAGCTTTCTCAGTGAAAAGACCAGAGCTGAATAGAAAATCTGACTTTCAAACACAAGAATCAAGAGAAGCATGAAAAGGGTGGTCTTTGGAAAGGGAAGCATCAAGATCAAAAGGGTCGCTCTCTCACTCTATGTCCGGACACTTGGAAAAGAAGATCTGCTGCCAGTTTGGATGCCACTGAGCACAAAGCAAGCTGCCTTTGCGACAGCGTCTTGCAAATGAGATGAGGTACAAAAACATCCCCTCCAAATGAAGCCTCCAAGGCTAATCTCCCAAGCTGCTCGCTGAGGAAAGGATAGAGAGGCCACCAAGATTCCAAGTAGTACAAACTAATTTCATAAAATCAAATGATTGCAAGTAAATAAAAAACAAATGTGTGTTTAAAAAAAAAGTATACTGATTTTGAGTCAGAAGACAGGTTCAAATTCTGGTTTTGCTATTTATTACCCTGGAAAACAAATTCGATGAACCTCATTTCCTCCTCTGTAAAAGGATGGAATTTGATTAGATAACCTCTAAGTCACTTTTAGCCCTAAATCTATGGCCCTAAATTCCTTATTTGAAGGAAAGCACAGAGGTAATTTTATTCATAGTTGATCATTCATATGAGGAGTTTACCGTTGTTATGACAAATACTAGCTCATAGTTAAGGTGCACTAGACACCCCAGTTTGCCATCTGCCTTGCATTGACTGCGTCAAACACCAAAATGAGTGGAGGGCCTCTTCAGTGAGCTTCATAGCCACTCAAAATGATGGAATTTTTCAACTACAAAGAAATAGATGAAAAATGCTTATTTCTCAGGCACTGACATGTAGTTTGATGGACAATTTATTGGTCGCCAGCACTTACATTTTAGATAGACAGTACAGTGCTAATTATTAAGAAGAAAGGGAGGGGGCAGCTAGGTGGTGCACCAGCCCTGGTGGCAGGAGGACCTGAGTTCAAATCTGGCCTCAGACACTTGACACACTTACTAGCTATGTGACCTTGGGCAAATTACTTAACCCCAATTGCTCTGCCTTCTCCCCTCCAAAAAAATAAATAAGAAGAAAGGGAGGTTGGGATTAATTCACAAAATTGACAGTATGGGTGTAGGTTCTACCAGAAAAGTAACTCCATTTTCAAGGGTCTGTATCTATGTGACATATTTATGAGTTTCCACCTATTTAGTTTTAGTAATCAGCCAGAGGACATAATTCAAAGCAAAGGTTATTCAATGAAAGATCCTATTTTCTAAAGAGTTGCTATATAAAATTTTCACAATAAACTTGATACATAACTTCCTTCCCTTCCATATACACACAAAACACATGATCAGTGGGAAAAGAGGCTACCTTGCAGAAACCTGAATAAGGAAATACATGTAGGGAACATATATAGCTAAGGCACATACATGGAGGAACAGCTCATGCCTCTGTGGTTACAAGGTCATTGGTGTCTTCTGGTGATGTCACTTAACTGCTCCCATAAGGTTTTCTCCCTCCTACTATGGCACGCAAACTTTTTCAGTTATATGATCTTTCCAGGATATATGACTGAGGCATATGGTCTCTGCTAAATGTTTCTTCCTCCTGAATTTGGATAGTTGTTCCTGCTCATTGATCAATGCTTGTCTGTAGTCACTGATTTTGGTTCCCATCTACTAGGCACATGTGGTTGAACTTCACTCAATTTCCAGATTCTGTCAACAGCTGGACAATTCATCAAAGGTACTACTTCTTCCCCACAAGGGGAAGATTCAGCTCTACCAACCCCCTTTTAACTTCTAATCTAAATCTCTTAGGGTATCTGGTCCTGATTATCCTGAGTTTCAGATTAAGGAAAAAATTTTAGCTGCTTTTCTCCCTGTAAGAAAAATCTATTTTTAGAGCCTTGGCTTGAGTAGGTTTATTTTCTTCCCTCCAAAAGGGGAGTCTTCAGTTCCAGAGGCCCAGCTCTTTTGGAACGCTGAACATCTTTCCAAACTATTAGAACCTACAGACATTAATTCTGCCTTTTAACCTTCCCCTGCTTACTCATTAAAACAAGGCCTCTCTCCTGAGCTGACTTAGGGTCAGGAAGTTCTTGTAATTCCTGTTTAATTTCCTCATGAGGAACTGAACCCCCAAACTCAAGGTCTGTGCCAAAGAAATCACACAGAGATACATGTCTCTGACCCAACATATTTTCTCCCACAGGCCCCCAAAATAATTTGGAGTATATTATGCAAGAGAATCTGCAAAAGCACAAATTTGAAGTGTTAGTTTCAAAATTATATTTCCAATGAGAAGTTGTTTTCAATAAATTTATATATTTCTGTTGACCTACATATGTTTCTAAAACATATTTGCTGGACTCATTAAATACTTTTCAATAAAGTAGTTGTATGTATTGTATATATTGAAATCTAGTGGCCAAATGCAAAAGATGCTGAAATGTATTGAATTGGGTCAGAGTGAGGTTGGTCCAATGAAAATAAGCCCTTTCTCTCAGCAGCGTGTACATAACAGCCCTCATCCTCCCCAATTTTATATGTCATTTGACACTGTTTACTGTATTCTTCTTGTTACCCATCCTTTGGCTTCCACAACACTAGACTCTTCTTGGTTCTTTTTAGATTCACACTCTTCTTCTTTGTGAGAAGAAGGAAATATTGAAAGGGGAAGAGGAATAGGGAGAAATTGATTATCATGTCTTCACTGGACTTGGTCAGCAGCTATTTTTCTGAGTTTTATTGTTCTGGATGGAGTGGAATAAGAAAGAGCAAGTTTTTATGCCTTTTCCTGACCACCACCTAATCCAATCAACCAGAACACAACTCAATATGAGTTGATAATTATAATTTTGTCGAGGATAGCTAAACTGCAGGCTCCTAATAAGTTGCCTGTCTATCATCTAGGAATAATACCATTAAGCCAAAAGATTATCCACATGCCTGTACATGTCACCTTTACCACTGCTATGTACCAAGTTCTATTACTATTTTAACATATTGTTCTATCTTTTAGCTTCCACCAATCAGTCTTCCAAAGCTTGTCATTATCCGCATGGCTGTTGATGCCCTTCAACCTCAGGGGCTAGTTTTCTGTGTGAGCAGCCTTTTGCAACTTCCTTTGGACAAAAAAAAATTTAGCATTTTTCCACTTTTGGCCAAAAGTGGGTTTTGCCTCTGAAGTCTTCATTCTTACAGAATTGATGAAATGTAATAATGTTCGACAATTTCTCTTCAAAATATTTTGCTAAAACTGATTTTTTATTTCCTTTGCTTTCTAAGATAAATGAAATATTTTATGAGCTGACAAATGTAAAAGGGGAAGTCTTCTGGCTGTACTTTGCTAGAGAGTCTTAGAAATCCAATGGAAATATGAAGAAATTAGAAACCAAATCCATGAGGAAATCTAATATGAAAGGGCAAACATGTAAAATACCAGTTGAGAAGTTTTATTTGAATATATTTCATGAGGGCAGAGACTGCATCTTTTGTATCTTCCTAACACTTGGCACAGTTCACAGGCTTGCTGAATTAACTAAATTTATCTCTAGTTTGGGAATGGATCTATTTAAGAAAATAGATTGTAAATATATCTCTGAAGACATTTGCATTTTAAAATCTTGCTTTGCTTATGCTTAAAATGAACTTCTTGTATCTTTATGGAAAATAGATGAGGGCAAAAAAAGAAGACAATTTATAGTTTGGTGGTGGATGAAACTTTTCCTAGAGACTCACATGATTTTGTCCTGTCTCTGTAAACAGATCCCTTGCCTACTGCTATACTGAATAGCACTTCAAATCTGCTATAAGGGCACATGGAACACAGGCAGTCTTTTTTAAGTAGTGGGATATATAAAAGGATAGGTACAGGGACTACATCTGTGATTTTATTGGTATAGGGAATCCCTAAATGAGGAAACTCAACCAATGCAGATGGGTGGGTGCCTTCTCTATAATTTATAATCTTAGAGACTTGTGTTGAGAAATCAAGTGGCTTGCCCAGCAGCAGCTCACCTAGATAGTGAGATACCTCAGTATGTCAACCTTGGGCATTGGAACTTCTTCCTACACAGGTCATGTGCTATTTCTTATAAAATTGTAAAAAGTTTTCTGAGGCTCAGGGATATAAAATACCTTGTCTATGATTATTCACTTAGTAAGTACTAGAGGGAGGATTTGAACCCAGGTTTTTCCAGATTTCAAGTCCATATCTGAATCAAATAATCGTGTGTTATAGCAGATAGTAGAGAAATGTTATAAAATAGAATGAAAACGAAAAAAGAAAAATAGAGCATTTGGCATGGGATTCCATGTGTGTCAATCAAATACAAACTAAACAGGGACAAAAAATGAAGAATGAGGGTAAGCAACCTAACAGTTTCTTATTACTAATGATCCATAACACATTTATTTAACTGAAGGAAAATAAAAAATAAAAAAGTGAACAAAACTTGCCAATGATAGAAGATACATTTCAGAGTCATCCTAGCATGGTGGAGTTGTTGGGTCAAATACCATTATGGGCCACCCTTAAAGTTTCTGTGCAGTAGAATCAACTTTGATGTAAACATAAAAAGGCAGTATTGAAGGGAAAAGGAAATTGTAGAGATTGTCAGACTCCAGTTTCAATGGTAGAGCTGAGTTAAGAATGGGACTTTGAAAATGATCAAATTGACACTTTCAAGATGGCACAGCAATCAGTGCTTCAGGGGCTCCTATTATCTACATCTTTCAATTAATTATAAAATGGTATTTTGTGACATGTGCAATACTAAGAATCTAATGCTTTCATAAAGTACTTCATGAAGGACTTTGTGAATAAATGATTTTCAGAAAAATAGTCATATGGGCTAGTAGTTATTAACGCTCTCTTGGTTGCCATTTTCAGTATTTATAAAGTCCGATTTTCCCCCAATGCTTTTGATATTTCCCTCTCATTCAGATACTTTGAGTATCAGCCTCTCAATCCTGTCAAAATTTTGTCACCACCCATAGGTCTTCTCTACATACAGTTAGTATAAAATACAGTCAATTCTCAACTTTCTCAGGGGTAATGTTCCTAGAAAAAGTCAGAAATGAAAATTTGGATGCATTGGACCTATGAGAAATAGGGGGTTAGCTTCCCACAACCACCAAAACCTGAAATCTTTTACTACTGATTGCTGAAAATACACTTTTCTGCATACGATTTTTTTATAACAAAAATGAATTCTGGTGACATGCAGTAACACAGTAACCATGAAATAACCTGTAAAATGCAGTATACAAAATGAAATTGGTAACATGCAAAACATTTTTCCTCACTAGTAATTCCCTAGAATTCTGTCACTTTTTGTGCTAACATCTCAATAAATAATATTGATTTCTGACAACATTCACTTTTCATAACACATGAAATTTACAGCATCTTAAATACTGTAGGGCAAACGAAATTCTTAAAACTAAAACAGTTTTAAATCTGAATATTATCTTCTACTATGTCAGATGGTGGTGTTGGGACATTGTACCATCTACTAAATTGCTGTAAATCTATCTACCTTGGTCACCCTCTGAAAACCAAATGAGAGGTTGCTGGGACTTTAGTTGCTGCTATCAGAAGACCCCAAGGCTGGTGAAGTCTTTATATCTCCTCTGACACTGTCTTTTGTGGCTGGTGAATGGTGTTGGGGATCTTAGAGGATGCACCCACTTGAAAGAATATGCCTGCAGTGTCTGCTTGGTGCACTGTTTGAGATCCTTAAGCGTCTCCATGCAGATGGTGTCTAAAGAATTCCTGCACATAGTTTATCTAACCCCTTTGTTTTGCTCTCTTGGGCTTAGAGGCCAAAGAACTTAACACTATGATTTGAGAGTATAATTGCAACATAAAACTTGAGTTTTGAAGGCAAATAATCAAAATATACGATGAATGCAGAGGAAGCCCTTTATTCAATAACTGTAGGGTGAACAAGACCAGCGTTACACCTAGTAGGTGTAACCACCGGCTGTTCCACAAACTTGCAGAGAGCGTGCCTCTTTGTGCATAGCTACGAATGTGCAAGGTTTTGAATGTGAAAGTGAAAATGAGGTTAATAATAAAATCACTTGAATGCTTAAAGTTGTAAAAGTTTAAATGCAGGAATGTTGAAGACTGACTTTATCTACTTTTATTTCTTTTCTCTCTAGTTCTATTTCTATTGCCTAAATATACCTGGGGCTGTGATTTTAGTGTTCAAGTCTGGTAGTTCCACTGCTTTTGATAAAATAAAATAGCTAGAAAGATTTTAAAAATTATTTCCAAGTGTTTTTCTTCTATTTTCTTCCTTACATATCCCATGGGATGACTTTACTTAGTTGGATATGTTGCCAAGCTTTTTTTAAACAGTTTTGCCCTTCACTAGGGCAGCTAAGTGATGCAGTGGATAGAGTACTGGGTTTTGAATAAGGAAAACTCATCTTCATAAGTTCAAATCCAGCTTCAGACACTTGCCAGCTGTGTGCCTTGGGTAAGTCATTTAACCTTCTTTGCCTCAGTTTCTTTCTCTGTAAAATAAGCTGGGAAGGAAATGGCAAACTATTCCAGTATCTTTGTCAGGAAAACCTCAAAGCAGGGTCACAGAGAGTCAGGCATGACTGAACAACAAACCTTCCACTATTTCTCTAATTTACCGAAAATTGTCTTATCTTCTTTCTTTGTAATATTTTATGTATAAATTTATGTTTAAACCTGGTATTGCCGTTGGCAGCCATGGCTCTCAGATTGTCAACTATGTCAGATATTTTGCTGATTAAGATCCTTTTCAGCTATTTTGATTGATCTTTGTTGTTGCAATTAATTTATATTGGTATTTATGCTGGATAAAATTGGTATAATAATTATCAGGTCACTACTGTTTATATTCTTATTTTTGATTATAAATTACTTATTAAAATAGTTCAGGGTTAAATTGCTTCAATCGTATAGCATATCTTTTTCTCAGTGTTATTCTTTCTTTTTTTAAACAAATTTTAATCTTAACTCCAATGAGTCTGTGGCTTGCCTATACGCAGACAATTGACTGAGGGATAACATATAAAAATCTATCTTTATATGCAAAAATAATATATTTCCCCCCTCTCCTAACCTCTATGAAAAAAGAGTTTTAACGGAGTTGTCTGCTGAATTTGGGGACTATCTTCCAGGCGGGTCAATGATAGAGAAATGATTGCATTGTGAAGGAAGTCAAGGCAGGACCTGCATTAAAGACTATCATCACCAGACAGCCACTATAGGGAGCCATAATTTTCATGCAGCCATGCAGAGGTTATCCACATGGAAGCTCTCTACATTCACTCTGGTGTTAAAGACCTTGCCTTAACCTAGCTTTTTGGAGAAGCCTGTACCCTATACTATTCTGGGAAAAGCAAAAGAACACTATACTGTTAGAATATATTTGGTGTTTTTGTTGCCTTTTATTTCTGTCTCAATTAAAGATTTACTGCATCAAAGCTAAATATATATATATGCATATAAATATATTTCATTTTTAGGTGTTATTTGGTGCTCACCATATAGAATGTTCACTTTTTTTAAAAAAAGTAAAGTGCTCATGAGTCAAAAGTACTAGGCTTCTGTATAATCTACAAGTCTTTGGCTTTTCTCATCCCTTCTCTTCAATTTGTTTTCTCATATATTTTCCCCTATCTTCACCTTTCATTCTCTTGGCATTGAAATCAGCAAGCATCTAAATACAGTTAATCATTAACATTCACACATTTAACTTTTCCTACTTCAATCATTCAGATGATTTTATTAATAATCTCATTTTCACTTTTGCTTTGGCAACCCCACAGATTTGTGACTATTGCACTAGTTTTTGGAGCAGTTAGTATCCTACTGGTCATGTTCCTGGTCCTATTCACCCTGCCGCTGTTAGGAAAGAGCTACACAAGCATTCATTGCATAGTTTCTTATTTGCCTTTAAAAGTCAAGTTTTGTGTTGCATTTATGCCCCAAAAGCAGAGTGCAAATCCTTTGACCTCCAAATCCAACTATGTCATTGTTTGCTGCACATTTTCCTACAGAAGTATATGATAGTAGTGTCATGGTTATAAAGAATTTGTTTGAAAAAGATCTGAAGATTTCAGTGGGATACATATTCAGCATGAGGCAAAAATATGATATGACAGCCAACACCCACCCACACACACAATAGAAAAACCTAATGTATTCTTAGACTACAATAAAAGATGCATGGTGTACAGGATTTGAGAGATGGCATTCACTCTATTCTGGTCTTGTGAGACCACTTTTGTAATACCATGTTCACTCAGAAAGGATTGATCTTCTAGAGAATATTCATAGGAGGTCAACCAGAATGTAAAAGAACTAGAGGCCCAATCATATAAGGATTGGGGAGAAGAGCTGGAGAAGTTTAGCCTGAAGAAGAGAAAACTCAAGGGATACATGATAATTTTTTTCCACTATGTCCCTGAATTAGGGACTCCACAATCCATAGAACATACACCTTATCTGTATAATTGCCTGCATAGAAAGAGATGGTACTTGACAATAGTACCTGGCTTCCCTTTCCACATATAGCTTTCAGGTTTTGTGTTGCTCCTTTGAAAAATCTCCTTACCCTTTTTCCCCTAGAAGATTATTCTCAATGTTCATTTCAACTAGAATCATTTGATTGAGTTGGGAGTGTGTGTATGTGTGGGTGGTGTTTCAACAATCCAGCTAGCAGTTGTTGTGGGGGTGAAAGACCAACACAAGGCCAACAACAAGCACACTGCCAAAGCCCAGGTTCTTTCGATCTGCTTTAGTAAGGAAAGCAACGTTAAGGGGTTGACAAGCTTACTTTAATTCAGCATACAAATACCATTCACTTAGTTTAGGGGGAAAAGCCAGCACCCTGAACTTCAGAGCAAAATATAAACAAATTGCAAACATCGACAGACAGACCAAATACAATTCAAATCCCAATACATAGTTACCAGAGTTTAACAAAGTCTCAACATTTGGGTTATGAGCTGGAGGGCTATTAGCTACAGCTGCCCGGAGTCTCCAGTCTCTGCATCAGCGTATACCACCAAGAGTGAGAGAGCCCTATGCAAATAGCTCTGTCTTCTCTTCTTACAGTGTTTCAGATGTCATCAAATGTCATCCGAATGACCAGAACTTAGGCTCACATGATTGGCTCTTGAATTAGCACCTCTCCTTAGGACCCTGGGAGGTTCACACCCACATAGGTTTAGCACGTAATAGAGGCTAGAGCCTAGGGTTTAGCACTTAGTAAGACTCAATGAAATACACTGAATTAGTCAAAGGAAACAAAAGCCAAACTCTTCAAGAACACTTGGGTGAACTGAGTTCTAAGGGCCCATTTTGCTTACTAACACGGGTGGTGGAAGGGAGAACAAAGAAATACGGTGATCAAGATGGGTCCTCAAGTTCCCTGTAGGTGATCTAGTATGTTGCATCTTTCTGCATTTCATTAAGTGGCCCCAACTTGAGGAAGCATAGTGGCTAATAACCTTGAAATGTCCTCTGTGCCTTTAATTTCCTTTACATTAGGAATCAATCTAGCAGAATTTCAACAAATAAGATGACAGCAAAGATGTTACTATAACCATAATCATATTTTGTAATAACCATAATCATATTAACCAAATCATAATAATAGCAATCATAGCTAAATGTGTGTTGATTGATTGATTAATCACATGTCTCTTTGTTATACATTTGATGGATGTGATTCCCTAAATGTTTATCTGTGGCATATATCTAGCAGGTGCTTTGACAATGGAATGAATCCATTTGAATATTTGCCATATAATCTTTTCTGAAAAAATCTATGCTCATAAACTGTTGGAAAATATTTTAAAATCTTTCACAGAAGCATTCCTTCTTCTTAAGGAAATTGTCCATTTTTTTCCTTCAGTATGTAAAGATTAATCTTCAACCCCAAAGAAGAATTTTTTTAATGATTATAACAAGAAGAGTAGAATAAGCTAATATGTGATAATTAGTGACAATATGGAAGTCCCTCTATCTTTTTTTATGTGAAGGGCAAAGTTTTGGGGCTGTTGTTTTTTTAAGCTCAGTACTTTTCTTTGGGGATTTAGTGCCATGAAACTAAAAATGTGTAAACATTTAATAATTGATTACTATTTAAATCCAAGAATTTTGGTTTGATATTGAATTTCTCTTTTTAACTTGCATTTTTTTACTATTACTATTGACCTTGTGCATTTATTTCAGACAATATTTCAAATACCTTTTTAAAGTGTGTGTTTATGTATGTATGTATGCTTATATATATATTTATATATATATATATATATATACATGAATAAAACTACTTGACTTGTTTATATGTTAATCCCTGCTTTATCACTTCAATCCTTGACATCTTGCTTTTAAATTAGATACTATCATTTAGATTGACCTTTTCAATCTCAGCAGTATCCTTTCAATACATATGACAGGAAGAAATTAAACACAGGAATTTGAATGTGGGCTCACTACAGACTTAATCAATGAATGAATTACTGCTGTTGTTTTCTACTTTGAAATATGTATGCCAAGGATCCTTTTCATTTTATATTTGTCTTATTTCCATTCCTGAATATTAGTTGCAACAACAAAGACTTAATTGTTTTCAAGTCATTAAGCATATTTAACACTAAATAAACTAAATAACACTAAATAACTAACTATAATAATAAACAAATAACACTAAACACTAAATAAACTAAATAAACACTAAATAAAAACACTAACTAAAAATATAAATCCCAAGTAATCTAGGAAGGTATATTTAAAGGATCATGACTGTAGATTATGCTTAAATTCACTATTGTCAAGTACTGATATATGTAATCACTTTCAATGGTCCACAATAAATGAAAAATGTAATTAAATGATAGAGCTTCCATATATACATACTAAACTTGTTCTGAATACATTTTCCATGAATATTATAATAGTCCCAACTTTACTATCGTATTAGTGAGATAACTATGCATTTAAATTCCTAGAATTTTTCCCCATATATATCAGTACTTATCTATTTATTCCTCTTCTTTTTTCTTCTTCCTCCTTCTCTTCCTTGCTCTTTTTTCTCATTGCCTTGCATCTTCCTTCTTTCTCCTTGTAAAGGTAATCAGTGAATGGGAAGATCTTCCCTGCCCATTTGAGTGGGCTTCGAGGGCGGGGCTCTCAGGGTCCTGGGGGGAGTGGCTAGTATTGGAGGCAGTGGTAGGCACCTGAGTTCTGGTCCATGTGATGACATGAAGCTTATGGTGGGAGGAGCTTGCTGAATGGTTGGAGCAGAGCTAAGAGGTAATTGGTGAGGCAGTTGTTGAGAGCAGTTAAGAGCTGAAGGAGAGAGGAAGTGGTCAGCCAGCTTGAACACAGCTTGGAGATTGTGGTGGAAGTGGCAGAAGTGGCGGCAATGGTGGCCGGCACTACAAAAAGCAGGACTGACCCTTGTGGAGACTGGAGAGTGCTGAGCAGGGCTTGAGGCCAGTGTGTGGTCCTATTGCTGGAGGGCCCTGGCATTGGGGGGGGGGGAAGCACCAGTATGGCTTGGCTTGCAGCCATAATGTTTTTGTGTTGCCTCCTGGTCACTATTTTGAGATGGGCATACTGGTTTTGGAAGGTTCTTGCCAGGATGTCGAATTGGGGACACTGGTCCATGGATCTGCTACTTTTGAGTTTCAATAAATGCTTTAATTCCTCTGCCTTCTACTCAGAGAATTCCTTATATCCTGCAATTCTGGACCATTCAGTCATATTCATGGTTATCTTTGAAGTCATGAATTCTGCCTTAACGATATATCTGGTGACAAGGATGGGATGTGGTGTCTCCAATAACTAAATAGCCCTATGAACTTTTGGGCCTCTTTCTTATTAGTAGGTGTAGGAAAATCTTGGATTTTTTGTCGAGCTTGTGGGAGAATTTCTTGCAGCCCTTTATTCTACTGTATTCCCCAAAATTTTACAGTTTGAGTTGGCCCTTGAACTTTTGTGGGGTTAATTTCCCATCCTTTGTTTTTCATATGGTCAATTAATATTGTCAAACTCTTCTCCACTTCTTTTATATTTTCTCCCTGTATCATGATGTCATCTATGTAGTGGGTAAGCTGTACAGCAGGTAACTTTAATTCATCTAAATGCTTAGCAACAATCCTGTGACAAATAGTTGGGCTATGAAGACATCCTTGTGGCAGGCATGTAAATGTATACTATTGGCCTTGCGAAGGAAAAGCAAACTGGTCTCATTGCTTGGGGTCTATTGGGATCATAAAGAAGGTATTGGCCAAATCAATAACTGCTTACCAAGTCCCTTCATGTTTCTATATTCTATTACAGTAACAGTGTCTGTAACAGCAGCACACGAGGGAGGAGTCACTTTGTTTAGCTCTCTATAATGTACTGTCATCCTCCATGTTCCATCTGACTTTCGAACTGGCCAGACAGGGTTGTTCCACTTATTTGTTGAAGGGATCAACACTCCCACTTCAATACATTCTTTTATAGTACTGGCAATTTCATCTTGCCCACTTGGCACACGATATTGCCTCAAAGTAACTACTTCAGAAGGTTTGGGCGAAGTGATTGGATTCATCTTTATTTTCCCCACTAAGACTGCATTAACACCTATTTTCCTCACAGCATATTGGTATTTCCCTTCAGGTAAATTCAAGGTCATACAGTTCAATACATCTATCCCAATGATGTATTCAGGAATTGGCATGATAACCACAGTATATTCTTTCTCAGGCAACTGTCCAATTTTCATCATTAATTTAACTTGTATGGCTGTTATTTCAGCCCTTCCTAATCCTGTGATGTCAATAGGAGGTCCATAGCTGAACTTGTCTGGATTTCCATATATAAGGGTGGCCTCTGCCCAAGTATCTATTATACCCTAGTTACGTACTTGACCCATGTGTTATGAAGGCAGAATTTATGATTTCAAAGAGAATCATATGCATGTCTGAATGGTTCAGAACCTCAGGATATAAGTAATTCTCTAAGTAGAAAACAGAAGAATTAAAGCATTTATTCAGGATCCAGAGTAACAGACCCATGAACCAGCCTCCCCATTTTGATATTTTGATCAAAAGCTTCCAGGCCCAATAAGTCCGCCTCACAAGAGTAACCAGGAGGCCACAGAAAAAGATGATGGTATTAAACCAAATCATATTCATGCTTCCCCTCTCCAGTAAGAAGATTACCCACTGGCCTCAAGTCCTTGCTCGGCACTCCTCAGTCCACACATGGGTCGGCTCTGCTTCTGGGTGGGCTCTGCTTCCACAGCTCCTGCTTCGGCTTCAGCTTTATCTTCAGCTTCGGCTGTAGTTGTCTCTGGCTCCAACAGAAAATCAATCTTCAAGCTGTCTTCTCTCTTCTTGTAGAGTTTTTTGATGTCATCAAGTGTCATCTGAATGACTTGAGTTGGCCCCTCCCCTTAGGACCCTGAGAGGTTCACATCCACATAGATTAGGTTAACACCTAATAGGGCATGACTCTGGAGTTAACACCTCCCCTTAGCCAGCCCTGCCTTGGGCCCCACCTCAGTCATTAATCCACACCCACATAGGTTCCACACCTAATACGGCTTTGGGCCTAGGGCTTAGCACCTAGTAAGGCTTAATGAAATACACTGAGTTACTCAAAGAAAACAAAGGCCATTTTGCTTACCAAGACAACCCATTTTCCCAATATATGGTCAAGTTAGTGTGGGGTCTGCAATCCAGCCTTTATATGTCCTTAATTTGAACTGGGGCTTGGCCTGTTTCCTAGTATTCCCTAAGATGTGACTCACTTGGGTGTGAGGATTCGGGGTCTGTAGCATCTATGAGAGCAGTTCTTATTTCCCTATTTTTTCTGTTATCAAGTCCTTTCAGTACATTCTGTACAGTTCATTGGTTGGAATGCCATCTATCATTTCAAAGTCTACCCCTGCTCTCAATAGAGCAGTGAATGTTTCTTTTCTGGTCACCCTATTTTGGCTCCAAATTTGCTGGCTATTCACTCTCCTCTCTCAAGCAGATCCACCCTTTCCCCAGTCTCCTAAGCCACTTAACTGTAAAATCCTATCTATCACCATCAAAAGACAGCTCCCTATTTTCCCAAGCAACAGAGTCAAAATTAGGTGTTTATAAGCAGGAGGAGTTGTCCTGATTATTAAATTCCTATGAGGGTCTCCCAAGGGATCATTGTAATATCTGTTTGCAGTTCCTGTCATGATAGCAGTCTTCATTACCTCCTCCTTTAGTTTTATGATACAATCTCTAAATGAATACCAAGGTTTATTCTCAGTGGGCCACATAGAATCAGTAGCATATCTCTTATTACACCCCTTAGCGGCTAATGCCAACAGATTAGTCTTGCTATCACCACCTCTTTGCTGATGATGTTCCCTAAATGCTTGCTGAACTAGAGGATTTGTGGCTGATAACTATGAATCACATACAATCCACCATATCTACTGACATTCCACCAGCCCCTTGATCACTGAGTCTTACCATCCAACATATTAAGGGTTCTCTCATTCTTTGGGTGAATCTACTCAAAATGTCTGTGATATCTCGCTGTGAAAAATCTTCCTGAATTTCTCTCATAACTGAATTGTCACCTTAGGTTTCTGTCCTCCTCCTTTGTATGGGATGAATGTCTGTCTGAGTATTTGACCATCTCTTATTCTTTATGCGAGGGACATCCTGAACCCTAGCAGCGTTTTGTGCCTCAGCCCCTGACATTGTCTCATTTTTTCTCCACTCCTTTCCCCTGCCACGGTGGCAAGGACAAAACAGGCAGTCAGGCTCGACCTGGGCTGGGTTGAAATGCACTCTTGCCTTATTTGGCCTCCTGTTGCTTCTAGCCACATTAACAGAAAAATTCTCATTTGAGTCAGTAGATTCTTGAGCAACAGTTTGTTCTCCAGCTGACATCCCTCTTCTTGCCATGGCATAGGAGTGCCCCCATTTTTTTCACTTAATCTTAATCTTTCATATACTAGCCAGTAGGCTGATAACACTATCCAGCTTTGCCTAGATAGTGATGCCCCTGACTGAATTCTAACCTCTTGTAAAAATCCCTGGGATCTCCTCTTTGTAGCCTTGGTTCCCAGTTTTCAGAGTCTGGCTCTTTTAGCCCATTCCTTTTCTAGGGAGGAATAAAATGGATTCTCCCACCCTGGGACAGTCATCTCTTCTTCTGAAGTTCTTTTGCTTCTAAATAGAGATCTTATACCTAGCGATACCATCCACCTCATCACCAGATATATCAGAAGATCTTCCCATTCTCTGATTGCGTTTACACTCTTCAGTTTCCTTATCCATAAAATGGGAGGTTGAACTAGATGGACACCAAGTTGCCTTCCAATCCACTTCATATTACTTAGTCTTCTTTCAGGTACAATGATTTGGATGGTGTTATCCACATTTTTCTCCTACAATATTAAGAACTCATCAGTTAGACTTATTCTGCTGTGTAGCCCTGGCAAAATTTATTTATTTATGTATTTATACAGCAGGACAATCTTCTATTGCTCATTTTAACCATTGAGTGGTCACTAATCAAGCACTCTTTTACCTTTCATTACTTTGGCATGGAAAGATAAAATAATATTGCAAATATAATTTACCAAAGGTTGCGATAGGAATCCCAGCAGCCTTGGAACACAATAGTTTCACGACAAATAATTTAAGTGATGATTTCCATTGGAACTGGCACACCATTTGGTTACAAAATTCATGCCATACTAAAGCCTTAGTTTTAGTGATTCAATAAATAGCTTGTAGGTTGTAATTTTGCTAGTGGAACTATGCTTTTTCATTAGCAGCATTAAAGTATAAATGAAATTCTTCTATTGGCTATAGTAGTATTTTCCCCAATAAAGATTTTTTTGCACTTCTTTTTTTCTTCTAGTGTTTTTTTTTAAATTTAAAATTTCTTCTAGTTAAAATTTCTTCTTGGTTTTTAAACCAAGGTTAATAAAAAGCACTCAGTAGACAGTTACTACTAGTTCATATACTCTGAAACTACAGTTCTTGAGCACCCAGTCAAGCAGAGCACATACTAGTTCAAGACAAACATGCATAATGAACTGCTATAGTAAACAATGAAGTATCTTCCCTAATAACCTGCAGCACATTCTCCCACAAATATACACATCACCAGTGGAAAGAGCAGGCACACATGGATAACATAAGCAGAAACATGCATAAGGAAGATGAACAAGAAGGATATGGTGTGGTGAGGCACACATGTAAGGAACACATGTGGCCAAGTAACTTGTTTGATTCTGCAAGGTTTCTGATATCTTCTGGCAGAGTCATCACACCACTCGCATTGACTTATGTTGTCTCCTTGACACTACCTTACCATCCTTCATAGAATAACTTTCATTATTCTCTTGAATGCCCTCATGGGGTTTATGTTCTATCAGAGACACATATGTATATGCAAATATATATATATATATATATACACATATACATATTGTTAAACACATTTGTACATATGCATATACATATATATATAATACACAAAATAACATATGATAATTTGGGGAAGAGGCACTAACGGCTGGAGGATGGTGAACAGTGACATGTACAAGGTGGTACCTGTGATGAGTTTTGAGAGAAAGAAGGGACCATGAGAGAAGATAAGCTAGAAAAAGCACAAACAGGATGTGATGTCCATGTGGCAAGTAACACAATTTTGAAAGCATCAAGAGATCAATTTTCAAGATATCTGAATGAGAGGAAGACACTGAATGATTAGAAGAAATCATGAATGGAGTATTACTCCCTGAAAAAAGTGATCTAGAAAGTTTAAGGAAACTATCAATATATATGCTTATTTTCTAACCTTTGTCTACACACTTGAGAAGCATAACCTTGATGAATATATGAGAAGAGAGTAGGATTTTCTGCAGATCACACATGCAGCATCATACAATTGATTAAATTCTATAAGGTATATAGACATTTATAAACTGTATGTTGAGAGAGCTAGATGAAGCAGTTTATAGAGTACCAGGCCTGGAGTCGGGAAGATTCAAATCCAAATCTGGCCCCAGGCACTAGTTGTGTGACCCTGGACAAGTTACTTCAGTTTTATTTGTCTCAGTTTTCTCACATATAAAGTGAGGATAATAATACAACCTACTTTACAGCCCTGTTGTGGCGATCAAATGAGATAATAATTGTAGTGCTTAGCATAATGCCTGGAGCATAGTAAGCACTATATAAATGTATTGTTATTAATACAAGGTCCAATTGTGTTTATTCTTTGTTGATTTTAAATATGTGTGTGTATTTTACTTAGAAGAACAAGAAGCAATCTTAACCACTCTTCTCTATGTGTTATCATATATGCATACAAGTCTATGCATGTATGTATCTCTCTCTCTCTCTCTCTCTCTCTCTCTCTCTATATATATATATATATATATAAATTATACAATAATCCTTTATATCTGTACCACTGAGAAAATGAGGATCCTAATATTGCCAATACCAAGAAAATAGTAAAACAAAGAGATACATGCTTTCAAAAGTTGTTCACCACTGTCAAGGAGTATATCTTTTGAAAAGTCAACATGTAACAGATGATGTGGTCCTTTAGTTACTCTATTGTATGGATTGAATCAAACCTCAGAAAACTGCAGGGTTTCCTTAGTGAGCTCCATGATCACTCAAAGGAAATCAATTCACACCTATCATCCTACTTATGAGATGCAGTTGGATGAATACTCATTGAGTTAGTCTGGCAGCATATATAAATCTTGTAAATAGGCAGTGAACTAAAAGTAAAAATGAGAAGTTGGAGATTTTGAAAAACAATATTCCAGAAGTGCGTGTATGTGCATGTCCGTGTGTGTGTGTGTGTGTCTGTGTGTGTGCATGGGCATACATATATACATTATTATAATGTGTGTAATACACACACAAGACTTTTCATGATCCTAAGTTCTTGTTCCCTGATGCAAAACCCCATCTTTAAAATATCTGATCCTACATGTCTGAGAATTGTGAAAAACCACAATCCATAAAGGATCAAATTTAGAGCTGAACCAAAGGCCAAGAGAGAAAGACAAGGTAGGGTACACTGCAATATTACCAGTAATGATATATATATAGATATAGATATACATATACATATAGATAGATAGATGATAGATAGATAGATAAGTGGGATAAAATATGTCATGGAATAAATGTGTACTCAAAAATAGAGAGAGTAGAGAGAGTAATAGATAACAGATAGCCAGCTCAAGTCCTACATGCTTGGCACTCATAGAATACATATATACCCATATATTGTGTGTGTGTGTGTGTGTATGTATATATGTATGTATATTATACATATACACATATATACACATTTGTGTTGTGTCTATATACAATTATTATATATTCATATGGATATATTTATATAATTTTGTTTGTATTGTCGTTAAGTCATTTCAATCATGCCCAACTCTTCATGAGCTTAATTGGGTTTTTTTTTGGCAAAGATACTGAAGTGTTTTGCCATTTCCTTCTCCAGCTCATTTTATAGAAGAGGAAACTGAGGCAGACAGTTAAGTGATTTGCCCAAGGTCACATAGCTAGTAAGTATCTAAGGCCATATTTGAATTGAGGATGATAAGTCTTTCTGACTTCAGGCCTGACACGCTATCCACTGTGCCACCTAGCTGCTATATTTGGATGTGTGGATGGATGTGTGGATGTGTATATACACATACACATATAAGTATATATATAAACTCCACATTAATCGTGGCTAGCTGGTAGCTGCTATATATATATATATACATATATATATATATATATATTTATGTGTGTGTGTGTAGGTAGATAATTAGATAGATAGGTAGATAGATTCAAGATTTATTAGAAAAGAGCAGGCCTTTCTGCATGCCCAGACTGAGCTATAGTATAAGATAAAGAATGCCAAACTTGAACTTAGAAGAGTAGAGTCTGAGCCTCACATTCAACACTTTTAAGCTCTGACTTTTGACATGTCATTGCAACTCTGAGGCATGCAATTTCCTCATCTTCAAAATTATATTAATACTATGTGTATTACATACTTAATAGGGTTGTTATGAGTATATAATTACAAGGATTTTAAATCTTATGTGTTTGTTTCAGTGTGTGTGAAAATATATATATATACTCATACATATATATAAGCATTCATATATACACATATGTATGTGTGTGCATATATATGTCTATGTGTAGTTATGTATGTATACATACACACATACATATGTATATTTACGTAATTGTTGTTATTGTTCAGTAGTTTCAGTCAGTGGTGTCTGATTGTTTGTGATCACATTTGGGATATTCTTGGTAAAGATACTGGAGTGGTTTGCCATTTCCTTTTCTAGCTCCTTTTACAGATTAGTGATTAGTACAGATTACTGAGACAATCCCAGTTAAGTGATTTGCCCAGGGTCACACGGCTAATGTGTCTGAGGCCAGATTTTAACTCATGAAGATGAGTCTTCCTGACTTCAAATCTAGTGTTTTATCCACTGTGCTACCTAGCTGCCCTATATGCGTACACATATACATATGTAGATGTGTGCATACACATGTACATATGTATATGTAATGTGTATATATAGACAAATGCACATATACAATGACAGGAATAGATTACATTTATATAATTAACATACATATTATTTATATACTAACACTTTTATATGTTATGTGTCAGAGATTTTGCTAAGCAATTTGGAATTATTATCTTATTTGATCCTCAAAATAACCATGAGAGGTGGGTGCTATTATTATCCCTGTTTTATAGATGAGAGATCAGTGGCGAAGTCATTTGCCAAGATCACATGAGCTAGTAAGCATCTGAGGCCAGATTTGAACTTGAGTCTTCCTACTACAAACTCAGTGCTCTATCAACTTCACCACTTAATTGCCTATATGTTTGTATGTATGTATGAGTATTTGTATATATATACATATATGAGTATCTGTGAGTACATATATGTGTATATTTATTATATTGGGCAGCTTGGTGGCACTATGGATAAGTGTGCTAAAGAGTCCCAGACCTAGAGTTAGGAAGACTCACTTATTAAATCTAGCCTCAGACACTTACTAGCTGTATAACCCTGGGCAAGTCATTTTAGCCTTGTTTGCTTCAGTTTCTTTGCCTATAAATGATCTGGAAGAGAAAATGACAAACCATCTATTACCTTTGCCAAGAAAACCCCAAATGGGGTCATGAAGAATCAGACATGACTGAAACAACTAAATCACAACAAAATGTTGTTCTTACAGGAAGACCTCCCACATTCCAGTGCAATGGACATATTGGATACAGGTGGGTATAGACCAGGGCACTTAATAAGCAGACATGCTTTGGTTATTATTTATATCATTCATTGTAGGCAATTCTTTCCCTGATGAAATTCCAAATCCATTAAATTATGTACTCAAAAAAAAACCCCTTTTAGGTAAGCAATACATATAGCATTAATACATTTCATAGATCATGAAATCCCAGGTCTCTGAGTTTCAACGACTTGCCAAAAGTCACGAGCTTGTAAGTGCTGGATGCCAGGCTTAGAATCTGGTTTTCTTAGTTCAAGTCTGGCATTCTTTGCTTTATACCATAGCTCAGTTTCGGTATACAGAGAGATACTGTTCTTTTCCAGCAAATCCTCATCACTACCACAATTTAATATCTTTGTCTAGTGTAAGGGCCTAGAATCTGATCATATTATTCTGCCAACTTATTCTTTGTTCCCTCAAGACATGCTAGAGAGGTGTTCTGTAATTAAAACAGCATTAGCTCTCTGCCTTGGAAGTCAGGATAAAACTTTGTGAAAGAACATGGATAACTGCAAACCAGACTTAACCTTAGTAAAACTGGTTCTTGTTAAGAAGTATCCAATATATTTCAAATTTATCCCTTGTTACTTTCTACCTATTTGGAAGAAGGTGCAACTATGTGCCTGTCTCTATGCCATCTACAAGCAGAACAGTACAGGAAATGTTGAGATAGAGAAGACAGCTTTTTCTGTTGATAGGACTTTCTTATCTCCAAACTGACTGTTCTTTTTTAAAGGAAATGGCATTTCTTAATAATTCCAAATATAACCCAGAGTGTAAGATGTAGTAGATGTGATTTTTGCCTTAAACTGTTAGGGAAGGCTGACCAAAAATAAAGTACAAAGATGGAATGTTCATAATCCCTCATAAACTAGCTGGACCCTAAATAATACGACTCTCTCTCTCTCTCTCCTCTCTCTCCCCATTTTTCTTTTTTTTTCTCTCTCATTTCAATTTTTTTCAGCCAGGATATTACCTATGTTCTCTCTTGCTCCCCAATACTGTCTTTCTCACTCTGTCTTCTCTCTCACTCTATCTGTCACCCTCTTTTTGGATAGGCAGACTAATAGTCTAGATATTTTCCCCTTTTTATCTCTCTCCTGGCCAAGATCAGCCACAGCTCTTTCCTTCTTTCTTTCAATGCTTGGTCTGGAATTGGTAAACTATGAGACCTTATGTCAAATAGGCAAACTCAAACAGGGTCTTGAGAGAGGTATCAATTTGTAATCTAATTCCCTCCTCTCTTTTGGTATGCCCATATGTCTACATCAAAGGATTGAAAATTTAGAGCTAGAAGAGACCTTAGAGGTTATTTTGTCCTATTTTCTAATATTTGAGAAAACCGAGAACTACCATTCATGTCACACTTATAATGAATGGCAAAGCTGGAATTTGAATCCAAATCTTCTGATTCTAAATTATATTCTTACCTCAGAAGTTTTTCTGATAACTTTTGATATATTTTGTTATAACTTTTGATTTTTCAAAATTTATTTTGCATGTTTATATTACAAATTTCCCCAGTCCATGTGTTTTCAAACCCTCATTAAATATACCACTTTCTAGTTTTCTTCTTTGCTGTAAATTCTTTCTTTTATCTTTTTTCTTTGTATCTCTTTCAAAAAGTTGTGTTTATCTTACTAAATGAGATTTATTTTACAACACTGTCCTAAAGTCCCGTTGTTAAAGGACCTAGAAATTTAGAATGGGGACAAATTAGGCTTCCATCAGTCACATCGCTCCTTTCCAGAACGGTGCTGATATTCTTTCTGTCAGGGCATAGGACTTTAAAAAGATTGAACTGTTGTTTACATCTTTACATTGGTGGAGATAGGCAACTGTCCTGATTGCACCATAAATGTACCATTTGCTTTAGAGAGACAATGTAGTGTAGTGGATAGAACACTTGACTGATATAATAAACCTGTGTTACAGTCTTGGGGTACCACTGACTATGTGACCGGAGTAAGTTACTAAATCTCTCTGCATTCATCTCTTCATCTATAAAATGAAGATGGGAGATGATTTCTAGGATCTTTTTTTATTTAATAGTAATAGTACCTAATTATGCAGTACTTACTATGTGTCAGGCACTGTGCTGAGTGCTTTACAATGATTATTTCATTTGATCTTCAAAATGACCCTGATGGGGATTTGTGCTGTTTTTTTAGGAGAAATCTTTTATTGGCATAAGGGTTCTGGGTTCCATTCAGTCACTAAAACCAACATTGAGGTTAAATTGCTTGACAGGGTAAAGAAGAATAAGAGCTTGTTTCTGCCATGGACATCAGCATCCTGCTCATTCTCCACCTCCCCAAGGACATCTGCAGAGGGATTATTGCTCTTGGGGTAGTAATCGCCCACTCAGCTTTCCTTTGAAAACCAGAGTCAATAGTATAATTGATCCTGGCAACTCTTCTTTGTGTGATTAGCCAAGGTACACTAACAAAAATAGAGATTTATTTATTTGCATCTTGCCACAATAAAAGACCTAAGGGTGTGTGCAACACTGCAAAACTCAATAGCTCCGGGCTGCCTGGCACTAAGTGGCCTAAGTAAGCATAATAGGGAGTTGAGAATTGGGGTAGATTAGGATTCAAAAGCCTTGTGGCCTACCCCACAACACTGCTACCCCCAAAAAATCATTTGGGAGTCATGTTGATTTCTGAGTATCTCTACCTCCTTCCTACTCAAGGCATTAAGAAAAAAAAAACCCTTGTTCACCTTTCCTGTGGGATAAAACCTTAAAAAAATATCAGACCCTTCATTCCCTTGAGTCATTGTTGGTTCTTGGCTATTTCAGGTTTCTAAAAGATGGGGGCGGGGGAGTGGGAAGAGTTGCAGGAGTCATGACAACAAAGAATTGGGAAACTGTCATGGAAAGAGACCTTTTTAAAGAAAGCATCAGAGGTCTCAAGTGTAGTAACAGAGCCTGTTCGCCAGCAGTACTATGTGCTATTCACAGAATTACTTAAAACTGAAATGGCATGCATTATTAGGTGGAGTCAGACCAAGAGGTATGTACCTATGGATGGAGCAGGCTGACCACAAGAATTCAGCTCAACCAAATTCTCAAAGCCCAGTGATTTGTCTAAAATCTCCCCTTAATCTTTCTGTTTAAACATGTGAATTACAGAGCATTTCTCTTCAGCTCCAAAGTCTTTTAAAAGTATTCATCTCTCCCATTCCCAAGTTTTTTTTTTTCCTTTTTTTAAAAAAAATTGAAGTTGGGCAAATGACAACAGGTTAGTTCTTCCAATATCGATCTGTTTGGGGAATTCCAGCCACAATTTCGGATTCTAATTCCACAGTGATTCTTTCCACAAAGGATTTTAAAGAAGCCATCATTACCTCAGTCTGTGTTCCAGGAGTGAGCAGCCAGCCAGTAAGGGGTATCATTCTCCACACCCCAGCCTAGGATACGAATAGCATGGCCTCCAAGCATTTCCCCAGTAACATGCTGGTATACTCCAGACTTGTACTGGAGGAAGTCAGAGTACACAAGAAAAGCTCCTTCCACGGGGCCATTCTTGTAGATCTCAGCTATGATCTCCTGCTCACTTGAAGGTACACTGTAAGAGGTTGATCCATAATGTTTGTTGTCTTCGTAGCCAGGAGAATAGCCTGCTTCACACTTCTTCCTGCATTTGAGGGTGTTTCCTGTCTCTCCAGCACAGGCAGGGCTGGAACCATTCACATGGTGCTTACATGGATGGATGGAGTAAGGTCGGCAGCCTATATGGGAATCATAGAGGCCACCAGATACAAGGCCTTCCTTGGTCCAATACTTCCAAGCTCCAGAAGGAAAGCTGCCATTACAGCTTTCCCCACATTCCAATACACAGCAGCTAAGCAGGTCTTCAGCAGACACTTCTACCTTGGCATTTCCATCAGTGTGCATGCAGATCCTGTCAGGAATAGCTTCCACAGCTCCTATTGCCCAGCAAGAGCCACAGGAACCCTGGTCTCTAATTTCCTTGATAGTTGGGCAATTTGGCCACTGTTCCCGGGCATCGAAGTTTTCTGGTAGCTTTATGCTATCAGCCAAAGACACCCTCTGAGGTAGTAACTTGGCTCCACCCATTAAAATACCACAGAGTTTCTTTATGTAGCTCATGTCCACATTATGGAAGTTGTGTCCAGCCTGCCATGTAGTATTGAGCTTGTTGACATAGTTGACCATTTCATCTGAAAGAGGAGGAAAGGACAATCTGCTCCAAGTACTGGTCAGTACAAGCAGGCTGCACAGAGTGGCCAAGAACCACCACATTTTGGGAACCGAATTCCTGATTTACCGTCCCTCCTATGCGGAACAGGATCATTCAGTGGCTAGCGGACAGGACCACCACAGTTCCCCCGATTTGTGCTATTATTAAGTCCATTTTATGGATGAGGAGACTGAGGCAAGGAGGGTTAAGTGACTTGCCCAGGGTCACATAGCTAGTGAGTGTTTGAGGCTGGATTTGAATTCAGGTTGTCTTGATTCCAGGTCCAGCACTCTATCCA
>CM053626.1:143225386-143234274 GCA_028646595.1 Phalanger gymnotis | reverse complement strand
TGTGATCAAAGTGTCGAAATGGGGAGGCTGGTTCGTGAATCTGTTTCTGTAGAGCCTAAGTAAATGTTGTATTGCATTCTACTTAGAGAATCTCTCATACCTTGTGATTTCAAACCATTCAAACATATACATGATTATATTTGAGATTATAAATTTGGCCTTCCTACTTCCGCTTGAAAGGAAGAGGAATAAAGGTGTAGGATCAAAGTGCTTCAATTAAAGATCTCAAATGTTGATCAAATTCCTTCTCTTTTTCCACATCCTTCTTCTTTGCAAAAAGAAGGTGGTCAGAAGTAAAAAAAAAAAAAAAAGAGGAATAATTATTAGAGAATAAGATGGAAGGAAAAACACAATTAGCAGTCATAACCATGAATGTGAAAGGGATGAACTCATCAATAAAACAGAGGAGGGTAGCAGGATGGATTCAAAAGCAATATCCAATAGCATGCTGTTTACAAAAAACACATTATAAACAAAGATTCACATAGAGTAACACTGGGAATTCAGGGAGGGGAAAGAATAGAATTTTATGCCATAAGAATTTTTTTTTAAATCAAGGGAACTAATGATGATCTCAAGGAAGGCAATATTAAAATAGATGTGATTAAAATAGATAAAAAGTAAATTATTACTTTTAAGGGCAAAATGGATAAGGAAATAATACCATTATTAATATTTATGCATTGAATGGTATAACATATAAATGTAAAAAGAAAAATTAGTTGCATTACAGGGACAAATAGACAATGTAACTTTAATAATTAGGACTTCAATGTGTCTGTTTCTGAACTAGATAAACTATAATTAAAAGATAAACAAGAAAGAAGTTAAGGATCTGAACTAAGTTTTAGAAAAAGGTATACATCATTGGTAATTGCTGAAAGAGAATAAAAAGGAATATAAATATTTTTCAGCTATGCTTGGCATCATTCTAAAAATTAATATTTGTAAGGCCACAAAACCCCCATAAACAAATTTAGAAAAGCATAAACATTAAACACATACTTTACTGACCACAATATTGTCAGAATTACTCTTAGTAAATGTCATTTAGATAAAAGATTCCACATTAAAATAAAAAAAAATGAGAATTAGTTTCAAAAGAAAAAATATTTAAATAATATAATTTTAAAAATACATATATCAAAGAAAAATCACAGAAACAAAAAAAATCATCAGAAAAAACTACAGTTATAAGATGACATACAAAACCTTTTGTGATGTAGTCAAACTAATGGAAAATGTATTTCACTAAATATTTTTGCCAACAAAAAGACAGAAAAGAACAGATTAATTTGCATATACAATTGTTTAAAAAACACTAGAAAAGCGACAAATAAAAAAAAACTTTAAACACAGAAACAGAAATCTGACTACCAAAGAAGACATAAACAGAATTGAAAACAAAATTAATAAATTGATAAATAAGCCTAGGAGCTTTTTTCAGTTTAAAAGCTGGTAAAATAGATAAACTTGACTAGTTTGATTTAAAAAGAGAAAAAAAAAAACACTTTTCCAGAATAAAAATGAAAAGGAAGAACTTACAATAAATAAAGAATGAGTAAAAGTAATAATTTCAAAGCATTTTGCCCAATAACATACCTAGAAAACTGATAATATATAATGAATGTGTTTTAAAATACATAAAAGACGCGTTAGCAGAACAAGAAATAGGAAATTAGAACAACCCAATCTCAGTAAAATAAATTTAGCAGGCCTTGAAAGAATTGGCAAAGGGGGAAAATAATCCAAGACCAGATAGATTCACAAGTAAATCCTATCATCCCAGCAAATAGTCAAATGTAGAACTGGACACTTTTATCCTCAAGGTGTCAAGAGAGGACAAGACTATAATTCTGGGTGACTTTAATGCTGGAGTAGGCTCAGACTACCAGACTTTGCAGGGAGTCTTAGGGAAGAATGGAGTCAGAAACAGCAACAGCAATGTTCACTTGCTATTGAAGACTTGTCTATCTCATGACCTTCTCATGACCAACACTGTCATTCATTTACCTAAATGCAATAAAACTTCATGGATGCACCCTCACAGCACATATTGCCATTAAACAGACTACATGATTGTAAGGAGAAGAGACAGACCAGATATGAGAGTGACAAAGGCAATGTGTGGTGCAGAGTGCTAGACTGATCATGGACTTTTCCTCTCCAAGCTAAATATTCGCGTTCAACAAAAACTGGCAGCCCCAAGGCAAAATGACTACCATAAGTATTGATGTCAACAAATTAGAGCTCTTCTTTGAGCAGGAACAGTTTGTTGGTAACTTGGAGGGAAAATTGAGCCTATACACAGTTAGCAACAGTGGAATAGAAAAGGAGTGGGCAGCTTTCAGAGATTTGGTGTATAGCACTGCATTTGCTCATCTGGGTCAGAACATTTGGAAACACCAAGACTGATTTGATGAAAATGATGTGGAAATTCAGAAGCTGCTAAATGAAAAATGGGAACTCCACAGGGTTTACCAGCAGGATAGCTCATCCATCTCTAAGAAAGTAGCATTTAATTCCATCAAAAGTAAAGTACAAACAAAGCTTAGAGAGATGCAGGACTCTTGGCTCAGTAAGAAGGCAGGTGAAATGCTGATAGTAATAACCCAAAGAGCTTTTATGATGCCCTGAAGGCTATTTATGGGCCAAAGACCTATAGTGCATCTCAACTACTCTGTGCTGATGGAGCCACATTGATTAGGGATAAGGACATGATCCTGGAGAGATGGCTGAACACTTCCATAGTGTTCTCAACAGACCATCATCAACCAATGCTGAAGCCATTGAGTGTTATCCTCAGGTTGAAGTCAATCCCTCCCTAACTGAAGCTCCAACTGAAGAAGAGGTTTTAAATGTCATTATGCTCCTTTCATGTGGCAAAGCACTTTGTGTTTATCCTTTTCTAGCTGAGATTTATAAGGTAGGGCATCCATTGCTCACAGAAAAGCTGACTAAAATTTTCCAGGTTATATGGTCAGAGGAGTTTATCCTCCAGGAGTTCGAGGATGCCTCTGTTGTCCATCTCTATAAAGGTAAAGGAAAATTATTGTCCTGTGACAATCATGGGGGGGCTTGCTGTTAGTTATTGCTAGCAAGATTCTGTCCAGAGTCCTCTTTACTAAGCTAATCCTTCACCTGGAAGATTGTTATCTATCTCAGAGCCAGTGTGACTTTAGAAAGGGCCAAGGAAACCTTGACATGGTGTTTGCAGCCCAACAACTCTGGGAGAAATGCCAGGAGCAGAACAGAAGTCTGTACACAAAGTTTGTAGATCTGACTAAGGCCTTTGATACTGTTGGTTGTGAGAGCTTATGGAAAATTATGTGCAAATTTAGTTGCCTGGAGAAGTTCATCAGTATTGTACGTCAATTTCATGACAGCATGCTTGCCTGGGTTCTAGACAATGGACAATGCCCTTGTGCCTTCTCAGTCGCCAATGCAGTGAAACAATGCTATGTGCTTACCTCCATGCTTTTTAGCATGATGTTTTCAGTCATGTTGTCAAATGCTTTCAATGAAAATGAACACAGCATCAAGATCAGCTACTGCTACTGCACTGATGGTAAATTCTTCAACTTGAAAAGGCTACAAGCCAAGACCAAAGTGGAGGGAGTGTTTGTGCATGATTTTCTGTTTGCAGATGATTGTGCACTCAATGCAGTCTCTGAAGTTGGGATGCAATGAAGTATGGATCAATTCTCTGCTGTTTGTGCTAAAATTTGGCCTAACAATTAACACCAAGAAAACATGGAACTCCATCAGCCACCACCACACCATCCATATATGGAGCTATCAGAACAGCAAATGGAGAAGTTTTGAATTCTGTGGATAAATTCACTAACTTGGTAGTGTACTTTCCAGGGATATACACATTGATAATGATGTTGATGCATGCATTGCCAGAGCTAGCTCAATGTTTGGGAGGCTCCAAAGGAAAATGTGGGAGAGAAGATGTATTAGACTGATTATCAAACTGAAGGTCTACAGAGCCATTGTGCTGAACTCATTGTTGTATGCCTGTGAGACCTGGACAGTCTACCAGCACCTTGCAAGGAAACTGAATCTCTTCCATCTGAATTGTCTTAGGAAGATTCTGAAGATCATCTGGCAGGATAAGGTACCAGACACTGAGGTCCTACTCAAACTAAATTGCCAAGCATTCGAACTGTGCTTCAGAGAGTGCAACTCCAACGAGCTGACCATGTTGTTCTAATGCAAAGCATTACAAAGTATAAGAATTAGTGAATCATTCCTTAACATGGTAACTAGGATCTCTTCAAAATTCAAAGCTAGGATGATCTGTATTGAAGAAATACTTGAAACCTTTCCTTTAAGATAAAGGATAAATCAAAAATATTGATTCTTAACAATGATTTGCTACAGTTCAAGATCTGTTAGGTTAAACGAGTAAGGCAAAAGAAAGAAAATTACATATATATATATATGATGTATGTGTGTATGTGTGTATGTATTTATGTATATTTCTATTTTTCCAATCTATTCAGGGATGCGTTCAACAACATTTGTGGTAGGGGCTCTTTATCTGATGCTTGGATGCTTCCTCTAATAGAGAACTTGCTTCACTTTAAGGTTGTCTAACCTATTCTATTTTTGGACAAAAACTACTATTATAAACTTCTAAATCAGAAGGTCTTTTTAAACATTTTTCCCCTTTTGTATCATCGGTGTCTCTGTCAGTCTAAAAAATCCCACTGATTTCACTTCAGAATATTATTTATGAATAAAATAAAATTGAAATTACCAAGGAAAGCAAATATATTGAAATATAATAGCTGCTATTTTTTAAAAACTAAGTTCATGGTCCTCAAGTTAAGAACCCTTGTAAATCTAAATAAGATCTCTTTTTGGCTTCTATTGCACATAAAATAAAAATGAGCATTTGTCTCAAAAGACAAATGTGTAGAAATCATAAGAAAAATGTGTTAAGATGGTGTCTCTATAATGTAAAATCTCTATTAAAATATTATTACAATGAATCCTAAAGTAGAAAACCAGTAAAACTGGATCATAAATTTGATGTAGATAATGGAATTTCTCTTGTAATATTTCATTTATTTGTATTGGTCATAGAAATAATGATATATGTGTATACATAAATTTGTTTTTTGTATATGTGTATATATGTACATATAATTGCATATGTGTATATATGTATGCATGCATACATATCAACATGTTTCATATGCATTCACACATTCCTTTATTTACCTGTGAAGAGCCCAGAGAAGTGGTAGAATGAGCATTTCAGTTATGTGCTTGCAGTGGTATTGTGCTGAGCTCTAACATTTTCCCTTTCACTCACATAGGCAGACCAGCAGATGGTGGTGGAATGACCAAGGTAGTGCTCATGGACAATTGTGGTCATGATCTCCTCTTCCTAACCTGACTTGTGGATCTACTCTACGAACAATCTGTCTCCCTTAGTAAGACATCTTTCTATCATATTCCAACTTTTTTCAGGCCTCCAATTTTAAGTAATATCTCTTGTCATTATTTATCAATCCATCACATTTACTCCTTGTCCTAACGTCAGAGGAAGATTAGAAAATTAAGGTATGCTATGTGTTTTCTTCCTGTTTTCTTCCAATATATCCTTATGCAAAATTGAATCTTAAACCACAGGTTTTAAAAAATGCTTAGGGATGGGCAGAGCACTAAATCTACATTATGTACAATTGAAGTCAATGATGGCAGTCCACTAGGGTTTCAACCAGTTTTTAAGCCACTGTTCTCTTCCACTTCTTCTCCCAATCCCAGGAGGAAATGGAGATCTGTAGTTGAAAAAAAGGCCTGGATTTGAGGGCAGAGAATCTGAGTTTTCATCCAGGTTGTATTCCCAACCACCTGTGGGACCTTGGGCACAATCAGGATGTGGGAAGAGATCTAGAATTCTGATATTTTCTCCTCACTACTCATATATTCTGAATGCTGGGGCCACTTGACAAAAAAAGAAAAAAAAAAGAAAACTAGGTTATAGCATCTAAATCTCTTTCTGTGAACCTCACTTTAAAAAAGTATAATTGCTGTATACTTGCTGCACAGAGTTGTTGGTGAGGCTATATTAAAATGCTTTCTACAATTTAATACAATTAGTCACTAGTACCCTCCCTCTCAAACCATGTTTTATTTACACAAATACATATGCACATAAATGCAGTGTCCCACAGGTCTTAATGTAGTTTTAATCAATCTCTTTCTGTACATATCTTACTTATTCATCTTACATGTATGATATATATTTTATACATGTACATTTTGTCTTCTTCATTTAAATTTAAGCTCCTTGTGAGTACTTCATTTTAGTCTTTGGTCTTGAATCTCTATGGTCTGGCACAATTATGTCTTTAACAAATTATTTTTGATTGATTGACATTTATTTAGGGAAAAAGGTTTTATTGGAATAGGAAGGTCTCTCAAGTGAAGAAACTCCTACTAATAATGTAGTTCAGCACCTTCTTTGCAACTTACAGATTTAAAAGGTTGCCAAGAGCACAAAACTTGCTCATGGTCTCAGATTCAAGATGTGTCAAAGGCAAGACCCAGGTTTTCCTGCCACCAACATGTACTCTGTCCCCTAAGCCATGCTGTTTTTGTATATTTATGCAGCATTTTAAATACACAATCTCATTTGGTCCTCTATAAGGATAACTGTGAGGCATTTGGAGTAAGTATTGGCACGCACATTTTACAAATGAGGAAACTAAGGCCAGGAGAAAGGGTCACACAATTAGTAAGTGGTAGATCCAGTACGAAACACTTGACTTTTTCCTATTTATTGCTAACAAAGTATTGAGTGTTATGTACATCTATAATGACCTTTCATAATGATGTATGTATAGGTAAGTGACCAAAACCCATTTTTATACAAAAAAGCAATTATCTATACTTGATATTTATGTAACTTCTTTTCTAATACATTTGGTATTTAACTGGAGACGACAGTATTTATGTCAGCTACCTCAGTGAAGATGAGATGAAGCCTACCCATCTTGACTTAAAATATGCCATTCATCAGCCAACGCCTTCCATCCCAAATCTATCTTGACATATTGTAGTTCTAAGATCAGGCATTTGGGAATATATATATTTTTTTTGCTGTTTATATTATGTATGTATGCTAGTCTAATGTCAGGAAAGGTTGTGAGTAATGACGCAGCAAATCGAAGTCATCTGTTTTTTCTGCATGCCTGCTCAGAGCAAGCAGCTGCAAAAGAATTTCTCCCATGTTGCTTTACCAATGACCTTAACCCCAGGAGGATGATTCTTCAAAGAGAGTTACTGGATCCCTTGAGACAAGAGTTGTGTCTCCGTTTTGTCTTTATCTTGGTCCCCCGTTGAGGATTGTTTATTGTTGTTCTCCAGAAAATTCATGACTTAGTTCAGAGGTTCCATTATTCTTACGCACTAAGGTTGGTCTGGAGTAAATCAAGAAAATAATTCATTTTGCTCTAGCATTACAATCAGTTGTTTGAGCACAAATTGAAAATAAAAGCTTACATGTACCTTAGAATTAAAATCAAGAACATTATGGGCAGATCTGGAACACCTGTGAGTCCAGAAACACGGATGCTTCATAATCTACTATGATCTCCATAAGCAAAAGATAGTTCAGTCAAATTCACTTCACCATTTCCCTAGAAATGTTGTTTCTTTCCTATAAAATTTCTTAATAAAATCTATTTTTGTCACATTATTCAGGCTTATGAATTAACACATTACTGTTCCTTTATATATAAATATTTGTTTTCCTGGAAATGAATGCTATTATAATACTTTACAAAATACCACTATCTATTAGGTGCAAATCCCTGGGACATTTCTAGAAATATCTGTCAAAATATATCTCTTTATTCTTTTTCTTCCCTTCTTTTTCTTTTTTCTTTCTCTTTCTTTTGTTCTATGTGTCTATCTATCTTTCTATCTGTTTGTCTGTCTGTCTACCTGTCTATCCATCTACATATTTATAACCCTGCATATTAATGCAGGATTTAAGTTCCATGCGATGAGAATTCATGACATATCTGTGTATTTTCCCCCAATACAAGGCTTATTCCAGAAGTGACTAATACATATTTGTTGCTATATTGAATTGAGAGCATCAATTGTTTTACATTAAATTCATGAATTTAAAAAAAAGTTGAGAAAATTATCAGAGGAAAATAGGTCCTGAAATAACAGGTAGGTTAATTGAGCATATTTTACAAAAAAAAAAAATTAAACCATTTGTAAAAATACTGGAAAAATAGGATTTTCCCCCTTAAGTTTACATATTTTCGAGTATATATGCATAAACATCTCTGTCCACCTCATTTAAAGTGATATTCGGTGTCAGCTTCAGAGTGTCAATCTACTTGGAGAAATTCTAAATAGCCTCTAAAGTTGCCCACATTTTAATGTATTTTAATGTATAAAATGTTTCTACTATTTGAAAACTTTTTTTTCTTTCAAATTAATTCAATTCAATCACTTACTAAGCACCTAATTCATGGAAGATACTTGATCTGCAAAAATCTGCTTCATCAGGGATACAGACTGAAAGAAAAAGGTTAACGCATAATTTTAAACAAAGTGTTTAAAGTAAACTTTTCAATGACCTACAGTAGCATTGAAAGGGCATTGACAACATATCTGGCTCTTTCTGGAAGATTACTATTGTTAGTATTACAACATCGTTCTTTGACATTTTGTCTTTTGGAAGGTTCTTTCCAAAATGACTTGACAGTTATAAGCGGAAGTTTAACATAGCATGTCATTTGCATAGGTGCTTACTTGAAGGAGAATATGCAAAATATTTGTATTAGTTTTACTTCAAATAGTTCCTTCTTTTTTTTATTTTTTCCATCTTCCACTTTTACAAATTC
>CM053626.1:143195386-143220386 GCA_028646595.1 Phalanger gymnotis | reverse complement strand
GGATAACTTATTTTCTTCTTTGCCTATTCTATTTCTTTTTCTTCTCTTATTGCTAAGGCTAATATTTCTAGTACCAAATTGAGTAACGGGGGTGATAATGGACATCCTTGTTTCACCCCGATCTTATTGGGAATGCATCTAGCTTATTCCCATTACATGTAATGCTTGCTCATGGTTTTAGGTAGATACAATACTACATTTATTCCTATGCTTTCTAGGGTTTTTTTTAATAAGAATGTATGTTGTATTTTGTCAAAAGCTTTTACTGCATCTAAGGAGATGATCATGGTTTCTGCTAGATTTTTTGTTGATATGATCAATTATGCTGATGGTTTTCCTGATATTGAATCAGCCTTGTATTCCTGGAATAAATCCTACCTAGTCATAGTGTATTATTCTCATGATAACTTGCTTCAATCTTTTTGCTAATATTTTATTTAAAATTTTTGTGTCAATATTCATTAGGAAAATTGGTCTATAATTTTCTTTCTCTGTTTTGACTCTTCCTGGATTGAGTATTAGTGCCATATTTGTGTCATAAAAATAATTTGGCAGGACTCCTTCTTCACCTATTTTCCCAAATTGTCTATAAAGTATGGGATTTAATAGTTCTTTAAATGTTTGGTAGAATTCACATGTAAAACCATCTGGCATTGGGGATTTTTTCCTAGGGAGTTCATTGATGGCTTGCTCAATTTCTTTTTCTGAGATGGGGTTATTTAGAAATTTTACTTCCTCTTCTGTTAACCTGGGCAATTTATATTTTTGTAAATATTCATCCATTTTCCTAAGGTTGTCAAATTTCTGAGCATACAATTGGGTCAAATGATTCCTAATTATTGTTTTAATTTCCTCATCATTGGGGACATGAATTCACCCTTTTCCTTTTTGATGCTGGCAGTTTGGTTTTCTTCTTTTTTTAATCAAACTGACCAAAGGTTTATCAATTTTATTAGTTTTTCCATAAAACCAGCTTTTAGTTTTATTTATTAGTTCAATAGTCTTCTTTATTTCAATTTTATTAATCTTTCCTTTGCTTTTCACTATTTCTACATTGGTATTTAATTGGGGATTTTCAATTTGTTCTTTTTCTAGCTTTTCAGTTGCATGCCCAATTCATTGATCTCCTTTTTATCTATTTTAATTTAGAGATGTAAAACTTCCCCTAATAACAGCTGTTTGCTATTATCCCATAAGTTTTGCTATGTTGTCTCATTATTGTCATTCTCTTGAAAAAAATTATTAATTGTTTCTATGATTTGTTCTTTGGCCCAATCATTCTTAAGGATTAGATTATTTAGTCTAAAATTTATTTTTGGTTTATTTTTTCAGCCAATCCCAATATTTTTCCTTTGCAGTGTTCTCTAATTTCATCTAATGACCACATTTATTCCAATTTTCAGAATCGATTAAGATTTTTTTAAATACCTAGTTTATTTCTTTGGCTAATTGATTGATTTGATAATATAATCAAAAAGGCTTCTCACCTGTTAATATAACAGGTTATCAGGGTATACAACATCTTTTTAGTTATAGTAAGTTGGGTGGGACCTGGAACATCCCTGTCATACATAATTTTTAATTTACTGCAACCTCTTCAATATGCATTTAGTACAATGTCAAATTAGTGTTTGGAAAGAAAGAAACAAGCATTTGTTGAGCACTTTTTAATGTGTTAGACACTGTGCTAAGTGCTTTACAAACATCATTTCGATCCTCATTATAACCCTGGGATGTAGGTGCTATTATTGTCACCATTATACACTTGGGAAAAATGAGATAGAGAGAGGTAGCAATTATTAGTACTAATTAATAATGTTTAGCATCTAGGCCACTTTTTAAGACTGTAAGTTTCAGAGAAAGTGCTAAGGGAGTTTGTTTCATCACCTTTATTGATCAGTATACCATTGTAGTCACTGGTCCTAGGCCCTATTTCTATTTCTAACTAATACTGACAAAAATATGATTATATGCTCCTGAGAAAACATGACATCTGATTGCGTGAGAAAAGTTCCTAGTAGAATCTTTGGGTATACAACATGTCATTTACATTCAGAAGAAAAGCAGACCAGACTGACAAAAACAGTTTGTACCTGATGGACATGAGTTCTAGAATAGAGAGCGAGATGGGATCTTGCGGTGGTTATAGTATGCTTCTATTGACTAGCCTTGGGACTGAGACAGAAGGAGTATGGATGAGAGGGAGGTACAATCATTAGCATTTATTATCCTCTTCAACCAAACTTGTCCTCTCCTGACATCTCAGATTCCACTGGACCAGCTGTGGAGTGAAGTGAGACAGAGGACCACCAAGACAACAGGGAACATAGATGAAATGGGACAAATAAAAGAGAAGGAAGGAAAGAAGGAAGGAGGTAGGAAGAGAGGGGAGGATGGAAGGAGGGAAGAAAGGGAGACAAAGGAAGAGAGAAGGAAAGAAAAAAGGAAGGGAGAAAGGAAGGGAGAGAGGAAAGAAATATTTTATAAATAATTGAAAAATTCTTAACATAAAACTTTGTTCTATAGAATAAAGATACTACTGCCAAACCCACATTAATTCTCAGTAGCTATCTAATGTGAACCTCATTTTATCTGATGTTTTTAGCATTTAATACAGCAAACAGATTAAGAGGATTATGTCTTTTTTTGAAGTAAGCTCATCATCTTAAGGGCAGAATCAATAATCAGCTGCCACAGTGCTTTAGCAACTTTCTTATTTAGAAATTTCATTTAATTTTTAAAAGAATTATTGTCAAAAATACAACATTTTATTTCATGTGATATATTAACCTGTGGGTTAATAATGAATATCATGAAAAACAAATATGCCTTATTTTATTCTAAGTACTTTATGCATCTCTGCTTACTGATTAAAGAACTTGAATGCTGGCACTAATACACACTTCTAACACTTGAAGAAGCTTTCTTCAACTCAGTAGTGCAAGAGCTGCCAAAAATGATGGAGGCAGTTATTTGTATATGCTTGCATGCTAATCCTAGTGCCAAGGAGGAACACACAAGAGAACATGCAATGGCTTATGCATTTTATGGATTCAGCAGAGCATTATGCATTTACAATTATTTTGAAGAGCAAAGTTCTGTGTCAATATGCATCAGGCCTGACAAAATACATACCCCCAAGCTCTTCTGGCCACAAAGTTTTAAGTTGCAATTGAATGTGAAGTCATATATTAAAATACATTATGAAGAACCTTTTAGTTTGAAAATAAATATTTAAGAAGGCAAAAAGAATATAAAACATAGCCAGTAATGTTTGTACATACTTATAATTTTTGCCCCTAGGGGAGGCTGAGACTGGTAGATCCCTTGAGTCTGGAAGTTTTGAACTGTAGTAGCATTGAAGCCTACTGTTGTCCACACTAAGTCTGACACCAATATAATGCATTTGCGTGGAGTAGAGGGCCACCAGCCTGCTTGTGAAGGTCAGAAATGGATCTGATCAAAGCTTCCATGAAAATCAGCAGTGGTTTTGGTCATGAGTGGCCACTTTCAGCCTGGGAGAGATAACAAGATCCAATATCCAGAAATGATTATGAAGATGGTGGTGGTGGTGGTGGTAGTCATGATGATGATGATGATGATGATCATGATGATGATAAATAATCTATTGACTATGGAGAAGAGGGGAGACAAGTTAGTATCACTTAAGTTAATATCAAGGGACTAGCTCAATTCAATTTAATTAAACAGATTTTTAGTGAGTGACAACTATGTGCAAGGCCTGGTGCTAGATTTGGATGGAGAAACAAGAATTAATGAAACATGACTCCCAATGTCATAGAACTTAAATCTAGTACCTAATGACATTAAATTTAAAGGGAAATTAAGTGGAAAATCAGGTACAAAAAATAGCCTGGTATAGCCAAACTTGTGGACTTAAGGATGCAATTGAGGTATCTCAGGAAAATAAAATTTATTTGTCAGGTTTATTTTTACATGGCTACAATACAATGGGTAAAACAACTGAAAAACAAAGTGGGGTACGAAGAAGAGAAAGGTTTTTAATTTACATTTTCCAACTATGCACAATTTACCTGAGCTCAAGGAAGTAGTTTGGCATAGCTGACAACTAGACAAGGAGACATAGGGTCTAGCTGATATTCTGTCATAAGTAGCTGTGTGACCTTGGGAAAATGATTTTAGCTCTCTAGACCCCAGTTTTTCAGCAGTAAAATATGGTTATTAGGCTATATTACATTTACAATCCAGTCTAGCTTCCAAATACAATGGCAATATACTCCAACAAAAGTTGAGAAGGGCACCAGAGGAAGCAGTGATCAATAAAGCCAAAGTGAAAGAAACATCAGTAAGTTCCTGTATCCATTCTAAAACTGCACAAAAAGATAGCTAGAAGCCTATGGATGTTATGAGAGAAGATATGTCTGGGGCAACTGAGGCCAGCATAATCTCAAGTAAATTGGGCCTGAAGTCAATAGGACCTTGATTATAGTCTATCAGATCATCAGTAGAAATCAAAACAGATATTAGTAGGTCACTCCAAAAGGAGACTTGAGAGGGCTCTGCCCAGGGAAAGAAGAAAGGAAGGAAACAACTAAGTTCCTATTATGTGCTCAGAATTTTGTTGAGCACTTTACTAATGTCTCATTTGATCCACCCCCAAAACACTGGAAGGTAGATGCAATTGTTATCCCCATTTTACAGTTGAGGAACATAAGGTAAACAGAGGTTATGTGACTGCCCAGGGTCTCACAAATAATAGGTATCTGAAGCTAAATTGGAAATTATGTTTTCCTCACTCCAGGCTCAGCACTCTATGAATTGTACCACCTAGGTGCACAGAGAGGCCTTTGTATTCCTATGCATGCCTCAGGGCCCCTAAAGAAGTCTTGGGCCAGATTAATAGCTGATATCCTGTCCTAGGTACCAAAGAGAGAAAACCATATTGGAATAGAAGATTTCCAAGGTAAATTTTGAGGTAAGCACACAAAGAGCCCATTTTGCAAGTGGAGGGGTTTTAGGAAGACACTTTCAGCCACTGAGACTTCTAATATTTGGTCAGAGCCACATCAGGGGGCTAAATTAACTCCTTTTGGGTGATTGTACAAAGGGAAGGAGAAAAAGATGATGCCTTGGACAAGTCTCATGTTAGGCTACTAAGAAACAGATTCCAGAGATTATGGGAGGGCAGAGACTGATCACAAATACACCCTCTAAGGTAAAACAGGACAGTGGCAGAAACAGTGGTATCCAGGCTACAGAGTAAATAGGATCAGCTAAAGGCCTGCCACCCAACGAAGAATACAGAAGGCAGCAGTGTCTGGCACTGGTACAAAGTCTTAGTCTAGGAACTGAGAATGAGGATTTAAGTTGAAAATTCAAAATGGTGAGGAATAATTATGGGTTAAGAGAAGGCCAAGAGATAAAACCAGAAGAGAGTAACTACGAGAAGCAGATAGAGATATTAAGGGGTGAATGTTACTTCAGAAAAACAGCTTAACTTAGAACTCAAGAAAAAATTATAAGAGAATAAAGTGGGGCAGAGGATTCTGGAGAGGTGGAAGATTAGGTCAGAAAATTCCAGGCTCTCAAGATTTTCCCCTACAAAAGAGATAAAATAGCACCTTTGGGTGAACAAAGTGTGGGTAAAAATTAGTAAGAATAGGGATTCAGCAGGGGTATTCCTGGGATAATTCAAGAAGATCAGAAGAAAAATCCCAGAAGAGTTTTGCTCCCTGTGAAGAATAAACACTTCCAAGCTAGGATCTGAGGTAACAACAAACAGCAAGCTGCTTAAACAACAAGCAGCCAGCCCTGGTTATAGCTGGGTTGCAGCCCAGCCACCAGAACTTTTACCCCTGGGTTAGGCATCCGAGCCAGGGAAGATTGAGGGAAACTCTGCTGACAAGGAATGCCAGACCCAACTGTGCTGGGGTAGGGGGGTACAGCACAAGGGTGAGAAGGAACAAACACCCAGTGAATGCAGAAGCCATGTGGCAGAATGCCCCTGGACATGATCACTTACAGGGACCTGGAGGTTTGGTTTTGGGTACATAGGCAAAGGAGAAAGAATCCAACCACAGAAAGTTTTTATGGGAACAGAAAAGACTTCATCTTCAGAGGAGGATATTGAAGCAAAGAAACCCTCTTCTATCCCAAAGAGTAACATCAAATGGTCAGTCCACTGTCCAAAAAGAATTCACGGGAGAACTTTAAAAAAATTTAAAAACTAAAAAAAATAAGAATAATCCAAGTAAAACAAGATTATGAAAAGAAAGCTAACCAATTGGAAAAAGAGAACCAGAATCTTAAAGAGAAAATGACACCTTCAAATTAGAATTGGGCAAGGTGAAACCAGTGAAGTTATAAGAGAGCAAGGAATAATTAAACAAAATATGATGAATGAAAAAATAGAAGAGAAAGCAAAATATAAGAGAAAGAACTGATCTGGAGAACGGATCAAGAAGAGAGAACATAAGAATAATCGGACTACCTGAAAAGTATAATAAAAAAAATCTTGATATGACATAATAAATAAATAAATGAAATAAAAGTGTCCTTAAACATTAGAACAAGGGGGGGGCATGGTAGAAATAGAAAAAAAATCCATTGAACGCCACTTGAAAGAGCTCCTATGAGGAAAACTCATAGGAATATGATGGTTAAATTCCAAAACTCCCAGCTCAAGGATAAGATTGTCATTAGTAATTAGGTAGTTCCTAAGGAAGATTGGAGTAGACGTGAGTATGATATGACTTTAAAAAGTAAAATCTTTTTAGGGACCATTAAAAAGAGTAATTATTTTATACAAATGAGGTACAGGAGGGAGACTGACAGAGAGGAATTAGATGAGGGAGGAGGTCTGGTAGTTCTGGTAACTTACTTTCATTGGAAATGGGTTTAAGACGGATCAATACATATATATCTAGAAGAGTATGAAAGTATTCTAAAGTCAGAAGAAATAACGTGGTAAGGGGATAGGGAGGGGGAAGAGGACAAGGGAGGGATCTCTAGAGGGGAGGGTGAGGGAATAGGTTAAAGGGGGTTATAGAAGGGTGTATACAGGAGGGATCTTTGGAGGCTAAGTAATAGGAGGGTAAGGTAGTGGGTAGAAGTAAAGCGGAGGAGTCAGGAGGGATATAAAATGAGATGCACAAACACAAAAACAAACATCAGCAGTAGTATTTGTTAGGGAACATATATGTCCATGTATGTATTTATATAGGTATATGAGTATGTATATATATATACATACATACATATATATATATATATATATATATATATATGTAGTAATATGTCCACACAATTGTAGTGGGGGAGGAGGGAGGTGGCAGCAAGAAGGGTGAAAAAAGAACAAATTAAAAAGTGCACAGCAGAGAACAAAAGAAAACTTACAAAGAAGCAGAGAAAAAAACAGCTCTCAACACAGTGTTGTATTTACAAATATATATATGAATGTTGTATTTATCCTACAGACTTTCTTGAAATGAAAATGTATCATTACATATTTTAAATCCCCTCACGTTATGTGATGCACATGACATGCTTTCTTCCCTTTTTCTTAAGTTCCAATATTTAAGTTTATAGATAGATAGATATAGATATAGATATAGATATAGATATAGATATAGATATAGATATAGATATAGATATAGATATAGATATAGATATAGATATAGATATAGATATAGATATAGATATAGATATAGATATAGATATAGATAGATATAGGTGTTTCTTGTCTCAGTTCTGTATTTGTGTTCTGGTGTTTGAGTCTAAAATAAAATTTAAAAAACAAACAAAAATAGAAAAGTTGCAACTCAAAATCTTATGGAAAACATTGTTGAAAAATAAAATAAAATAAAATAAAGTCCCTCATAGGTCTAAATCTATGAGCCTATGATCTCTTTCTTTGGGCTATGGTTTTCCTCATTTTAAAAACAAGGACAACTCTTCTTTTCCTGAATCCCTTCACAACTATTTTTCATTTTTGTATTTGTATCTCCAGCTCCTAACAGAGTGTCTTGCGCACTGTTGGTGCTTAATAAATCCTTGGTTAATGGAATGGTGGGAGGAGTAAATAAGGTGGAAAACATCATGCAACTAATAAGTAATTGAAAAATAGTTCCACAAATAGAACCCAATGATTCTATGAGATAACAGCAATTATTGCAACAAATCCAAAAGACTAAAAATTTAGAAAATCATGTGTGTTGTATACACATATATCCCCAGATACATTTAAAATACATGTATTCATAACCATACACATGTATATACATGCACACATATGTACACATATTTATACATATAAATATTATATGTTTACAGAATACACACATAAGCACAGATTCATGTATTATATATGCAACATACTCACGTTGTGTGTGTGTGTGTGTGTGTGTATGTGTATGTGTGTGTGAGCTTCAGGCCAACAGAAAACCTAAGATCATATTCAAGTCTGTTTTTTGCTTTACTGATCTACTCTACAATGCTTGGTGATTGATATTTACTGGTGTCACTACTGACATCACTATTAATCTCCATTTCCTCAGGACACAATCTGCGCTCTCCTCCTTTCTCTCCTTTTCTGTGTTTCTCTTTCTCTAGTTAAGCATATAGTAGCCAAGGTGGGTAAGTATTAATAGTCAACAAAATTTGTATAAGTATTTTTAGATGAAATGGATATGAAAGTGAAATACTTGGAGAAACTAAAACTCCCTCCTCCTATCTCCCCACGCCAATAGTGGCTTCTCTAGCCACGGGGAAGGGGAAAAAAAGAAACAGGAAGTAAGAGGGAGGATTTCTCACAGCAGAGAAATACCTTTACCTAATAAGAGAAAGGAAAGACATAGAAAAATTAACACTATCTTAGGGTCAGCAACATAGGTAAAGTCCTTTTCTCAGCAAGTGACATAATAGTGTTCATAGTCCCCTGCTCCTGACTATCATTCTGCTATACTGACACAATCCTTTCTCAACACAGGTGGGTTTTCATATCACCCCCAAATAAAGTTCCCCCTCCCTTCTTCCTATCAATCAATTTAAGATCAAGAGTAAGAATTTTGTTAATTTTGGCAAACGGCCCAACCAAAGGACAGGTTCCTGGCTCTCCAACATCAAGGCAAAGTAAGCAGCAAGCATCGTAGTACCAGACACTATGCTAAATACTAGGAATACAAATATAAGCAGAAAGAAAGATGGTCTCTGCCCTCAAGGAGCTTATATTCTAATGAGGGAAGACAACACACGAAAGAAAAATGAACTAAGGTGGAAAGACTTTTGGGTCATGATGGAGAACATGGTTGACTTCAACATTTTTTCTTAAGGTTGGTTCTGGGAGAAATTGACCAACTGGAGGAAGGAGCCATAAGAGTGGAATGATCTTTCAGGGTGCACTCATATTAGAAGTTTTCATGGTAATGACTCCATGAATGGGACAAAAGCCAGGCTAATGATATATAGGCATATATAAAACACATGTAGATTGGGGCAGCTAGGTGGTGCAGTGAGTAGGGCACTGGCCCTGGAGTCAGGAGTACCTGAGTTCAAATCCGACCTCAAACACTTGACACATTTACTAGCTGTGTGACCTTGGGCGAGTCACTTAACCCCAATTGCCCTGCCTTCCCCCTGCAAAAAAAACACATATAAATCAGATATTGTGTAACCTTAGGGACACCAGGAAAGGGATCATGTTGAAGGTAATACTAGAACTGTGACTTGAAGGAAACCAGGAAGACTGAGGTAGAGAACATTCCAAGTACAAGTAATGACCAAAGCAAAGGCCCAGAGGTAGGAGAATTAGATGTGAGAAATAGTAAATAAGCCAATGTAAACCTACTGTATTTTTGGGACAGAAGTGATGTTTAACCAAAAAAAAAAAAGAAAAGCTGGAAAAGTTGAATCATACCAGACATGGAACTAGGCTCTAAATGCCAAACAGAGGAATTTATATTTTACCCTAAAGGTTATAAGGAATCCAATTTATTGTTTAAGAGAATAATATGTTTTCACCTGCACTTAAGGAAAATCATTTTGGCATCTGAATGGGAGATAGATTGGGGTTGAAAGAGACTTGAGACTATCCACTTCTGAAGTTTCTCCTGAACATTGCTCCCAGAACTTCCATTTTAAGGATCAGGCTCAAGTCAGCTGTATCTTTGTTTCCCTCCAAGCTGCACTCCTAATTCTATTAGTTTTTTTTCTACAATGCCCCCTGGGCAAGTACTTTCATCTAGCTCAGGGATGAGGAACCTAGGACTTCCAACCCTCATGTGACCCTTTTGGACCTCAAGTGTGGCCTTTCAACTGAATCCAAACTTCATAGAACAAAATTTTTTTTTGTGTTCCTCACCCCTGTTATAGCTTCTTTCTCTATTCATCTCATTATAATATATTCTTTCCCTATTAGAATACACACTCCTTGAGGGCAAGAATCATCTTTCTTTCTGCTTACATTTGTATCCCAAGCAATTAGCATAGTGCCTGACATATAGTAAACATTTAGTAAGGCCAAGATGTCAGAGAGAAGCCGGGAAGTTGCCTGAGCTCTCCCCAGTTTCCCTCAGAAACAATGTTAAATCAAGACTCCGGATTCTGGAGCAAGAGAACCTACAAAAAAGACAGAGTGAAATAATTTTCCAGCTTAAGATAACTCAGAAGGGACATTCTCTTGACTGAGCTGAAGACCCTAGAGTTCAGACTTGATCAGGAAAGAAGAGCAATTGAGCATATACTACTGTCAAGAAGAGAAGTTTTGCAAAAAAAAAATGGTGATCATGTTTGAAATATAAGAATTTGAGCAGGGGGGCAGAGCCAAGATGGCTGCATGAAAACAATGCCTTACTTGAACTCTCTTACAAATTCTAACAGATACCTCTAAAAAAGTGAATCTGAACAGATTTGAGAGAGTTAGAAGCCACTAGTAGACTGAGTGTGGTAAATTTCCAAGCCAGGAGAGTCCGCAGGGTCAACAGGATGGATCTATAGGCTGGGAGAGCACCTGGCATGCAGAACTGCACCAGATCACACCAAAGTGGGAGCAGCTGCAGAACCCAGACAGTGATCAAGGCTTGGAGGATGCTGGGCGCACGAAACTGGCGGTGATCCAGGCCTCCCAGTCCAGGACAGGAGTCCGTCAGAGCTATGGGAGGCAGCAGAGCAGCACCTGCAGCCACAAGAGCAACTATTCCCACAGTCTAAAGTTTGAAATTCACCTTTTTGAACATCGGGGAGCCATGGTAACCAGAAAAAAAAATGGCTCTCATCCTTGCTTTCCTCACTCAGATAATACTGCCTTGGGAGAAACCCTGAAATAAAAGAACCAGAAGTGGGGCTTCAGTCACCAAATAATGAGAATTTCTGAGCCCCAGGGGCATTGGGCCAGCAAGGGTCAACACCAGGAACCCAGAGGTGCCTTCAAACAGCCGGGGGAAATGACAGACACCAGCGCAGACAACTGCTGAGACTACTCATGCTGTAGCACAGCCCAAGGGGAAGAGGAGACTTCCAGCAGCCAGACCACCCCTCACCCACACCTTGCACATTACCCCACCCAGGGAAACTCAGAAAGAGCTCACTGGGCCTCAATTCTTAGCACACACCAACCAACTCAAGCTCAGCACCAGGTGAGCAGCAGCAGTATTGATCCTCTAGCTGACAAAACCAGAGGCCACAGCACACAAAGCCAGTAACCATGCCTCCAGTTCAGAGCACAAGAAGCTAATGACTCTGTGAAGCATCAAGAATCAGTTAAACAAAATCTGAAGAATGAAAAAAAATAGAAGAAAATGTGAAATATCTGATTGGAAAAACAACTGACCTAGAAAATACATCCAGGAGAGACAATCTAAAAATTATTGGTCTACCTGAAAGCCATGATGAAAAAAAGAGGGTAGAGAGTATTTTCCAAGAAATCCTCAAGGGTAGTGCCCTGAGGTCTTATAACCAGAAGGTAAAATAGTCATCAAAAGAATCCACCAATCAGCCCCTGAAAGAAATCTCAGATTGAAAACTCCAAAGGATACTGTAGCCAAATTCCAGAATTATAAGATCAAGGAAAAAATACTGCAAGAAGCCAGAAAGAAACAATTCAAATGTTGAAGAACTATAGCCAGCATCATGCAGGACCTTGCCACTTCTACATTAAAAAGATGAATTGGAATATAATATTGCAAAAGGCAAAGGAACTTAGACTACAACCAAGGATCAGCTACCCAGCAAAATTGAGCATAATTTTTCAGGCAAGCAGATGGACATTTAATGAAATAAGTGACTTCCTGATGCAAAGGCCAGAGCTCAACAGAAAATTTGATCTTCAAATACAAAACTCAAGAGAGACATAAAAAGGTAAATGGTGGGGGGTTGTTAATCAATAAGGGAAAATTGTTTACATCCTTATATAGGATTATACTGTTTTAAATATGTTTTATCTATATGTCGATTTGAGAATAGTTCAGTTATGACAATTGAAAGGGATATACATAGACCGAGGCAGTCAGTACAAAATAACTGATATGATGATAAAAACATAAATAAGGGGTATAAAGTGATGGTTCTGGGAGAAGAGGTAAGGAGGTGGTAGAAAAGGGTAAATTACATCAATGAAGACTTACAAAAATATATTATAGTAGAGGGAAAGAAGGGAGGGAGAAGAGCAGTATTTGAGCTTTACTCTCATTGGATTTTGTTCAAGGAGGGAATAACATACTCTGATAAGTATGGAAATCAAACAAGAGGAAAGAAAAGGAGGGAGTGGTCAGAAGAGAGGGAAGAAGAAATAAGGGGAAAAGGATAAGGGAAGGGAATAAATAGAGAGGGTAAACTGAGGAAGGTGGCAGTCAAAAGCAAACTGTTTTGAGGAGTGGAAGGGAAAAGTGAGAAATCAAAAACATATTTACAAAAACAAATTCCCAGATTAAGAGAAGAGGAAACATAATTCTTAAATAACTTCATTTCAGGAAAGAAATTGAACAAGCAAGCCATCAATGAACTCTGTAAGAAGTAATTGCTAGTACTAGATGGATTTACAAGTGAATTCTACCAAACATTTAAAGAACAACTAATTTCCATATTATATAAACTATCTGGAACAATAGGGGAAAAAGATTCCTACCAAATTTTTTTTATCATACACATATGGTGCTCATACCTAAACCAGGAAGGGCCAAAACAGAGAAAGGAAATTATACACCAATTTTCCTAATGAGTACTGATGCAAAAATTTTAAAGAAAATTTAAAGAGATTACAATAAATTGTCACAAGGATAATACATTATGACCAAGTGGGGTTTATACCAGAAATGTAAGGCTGCTGGTTCAATATTAGGAAAACTATCAGCATAATTGACCATACGAATAACAAAACTAACAGAAAATATATGATTATCTCAATTGGTGCAGAAAAAGCTTTTGACAAAATACAACACCCATTTCTATTTAAAAAACAAAAACTAGAAAGCACAGGAATAAATGGAGTTTTCCTTAAAATGATATGTAGCATCTATCTCAAATCATCAGCAAGAATTATATATAATGGGGATAATCTAGGTATAGACCGACATCTTGCATCATATACCAAGATAATATCAAAATGGGTACATGATGTAGACATAAAGGGTGATACCATAAGCAAATTAAGAGAGCAAAGAATAGTTTACCTGTCAGGTTTATGGCAAAGGGAAGAATTTATGACCAAACAAGAGACAGATAACATTATGAAATGCAAAATGGATAATTTCGATTACATTAAATTAAAAAGTTTTTGCACAAAGTCAATGCAACCAAGATTAGAAGGGAAGCAGAAAGCTGGGAAAAAAAATTTTTTTACAATCAGTGTCTCTGATAAAGGCCTCATTTCTAAAATATATAGAGGGCTGAGTCAAATTTATAAGAATACAAGTCATTCCTCAATTGATAAATAGTCAAATGATATGAATAGGCAGCTTTTAGATGAAGAAATTAAAGCTATCTATAGTCATATGAAAAAAATGCTCTAAACACCATTGATTAGACAAATACAAATTAAACAACTCTGAGGTACCACCTTACAATTCTCAGATTGGCTAACATGACAGAAAAGGAAAATTATAAATGTTGGAGAAGATGTGGGAAAATTGGAACACTAATGCATTGTTGGTGGAGTTGTGAACTGATGCAGCCATTCTGGATAGCAATTTGAAACTATGCCCAAAGGGCTATGAAAATGCACACACCCTTTGATCCAGTAATACCACTTCTAGGTCTGTATCCCAAAGAGATCATAAAAAGGAATAGGACCCACATGTACAAAAGTACTTATAGTAGCTCTTTATGTGATGGTGAAGAATTGGAAATTGAGGGGATGTCCATAAGTTGGGGAATGGCTGAACAAGTTATGGTATATGAATATAATAGAATACTATTGTGCTATAAAAATGATGAGCAGGTAGATTTCAGAAAAACCTGGAAAGACTGATCTTGACTGAAATGAGCAGAACCAGGGGTACATAGTACACTGTAGCAGCAACATAGTATGAAGATCAACTTTTATAGATTGCTATATTGCTGAGAAGAGTTAAGTCTAAGAAAATTCCAAAAGATTCATGATGGAAAATGCTATCCAATTCCAAAGAAAGAACTATGGAGTCTGAATGCACATCGAAGCATACCAATTTCTCCTTTTTTTTTCCTTTCTCATGGTTTTCCCCTTTTGTTCTGATTCTTTTCACAATATAACTAATATGGAAATATGTTTAATGTGATTGTACATGTATAACCTATATAAAATTGCTTAATGTCTTGGGGGTCAGTGAGGGGAGCGTGAAGGAGGGAGAAAAAATTGAAACTCAAAATCTTATAAAAGTGAACATTGAAAACTGTCTTTACATGTAATTGGGAAAAATAATTTACTATTAAGTAGGAAAAATAATAAATGCTTTTTTACTTGACTAGATAAGGAGACCAAGTCAGAGGCTAGTGCAATAATCCATCCAAAGATCTACTTACCTGAGGAGTAGTTATTATCTTGTATGTTATTTAAAACTTACCTACTTGACCATAATTGAAATATAAGCTTCTTTATAAAGGAATTATACTTCATTTATTTTAACATTCTTTTTTTTAAATTTGAATTCCTAATTCTCTCCTTCCTTTTGGCCCCTTCCACACCCACTGAGAAGGCAAGCAATATGATATTAATTGTACATCTGAAGGCATGCAAAATATTGAAATGTAAGCTTCTTGAGGAAGGGATTACTGTATTAACAAAACTATACTTCTTTGCATAATACCTTGTCAATAGGAGGTGGCCAAAAATGTTTGTTGAATTTATTACAACATAAAGAGGAAGAAAATTGGAGTCTACATTAAGAAAAACTTAGATAGTAGTAGTTTCTTCGTTTTCCACATTAAAATTTACATAATTTGTTCTGTATCAAAAGTGATTGGGCAAATGTAAGACATTATATCAAAGTCACGGAGAGGAAAAATTCAGATGTAATCAAAGAAAGCTTAAATCCATGTGATATTTTTATGTGAATAGCAAAAAAAAAATGGGTGAGGGCTTTAACCTTGTATTTTCTTCAAGAAAACAGGTGTCTGGACTCACAGAAACTGGTCTTTTAGGGGAGAGTGTTCTCTGGAAAGAGAACAAGGTTAGAGAATTATCACATAAATTACATCCTTCTCACTCTGATTAGGTGCCAAAGCTGCAGCATAAAACACTGGCAAAGAGGAAGCATTAAGAGATGCCAACGAAGAGGGAAATTAATTCAAAAGACAAATAGTGGAGAGTTTTCCATTAATATGTCAAAAAAAGAAAATATTAGCAGTATCTAACTAAGTTTTACAAGATTTCCATATTTTCAAAACCAGCTAAAGCAGAGGCCATTCATGTAGTACTTCTCAGAATAAGGACTATGATGCCATTCAGTAATCAGCTAATCCACTATCCTGGAATTAATCCACGATTTAGTCATTAGCTTTATATTTCTTGAACACATCTTATGTGCATAGCACTGTCATAAGTATTGTGGAAGACACAGTCCCTATCCTCAAGGGAGTTAGAGCCTAGTTGGAGACACGCTATCTACCTACGAAAAATTGTATAAAAATATACAACAATACAACACATGTTGTCAGGCAACATATGATTAAGTACAAACTGAACGGTATCAAAGAGAAATGATCTGAGTTATAGCAAACCACCAAAAGAGAGAATAGACTTCAGATATCACATATTCCAACCCCAATTCTATAGAAATTCCTTATACATTATACCTCTCACATGCTATTCCTGGTTCTGAACAACCTCTAATAATGGAAACTTACTACTTCATAATATAACACATTCCACTAGGGAAGAAGGTTATATTGAGTTAAAATTTCCCTATCTGCAATGTCTATCTATCCTTGTCCAGCAGTAGTTCTGTCCTCTGGTATCTAGTAGAATAAATATCTGACAGATGACTTCATGTATTTGAATAAGTAATTGAATTCTGGTTTAGTCTTCAGTAAGCTAAACATTCACTTCCTTCAACTGTTATTCATATGATATTGTTTCATATCCCCCGGTCAATATCCTATGACCTAGTCCAACTTCTATCTTTCACTCTTAAAATGTGGCCCACAGAACTGAATTGAAATATTAATAAAGAACAGAGTATAGGTGGCACAGTGGATGGAGGTTGCAACTGGAGTCATGAAGACCAGAGTTCAGCCTCAGTTACTTATTAATTTTGTGATCCTACATAAGTCACTTAACTTCAGCTTCCTTCCTATAATTTGGAGATTATAGTATCACCTACGTGACTTGGTTTTCATGAGGATAAAATGAGATAGTATTTGTAAAGTGCTTTGAAAAATTTAAAGTGCAGTGAATATTATTATTATAAAAATAAACTCAGCCTATAGTGTTTTGTGTGTTAGACAATGCAGCAAGCAAATAACAATCAGTGAAGATATCAAATGTTCAGAATGTTTTTCTATGTAAAAAAGTTAAACAAAAAATTAAGTGAATTATCTCTGATTTTGACTCAGCAGAAATTTTTCAATATAAATCCATTCCCTCTTCTTTATGTAGTTTTGCTTAATGGATAATACCATTTGTCTATACAGAATTGTATTTTTAGATTTGTTTTGTATAAGTGTAAAGAATAGCAAGAAGTTAAGGTTGGCTCTACTACAAATTATGGGAAAGGATAGGATGAGGCTGCAGGGTAGATTGGGCCCCAGTTGTGATTGCCAAGTAGAAGAGTTTATGCTGGATCAAAGAGTCAATAAAAAGCCACTAGGGTTTATTGAATATAGGGGGTAGAGGGTGAGGAATGACTTGGTCATTCCTGTACTTTAGGAAAATCACTTTGGTGATTAGGTAGTGGATAGGTTGGAGAGGGAAGAGACTTTAAGTAAGGAAACAATTAGGAAGCTATTGATTAGCCCAGATTAGAGGTGATAAAGAGTTGAACTAAGGTGGTAGATGTATGAGTTTAGGAAAGGTAACAGGTGAAAGAGAAGTAAAAATGACAAGATTTAGCAAGTGTCTATAGCAGTAAGGCAAAATTCATGACTTTGGAGAGGGCCATGGATGTGCCTGAGTGGTTCAAAATTGTGAAGTATAAGGCATTCTCTATGTAGAACGCAGAGGAAGTATAATATTTATTTAGACTCCAGAGGACCAGATCCAAGAACCAATGCTCCCAATTTGATATTATAGCAATAATATTCCAAAACTGGTAGACTCACCTCACTGTAGTAACAAGGAAATTATAACAAAATATTATAGCAAGGATCCAAGCCATACTTGTAACTTTCCCCTAGCTGCAATGGTCTTCCTATAAAAGATCATTCACAAATCCTGACTCTCTTCTCAATATTCTCTCCCATAGCTCTGCTGACTGTGAGTTCTTTGATCTCCACAACTCTCTCTTATTCAGCACTCTCTAGTCTGCACTCTCTCTCAATGCTGGCTCTCTGCTTCTGAATCCTGTTGCTCTCCACTCCACTGCTCCCAGTTCTGGGCCCTCTTTTTACATAGTCTTAGCTGTCATCTGATTGACTAGAACTCAGTACACATACAATTGGCTCTGGTCTTAGCAACACCCATTGGGGCCCTAAGGACTTCAAACCTCTCACAAACTAGCAAACTAGCTTGCTAGCTAGCCTAGAGCCCCATACCTAGTTAGTGAAAGGGTATGGGCCTGTCTCTAATCAGGTCTCCCTTTGTTGGCCCCACCTAAAGCCTATTCAATAGGCAGGAAAGATCATTCACTTACTGATTGGTTTTGTATTCGGCCCTGAGATCTTTCATGTCCATTACATGGGGAACTTGAGTCTGAATGGGTACAAATGTTTTTTCAAGTACAACAGAACCCCCACCCCCAAATGAACATATCACATTTGCAAAATATTTAACATAACATCTCATCACCAGAGTGGCCACATGGCTCACTCGCCGACCCCTAGATCTTTGTATCCATTACACAAGTCAATGGCAAACTGGTGTCAATAATACCATAATAATATACTACAACAAGAATAATACAAAATTAGTACACAGAACAATATCATTATCCCTCCCTTGAATGAATGGGGCTCAGAATCTTGGGGTGAGGGGCAAAGGTCTCATCCTCCATAGCTTCTTCTTGCTGAAATTGGATATAGAGCTATCCCTGCCACAAGAAGTCAAGGATCCTAATCCAGAAGTCAGTTCTTTAGCAAGCTGGCACCCAGGAACTCAATCCACACCAGGTCCTTAAATAGTCAGTCATCTGAAAGTGTAGGGTACTTAGGGTACTTAAGCCTAAAGGAGACAGAAATAGCAACAAGGTTAACCAAAACAAAGACCAAAAAGAGTAGGCAAGCATGGGCTATTATCCTTCAAATAAAATCATCTTCATTTTGATTGAGACTCCAACTATGCAAAGATTAAATCTCATAGCCAAATTCAGAAGAGAAGTGATTCTTTTCAAAAGGATCACAATAAGCAAACTAAGCAAGGAGGATCCCACCCTAGACAGAGACTAAGATTGTCCTCCCAGCCTTTCCCCAGATGTACCAAGGAGCAGTATGGGAAAACTAGGCCAGAAAGATTTCATCCTAGATAGAGACTACTACTGTCTCCACCGATTTTCCCCCCAGATACAAACTTCCACTTGTTAATTGTACAAAAACACATTTCCTCTGAGTGGCTTGTGGCATTTATCAGTGTCAGCCATACTTCTGGAGTCCATGAGCCCATTTTCATAGTCCTATTCATGGTAAAATATATGAGTCAGGGGCACAACTTAGTAACTATCTTCCCCTGAATAAAAAAAAAAAAAAAAAAAAACTGTTACAGTATTGTCCTTCCCACAGGCTATGAAGCCTTTGGAACATCATCTGGCTTCCCTTTTACCCATACCTTAGCTTCCAATTTTATTCTATCAGTAGAGCCAGACCCTTTCATTCTTCTGCTAGTTATTTTGTAAGTAGAGTCAGTTTTCACAATAGGTATTTTTTCACAACAGGTAATGGTCACCTGTATATGTTGTTCACCCAAATTCTGGAGTGTCACAACAATTTCTCTTTGACAATTAGAATCTATCAATCTAGCCAATACATGTATTCCTTGAGTTGCTAATCCTAGTTTAGGTAATATCCATCCAAAGTGATTCTTAGGGATTCTCGTACATATCCCACCAGACTCGGTAGCAGCAGTTGGTGAGGTGAGACAATAAGCCCATGGCTGTCCTCATGCTGACCCAGCTGGAGTGGAGAACTGCCTGCATGAGAACTTTGGAAAGGTGAGACTGAAATTGGTGGGCTGCCTTCTAGCCAACTTGGTGAGATGAGAGCAAAGATGGAGAACTACCTATAATGGGATTCCAACAGATGCCAGGAGTGGCCAGCAGGAGTTGGATGACCAGGAACCCTGAAGCTTGGAAGTCAGTCCTGGGGCAAGATAAAAACTTTGCAGCAAGGCATTGAGTGTGCTTTCTTACTTCCTTCTCCTGGGATTGTTTGGGGCCCAAGAGGGAGGGGTGCAGTTGTTTTTGGTGGGTGGCAGGAAGTGCCTTGGACCCCCATGGACCCCACTCTTCTGGCTTTGTTGCCCAGCTGCCCCTCAGGACCTGGAAGTGGGGAGTTAGAGCAATGTGGAGAGAAGGACACATCCCCAAGAAAACTTTATTTGGACTTTTTTGTCTGCATTGGGACTTTGCTAATTAAAGCATGCCTCTACCTGAGGGTACTGGGAAGAAGTCTGTAATGGCAGTGTGTGGAGAAGGACACACCCTCAAGAAGCACTTTACTTGAATGCTCTGTATTTACTAAAGAAGATTGTAACTTGCTGTGACCTAGGGGAGGATGGTGTTTGTATTGTAAACAAGCATTTTGGGGAATGACACTGGATGATATGTTTTGTTATGGTGTGAATGTTATCCTTCAGTTCCCTGATTGGATTGCAATGTATAATGCCTCTATTTGTTCCAGGATCCATGACTATTTAGATTGTGTAAAGCCAAGGATCCTGGAAGAGGGTGGAGTATAATGGTAATTAAGATGGGACTTTTTTTTTTTTTACTATTTTCTCTTTTAGAATGCTAAAGTAATCAAGTGCCTTAGATTAAGTCATGAAGGGTGCAAAGCCCCAGGCCCACACCCTTTTCCTAACTAGATGTGAGGCTTCAGGCCCACACCCTTTTGCTGATTAGGTTTGGAGCCTTCCAGCCCAAAGAAGGGTATATAAACTCACATGTTAACATTTTGTTTGGGGCTTTCACTTACTGGAAGAGTGTCATGTGATTTGACTAGACAAGACTCTGGGAAGCCATTGTTAAGAGCCCTGCCCCACTCCCCCCCCCCCACCTCTGGCTTGAAAATCTAGATGTTGGTGCTTCCCTGGTAACTATGTACTGAGATGTTGGACAGAAAGCTAGAAACCTGTCTACTGGTTTATGTTATTTGATCTGTTGATATTTTCTGTTTATAATTTCTGTTTGTATTTGCTCTGAAGTTCAGAGTGCTGGCTTTTCCTCCTGAACTAAGTGAATGATATATGTATGTTTGATTAAAGTGACATTGTTAACCCCTTAAGGTTGCTTTCCTTAGAAAAGCAGATCAAAGAACCTGTGCTGGCAGCTCTTCTATGTGCTGGTGTTATTGGTCTTACATCAGTTGCTAACAACCTTGTTACTACGGTGTCAGGTTGTGCAGAGTAAATGAGAGTAAGGAGCTGAGGATGACAACAAGGTTGTAAATAGGGGCCATTTGAAGGATGGTGGCATTCTTGACAGAAACTATAAAGTTCAGAAAGGTGGATTGTGCTTCAAAGATAATGAGTTTTTGTTTTGGCCATGTTGAGTTTGAGATGCCTATAGGACATCTAGTTTGAAATGTTCCATAGTCAATTGATCATGTGATACTGAATTTCAGGAGAAAGATTATGGCTAGATATGTAGATATGGGAATTATTCACATAGAGATGATAATTTTCCCCATGGGGAAATTAAAAGAGAAGAAAACATAGACTTGTACTTTGCCCAGAGTAAGGAGGTATAATATGGATTATGCTTTGGCAAAGAGAATGAGGAGAAATGGTAAGACAAGTAAGGGGAGGAGGGGTGGAGAGAGAGAGAGAGAGAAGTGTAATGACAACCCAGGAAGGAGTATCCAGAAGGAGAAATGATCAACTGTGTCAGATTCTGCAGAAGTCAAGAAACATAAGTATGGAGAAAAAATTATCAGATTTGGCAACTCTGAGATCACTGGTAACTTCAAAGAGAGCTACTTCAGTAAGTTGAGAAGTCAATGATAAGAAGGTTGAAAACCTAAGAAACTCCAAGGATTCTAGTGCCTTTGATACAAAAAGAGAAGTTTAAGAGAGGTATAGATTTGGGAGAGAAAGGTAATATAGTGAGATCTGTAATTTATATCACATTTTCATGTCTACGTATGTGCAACTTGCTATTTTTTAATGTTGATGAAAAGGAGAGAAGTGGCAGTCTAACCAGTATTTTGGAACGCAGAGCCAACTGAGGGATATATGCTAAATACTAGGATGAAAGAGGCAAATATACTGGAGAGGGGGTTGTTTTCCTCCTTATTACAGCTGTGAAGGTTACCTGGGTCTCAATTAGGTGATAACTGTCACTAGTCAGTAAGAATGGGGTTGGGAAGGTTGTTAGCTTGCAAAGCTGGGGGAAGCCAGCAGCAGAAGATGGTAGAATGGAGAACTGGAAGATGGAGACCCATCTTCCCACACTAATTTGTTTATCTCTTAACATGTGCGTTTTTACCATTGTGGGAGGGAGGCATAGTTGTTACTTTGGAGATTTCTGAGCTCAAGTGTATAACCAGGATGGTAAAGGTGTTATAGTTCAGCCAATACAAGGACAGGAGTAACTGAGGATATTTAGCCTGGATGAGAGAAGACATGGGGATATTATATTTATCCTCAAGTAAAAATGCTATTATGTAGAAGAGGGATCATACTAGGAAAAAACTACTGTAGTAATAAAGTGGCAAAAATTACTGCTATGTTACAATATTATTGTTGTCATACTATTACGTTATACTATTATATTATTTATGTCACTGAGCTTCAAGGCAAAATGTATTATAATTTGTGTGTATATTGCCATAAGGCTGCTATATCATGAAGGCAGAATTCATGATTTCAAAGAAAATCATGAATATGCCTGAATGGTTCAGAATCGCAGCATATAAGGAATTCTTTAAGTAGAAGGCAGAGGAATTATAGCATTTACTCAAGCTCCAAAATAGCAGACCCACAGACCAGTGTCCCCAATTCAACATCCTGGCCAAAAGCTTCCAGGCCCAATAAGTCTGTCTCACAGTAGTAAGCAGGAGGTTACAGAAAAACATTATGACAGTAAGCCAAATCATATTCGTGCTCCAGCTCCCCTCCCTTCCCCGCCTCCAACCAGTGGTAGGTCCCTTCAATAAGAAGATTACCCAGTGGCCTCAAGCCCTTGCTCAGCACTCTCCGGTCTGCACCAGGGTCAGTCCTGCTCTCAGTAGCGCCTGCTGCTTCAGCTTCTTCTGCTTTGGTGTCTTTTGCTGCTGCTTCTGCCACTTCTGCTCCTGTCTCAATCTCCAAGCTGTGTTCTCTCTTTTTATACAGTCATTAGACATCATCCAACAGACTAGAACGTCATCTGAGCGACCAGAACTTAGGCACCTACTATTGGCTCTGGTCTTAGCAACTCCCCTTAGGACCCTGAGGGCTTCACGCCCACATCAGTTTAGTGCCTAGTAGGTAGAGGTTTTGGGCCTACTTGGGAGTGGAGATATGATCAGACCCTCCTTCATTGACCCCACCTGGCACCTCACCTGAAGCCTATTCAAATGGGGGGTGGGGTGATGATCTTCTCACTTACTGATTGCCTTAACAGCTGCATATATAGTAAATAGAGTAAATAGTCTCTCAGGCAGGAAAACCTGGCTTCAGTTCCAGCCTATGATACCTACTAGCTGCAGGACTTTGGACAAGTCATGGTATCCCAGTGGTTACACAGGTCTCTAAGACTATTCAATGAAATCATAGGTCTAATTCCTTCTCCCTACCTTCAACCCCCATATTGCAAAGTTAGAAACTGTGTGTCTTCTGAAGTTCAAATTTGACAGATAATATTCTAAAATCATGTAAGTCAGAATAATATACGAGAAGTCATGTTGTAGAATGGCTAAGGCACTTCAGTCAGAAAACCAGGGTCTCAGTTCTACTTCTGTCACTTACTAGCTGTGTGACTTTGGACAAATGACAGTATCATATTTCTGAAAGCTAAAAAGACCTTAGAGGTCATTTAGGGCAACTCTTTTATTTTACAGATGAGGGAACTGAGGCACCTAGAGGTTAAGGGACTTGCTCAAATTCACATAGTGGCAAAGCTGGGATGTGAACTCAGGGCCAGGGAATTCAAGAACAATACTATAAGCTCAGCACCTTTTCCACTGCTCTACATCATTATTTAACCTTTGTAAGCTTCAATTTTCTCATCTTATAAAATGACAATAATAATTATACTTGTACTAAAACATTATATAAAATGTAAAATTCTAAGTAAAATATAACCTATCATTAAAATATGTAAAAGGCAGCATAACATAAAAATCAATTAGCAAGCATTTATTAAGCACCAGGAACTGTAGTATAGTGTCCTGGGAATACTATTATAAAAGTGAAATAATCTCTACTTTTGAGAAGTTTGCAATCTACCTGAAAGAGATAACACTCACGTATGCATGAAAACAAGTGTATTACGTACGTATATATATATATATATGTATGTATAAAGTGTATATGTCTTGTGTGTATTGTGTACATAAATATTACGTGTATTATGGATGTATATGTATATGTAAAGTGTATTGTGCTGTGTGTATCATGTACATAAATATTACACGCATATATTATATATAACCCATAAACATATATACATGTATGCATAATACTTTCATGTATAAATTAATAGTATGGATCCTGTGCAAGGATGACATGCAAATTCATTTTAACTTTTTTTCAAACTTTGAAATATTTATTGTTGATTATTATAAACATGAACAGTGTTATCATGATGACAGTAAGGAAAAGAGAGGCCATGACTTAGAAAAACCTTTCCTGCACAGGGGACTGGACTGCTCAATACAAGCTCCAGTACTAGTCCAGGCATAAGGAGATGGCACTGCAGGTGAGGTCAGTGCATAAAACATAATTCCTCCAAGACTGATTGGTGAAACCAAATATTGCTAAGTACTCATCACAAGACAATCTTAAAGGAGCTGATGCAATCAGGTGAATTGGAAACAACATGTTGAAATTCTGAAAGGCTGATGATGCCATTCTTGTCAATGTCAGACTTTTCTAAATTAATATATAGTTGAGGCTCATCCCTTTGAAACTGTGATGCCTCATGGAGATTGTAATTATCATTGAAATCCCAATACCATGTGTATATAAATAATAATTATTGTTATATACAATGTAGATATATAGCACATTATATATCCATATGTGTGCATATACACATGTGTATAT
>CM053626.1:143154525-143177759 GCA_028646595.1 Phalanger gymnotis | reverse complement strand
GGTCTTGCCCTTGTTGGCAACGTGGTGCAGGGTTCTTTTCTGGGTTCACCGCAGGTGAACCATGGGGAGAGCATGGGAAAGAAAGGGGAGGAGAATAGGAGGAGAACAGGAGAAGAATAGGTGGAGAGTAGGCGGATCAAGGCAGTCCTAGTACTACGTAATGAAGGCTATAAAATCTGGTCACTGTCTTAATTAAACGGAGCTATTTCACCATCTTGGCTTCTGTCTCATCATTGCCCGTGAGATCAGGCCTTTGCTGGACAAAGGCCTGGGAGTATGGGGTAAGAGATTTACCCTTACACTTTGCAAGTGTCCTTGTGTAGCTTCTTCTAACCACCATGTGAATGCTTGCTCTGTGTGAGTTCTCCATAAAATAGTCTTTTAGGAAAGCATTCATTTTGCATTCGAACATTGGGGCCAGCCTATCAGAGTTGCACTCTTTGCAGCAGAGTTTGAATGTTTGACCGTTTAATTAAAGAAAAGACCTCAGTGTCTGGTACCTTATCCTGCCAGGTGATCTTCAGAATCTTTCTAAGACAATTCAAATGGAAGAAATTCAGTTTCCCAGCATGGCACTGCAGACTGTCCAGGTTTCATAGTAATACAACAATAAGGTCAGCACAATGGCTTTGTAGACCTTCAGTTTGGTAGTCAGTCTAACACTGCTTCTCTTCTACACTTTCCATTGGAGCCTCCCAAACACTGAGCTAGATTTGGCAATGCATGTGTCACCCACATTATCAAAGTGCACATCCCTGGAAAGTACACTACCAAGGTAAATGAACTTATCCACAGCATTCAAAACTTCTTCATTTGCTATAATCCCTGATTCTACACATGAATAGTGTGGTGTTGGCTGATGGAGCATCTGTGTATTTTTGGTGTTAATTGTTAGGTCAAAGGTAGCATAAGCTGCAGAGAATCAATCCATACTTTGTTGCATCACAGCCTCAGAGGCTGCACTGAGTGCACAATCATCTGCAAACAGAAAAGCATGCACCAACACTCCCCCCACTTTGGTCTTGGCTTGTAGCCTTTTCAAGTTGAAGAATTTACCATCAGTGTGGTAGCTTACCTTGATGCAGTTTGTCCTCTTTGAAAGCACTTGACAACATGGCTGTAAACATCATGCTAAAAAGCATGAGAGCAAGCACACAGCCTTGTTTCACTACATTGGTGATTGGGGAAGCATGAGAGTGTTCTTGATTATCCAGAATCCAGGCAAGCGTGCCATGATGAAATTGATGTACAATGCTGATGAACTTATCCAGGCAAACAAATTTTGACATAATTTTCCCTAAGTCCTCATGACTGACAGTATCAAAGCCCTTAGTTAGATCTACAAACTTTGTGTACGGAATTCTATTCTGCTCCTGGCATTTCTCCCAAAGTTGTCGGGCAGCAAACACCATGTCAACTTTTCCTTGGCCCTTTCTGAAGTCACATTAGCTCTCAGGTAAATAACCATCTTCCAGGCGAAGGATCAGCCTATTAAGGAGGACTCTGCCAAGAATCTTGCCCTCAATGACTTAGAAAGAGGCCTCCCTGTGATCAACATGGGACAATCTACTTCCTTTACATTTATAAAGATGGACAATGGAGGCTTCCTTCAATTCCTGGGAGATCAACCTCCTCTTAGCTTTTGTATGAGCAATGGACCCCCTAACTTGTAAATCACACCTGAAATAGAATAAATACCAAGTGCTTTGCCACATGAAATTAGCTTAATGGCATTCAAAACCTCTTCTTCAGTTAGAACTTCAGCTAGGAAGGGACTGACTTCAACCTGAGGTAAGTGGTCAATGGTTTCAGTGTTGATTGATGATGGTCTATTGAGAACACTATGGAAGTATTCAGCCCATCACTCTAGGATCATGTCTTTATCACTAATCAATGTGGCTCTATCAGCACTAAGTAGTTGAGATGCACCATAGGTCTTTGGCCTATAAATAGTCTTCAGGGCATCATAAAAGTGCTTTGGATTGTTACTATCAGCATAAAACTGAATTTGATCTGCCTTCTTCCTAAGCCAAAATTCCTGTGTCTCTCTAAGATTTGCTTGTACTTTACTTTTGATGGAATTAAATGCTGCTTTATTAGAGATGGACAAACTGTTCTGCTGGTAAACACTCTGGAATTCTCTTTTTTTCATTTAGCATCTTCTGAATTTCCCCATCATTTTCATCTAACCAATCATGATGTTTGTGAGTGTTCTGACCCAGATGAGCAAATGCAGCACTGTACACCAAATCTCTGAAAGTTGCCCACTCCTTTTCTGCTCCACTGTTGGTTCAGCTTCCCCTCCAAGTTAGCAGCAAACCATTCCCTTTCAGAGAGGATCTCTAATCTGTTGGTATCAATACTTACGGTAGTCATTTTGCCTTGGACAGTTTTGTTGAATTCAAATATTTAGCTTGGAGAGTAAAAGTCTATGATCAGTCCAGCACTCTGCACCACACATTGCCTTTGTCACTCTCACATCTTGTCTGTCTCTTCTTAAAATCACATAGTCTAGTAAATGCCAATGTTTGCTGTCAGGGTGCATACATGAAGTCTTTAGGTAAACAGAAGACAGTGTTCATGATGAAAAGGTCATGAGGTGTACAACTCTTCAATAGTAAGTGACCATTGCTGTTGCTGTTTCCAACTCTATTTTTCCCTAGGACTCCCTGACAAGTCTGGTAGTCTGAACCTACTCTAGCAATAAAGTTACCAAGAAGTATAAGCTTGTCCTCTTGTCCAAGTCTACATAAAATTTTTCTTTGCCCTCATCAGGGTTCATCATGGTGAGAACATAGACACTGACGATGGTGGCATGACATTTTCCTGCAAGTGGCAATCGCATTGCCATGAGCCTGTTGTTCACTCCTTTTGGTAGGTATACAAGTTTGTTGACTAGATCAGTTTTGCCTGCAAAACCTGTGCCAGCTTCATAGCATTCCCCTTCACTGTGGCCACTCCAGACTAACATGTATCCAGCTCCAACTTCAGTATGCTGGCCTTCATTTGCCAACCTTGTTTCAGTCCGGGCTGCTATTTGGTTTTGATACCTGCTGAGTTCTCTTTCAACAGGTTCATCTTTCAGGTCTATTGGATTTTGTGTTGACTATAAGTGTGTGCACATTCCACGGCTGATGGTGAGCAGAATCCTCTTTGCAAATGTTTTTGTACATTTTTTTGTGTTTCAACCACAGAAAATAATTCCTGCCTGCCGTGGCTGTCAGGCCAGGGTTGCGTAAGCAGACAATTTTTAGGGCACCTTTTTTCTAGCTCCCTCCTTATACCAGAAGGTGAGCAGTATGAGTGAGAAGATGACCCTATGGCCTGAGGGGCCTGTGTGTAGGGTTGTGATTACAGCTCCCAGTGCATCCACACCTGCTTCTTTTTTACTTGCCTGTTTTCACAGGACTTTGAGATAGGTAAAAATGGAAAATGGTATGGGTGGTGTATTTTGATTAATGCATAAATTCTATTTAAGTGACGCAGAGTTGCACAAAGTTGTTGGCCTCACTTTCTCCTGCAGAGTCATTATAGCCCAGTGGCAGGACAGAGTCAAGATGACTGGAGATGGCTCAAGATGAAGTAGATGATCTTGGTGTCTTTGATGTCTAACCAAACTCCAACCATTCCATAGCACCTGCTTCAGCTGCCTTCATTGTCATTGGAACAGATTGTTTTCATCTGCCCATTCCACCAGGGAAAATCTTCACATGCTTGGGGTGGCTACCCCCCCTAACTCACCAATGGGTTTGAGACCCTTCCATTACCTTCAACCCAGTTAGCCAGTCTTTTACAATGGTTTACCAGGGTGTGGCTGCTATGTATACCACAGTTTCTTGGAGCCAGAGTTGAGAGTTAGGTGGAATAGGTGGACAATAAAGGTAGAAAGCAGCCCAGAAAAGGGCTTGGCAGCCTTCACACCAGAAGTACTAGTCTTCCCTCAACATACCTACACTGCAGCTATGGAGACTACTGAATGTTTAAATACTTTTGGGAAAGGGGATGTTCCTGAAATGTGAAAATCATCTCTTATTGATGAACAATTAATCAGGGGGTCGCTGAAAGCCTTCAGTTCCTCCTGCTCAGAACATGGCTTGATTGTGAGACTTAGCCACCTCTCTCAATCTAGAAAAAGAAATCCATCTCTATCCAGACCACTCTGGTTGATTTTCTCTTTCAGGAGCTAGGTAACCCTAGACTCCAATGGAGGAGTGCAAGGGAGTGGACTTGATGCCTTGGGGCTAAAATTCACTTAGGTTAGATTCTATTTATACTCTAAACAGAAATAATGGATTCTAGTTGGGTGGGGTACTGCCCAGGATTGAGAGCCTGTGCCTCAATCTTAGGCCAATCTTATCTATCAGTCTTGTCATTCAGAGACTGGCTGTGTGACCTACCGAACCTCGTCCCTGAATGAAGAAATATAAAGAAAAAAATGAATTCTAATAATCAGTTATTACTATAATAGAAAAACAATCATTTCTCTCACATTGGAACACATGCAATCGCACTCATTTTAGCCTTTTGTTCCCTATTTTCCTTGATAACCTAGATAAATTCCCTTTACTTTACTGTCAGCAGAGTGTCTTGTGTTCACCCCCACAAATACCCTCTATCCCAGAACTGAAGGTCTAATCAGGGGTGGAGAACCTGCAGTCCCAAGGCTACATGTGACCCTCTAGGTCCTCAAGTGAGGCCCTTTGATAGAATCCAAACTTCACTGAACAAATCCTCTTAATAAAAGGATTTGTTCTGTAAAACTCAGATTCAGATAAAGGATTGCACCCAGAGAAGACCACATGTGGCTTTGAGGCAGGAGATTCCCCACCCCTGGTCTAAACAATGAGGAGGTGGAAGAAGGACCCCAAGAGGACATCTGCTTTGACAAAAATGAAGGCCAATGACGTGGAAGTTTCCATGCCTTGTGGTTGGCAATTTTTGTCCAGTTAAGGGCACCATCTCATTGGAGTTTATATGTCACTGGGTAGATAGTGATGAGGTGGGAACTGATTTAAACATGAGACAGCAGGAAACTATTGTTAAGGAACTTCCACCTAGACCCCAGAAAAGTGCCTATTTGCAATGGGGGAGGGGAGGGCTCTCCCTTTTATTTTTTTGCTCTTGACTTTTTAATCTTTATTTTTAAAATTTTTTTCTACTTAATAGGATTTTCTTTCCAATTACATGTAAAGATGGTTTTCAGCTTTCACTTTCATAAGATTTTGAGTTCCAAATTTTTCTCTTCTTCCCTCCCTCTTTCTCTTGCCTTCTCCCTCAAGACCGCAAGCAATTTGATAAAGGCTATACATGTACAATCATATTAAACATATTTCCACATTAGTCATGTTGTGAAAGAAGAATCAGAACAAAGGGGAAAAACAATGAGAAAGAAAAAAAACCCTCATGATATAATGCTGAGTGAGCAGAGCAGAACTGGAGAACATCATACACGACCACAGATATATGGATTCTGTGATGACTAACCTTGATAGACTTGGCTCTTCTCAGCAATACAAGGTGCAAAGATAACTCCAAAGGACTCATGGTGGAGAGAGCTATCTATATCGAGAGAAAGAACTATGAAGTATGAATGCAGATTGAGACACACTGTTTGCTCTCCTTTTCTCTTTTGTTTGTTTTTGTTTTTTTTTTTTTGGTATTGTTTCTTCTTTCTTGTGATTTGTTCCATTGGTCATAATTCTTCTTCACAACTTGACTATTTTGTAAATAAGTTTAATGTGAAGTTATATGTAGAAGATATATCGGATTCCATGTCCCTCTGGAGGGAGAGGAGGGGGGGAAGAAAATCTGGAACTCCAAATCATGCAGAACAAACTGCTCTAAACTAAAAATAAAAAAAAACTTAATTAAAAAAAAAGAATAGTCAAAGAGAAAAAAATTTTATTGCCTTTTGAAGATTATATTATGGTGTACCCAGATAACCTTAGAGCTAACTTAAAAATTAATAGAAATAATTATTCCGTACATAGCCTCGTAAACTTCATTTTCTTTAATTCTTTTCTCTCTCACCCCAATATCCAATCAGTTGCCACTGTTAATTTTGCCACGGCAATATCTCTATCATCTCTCTCCTCTTTTCTACTCCCATTACAACCACCCTAGTTCAGGCATTTATCTCTTGCTTCTTTAGATTGTTGAAATAGTCTTGTGTCTTTTATGTGTCTAATATACTTCTTTTCCAATCCATGTTTCACATGGCTGTCCAAGTAATTAACCTAATATATTGCTCTCACTCTGTGATTCCTCTGTTTGGGGAATGTTTAGGGACTCTCCATTGCCTACTGAGTTAAGTATAAACTCCTAATGTTCAAGACCTTCTACAATATGACTCCAACCTTTCTTTCCAATTAATCAATCAAAAGCAGTGATAAGTCATTGTTCAGTTGTGTCTGACTCTTTGTGACCCCATTTGGGCTTTTCTTGGCAAAGATACTGGAATGGTTTGCCATTTCCTTCTCCAGCTCATTTTACAGATGAAGAAATTGAGGCAAACAGGGTTAAGTAACTTGCCCATGGTCACACAACTAGTAAGTATCTAAGGCTGGATTTCAACTCAGGTCTTCTTGACCCCAGGCCCAGCACTCCATCTACTGGGCCACCTACCTGCCCTAAGAACCGTGTGCTAACCATTGGAAATACCAAAAAACCAATCAAACAAAAAATCCTTGCCCTCAAAGAACTTACAGTCAGACTTGCAATTTAGGAAAATCAGTCTGGTAGCAATATGGAGGGTGGATTGTAGTAGGGAGAGACATGAGGTAGAGAGACCAATTAGGTTCTATTGTAATAGGCCAGGTTAGAGGTGATTATGGTCTCAGCGAAGATGGTAGTTTTGTGAGTAGAGAAGAAGGAATTATGTGAAAAATGTTATTGAGCTAGAAATTATAATATTGATAACTGGTTGGATATTTGGAGTGAGGGAGAGTGAGGAATCAGGGATGATATCAGGTTTGTGAAACTAAGTGACTTGAAGGATGATGGTTCACTCTACAGTAAAAGGGAAGTTCAGGAGAGGAGTGGATTTGGGGGAGAATATAATGAGCTCTCTTTGGACATGATGCATTTCAAATGGAGTTTGAAATGTTCAGTAGGCAATTGGTGATGCAGGTCTGGAACCCTGGAGAAAGATTAAAGCTAGATAACTTATTCATTTCTAATAATGACTTTGGAACCAACCAAAAGAAGAGTATGTGTGCTATAGTTACAAAGAAAAAGTTTACAATCGTATTAGTTGAGGAAAGGAAGGAAGAACAAAGTATTACAATCTTGGTGATAAAAGTTCTTTGAGACTACAAAAATACAGAAATACATAAATATATGAAAGATGGAATAACACACTAAAGTGTAGTATACATTGTAAAAGAGGTAAATAGGAAACAGTGAAAATCTGACAGTATCACACTTATAAGAAATTGTGGAAATTTCTGGTAGTAGAAGAACTGCAAAATAGGGAGATATTAATATAACTATCTTTGCAACCAATCAAGATCAAATGAGAGGACAGACAGGATATCACTTCACTTTGGAAAAATATAAAGTGCTATACAAATATAAGAATAGATTTGAATACATATATATTTTCCAGGCCTAAAAATAAAAAGCTTTTTTTTTTTAAAGTTCTCATATTAGAAGGTTAGATTTCAGCATACATTGAATTTCTTCGCCTTGTTTATTTATGTACTGTTCTTGATATGCAGATGCCACCAAAAGGTCTTAAGGACTCCAAAGGTTATGAATGTTAACATAAATAAGAATTTCTTCTGTTTTACAAATGTTTCTTCTAATAAAACTCTATCAAGTCAGCCCTTCTTCCTTCCACACCTAGAAATGCACAAACTCTTCTACACTTTGTCTTTACTAATCTGTTGTCCGAAGCTCGACTTATATAGAGTGAATGCATGCTGATTCTTTTCAATTCCATAATTTTGATGCCAATCACATCTCATATACAGCCCACAGGCATTGTAGGATTTGGAAAAAACTTATCATTTACACATAAATTATGTCAACCATACAAGTGACATTCCTCAAATACTTTTTTCATTCAATATAATTATAGTACTTTAAAGCTCATTATCTTTCTATCCATCTATGCATTTCTATAGCATCCAAGTACCTAGGGTTATTGAGAAGGGTGCTATTTTAGCACAAAATAGTACAATGGAGAGACATTTGTTAATAGGTCCAGAGCACTTGTCTTTGGACTCGCTCACTTAAATTTTGGAGGCTCTGAATTAAAATTGTGATAAACTTAATTATGTTTTCTGTAATTTCCTTAAAGAGAAGGACACAAAGGAGACAATTCAAAATATGCTGCCAGTATAGTGTCAGGACAAGACTCCATTGGAAGTATCTATGTCAACCAAGAGCAATGAGAGCCAAACCAAGGTGATTCTGAGCCCTTCCACACTTGCTCTGAAACATATAACAACACAGAGACCGATCATCAAACTACTGCCCCCCCCAACTTCCCTCATTTTCAAGTGCAAATTTTGAGTTGTAGAGCCCAGATTATCGTAGAGTATCTGGTGGATAAAGGAGATGGTCCATGTGAATTTCCACAATTTGTATTTTGCATATTAAGCTGTCAGTGAGTATCTAAATCACTTCCTTTTCTGTCATTCTGTCTTCAGACAACATCTTTTGAGACACAACGGCATTCAGGAACAATCCTCTCAACACCACCCACCCCTTTCCCCCACCTCCCTACCACAAAAAATAAGAAAGAAAAAAAAGAAAATGCCCCTTTAAATGATATGTAAATCCTGCAATTCATCATGCTCTGTGTAGTACAGGTTTAATTCTTCCTGCTAGGCCTCAATCTGCTGAAACATTACTCTGATATACAGTACAAAAGCAGTAGCAAAGATGTTCATATCAGCCCATTGTGAGCTGGTAGCAGGGAGACAAATCAATGAAGCCATGAGGACAATAGCTATAGTTTAAACAGGCTGCAGAAATTTGCTAAGAGGAGACAAAGGCCCTATGTTGAAAAGCAAACTGCAGAGGAATTCCTTGGACTCCATTATGTCCCTGAAACAATCCTCACTCAGAGAGTGGATTTGCATCTCTAATAGAGTTCAGGCTCTGTTTGTGAAAGGCTTTCGCTAGGCCTGACCCCAAGTCTCAAGAGCACATTGATACCCAGTGCCTAACCTCGCCTTGTCCTGCACCACAGAGAGCAGTATCATGGGAAAATGCACCAACTTAAAAGGAAGCAAAGGAAGGCAAGAGGATGGGGGTGAGGGTGGGGGGGAGGGGGATTAAAGGCTAGAGGCAGTTTTGGTGGTACTTAGCAGTGAAAATTACTTAGACAAATAATAGGACCTACTGCTGGTAATTACTGCTAACAAGCTTCTCCCAACCCAAATGTGACACTTGGACTGATGTGAGAAAAGCTGATATAGGCCAAGCTTATTAAGCTTGAAAGAAAGGAGACTGTTCCCCATAAAAATACAGCAACTTTGGAGCTTACAAATGTTGTAACCTAGTGTTACTGATTATCCATTAAAGCAGAAAAAAATGGGCTATAATATTTTAATTAGCTTTTTTTTTTCCTGTGAACTCAAGTCATATACTTTAATGTTAAGTCCTATGTGAAAATATTTGGTTTACTAAGAAAGTTTTCCTGTTTCAAAACAAAACATTATAGGTACTCAGTCTTCTCCTGTTTACTAGAGACTATGGGTGTTACCTGTTTTCTCAAAGGAATTACATAGTTACCGACATTTTTTTTGGAAGAGAATGTATTGAAAAGAAATTGCTTACTCAGAACACAGGACAATGCATGCTCTTCAAGACATCACCAAAAGGAAGTTTTTAAGGCTTGTTCATGACACACTATTTTAAGCAAAGTTGGGTATGGTTTGATAATAATGTTGCTTTATTCATCAACTTTGACATCAGTTTAAATATCATGTTTATATATAATTATAGAATCTATTAATTATAATATTGATAAAAATAATGCATAATGCATTAGGCATTAGATGAAAGAATGAGAATGGAGAATCATTTCAGGAATAAAAAATTAATAAGAAAAAAGTCTTAAAATTTCATTTTATTAAAAATTATTTAAATATTTAATAAATTTAATTTTAATTTAATTATTTTTAGTTTAATTAATTTAAACATTTTTATTTTATTCAAAATTTTATTCATTTTATTCACTTCATTTCAGAAAGAAATTATTCTTGCCTTTTTATGAGCAGCTAAAAACAAGTATTTTGCTTGCTGAATATATTCATTGTAAGTACATGAATGATCCTGTCACATGTTAATGCTCATCTTACTATTTTGGATATAGTACTATTATAATTAATGGACATATCCATGATTGCTATACATGGTCAGTCCACACAGAGGTCATTTACTTGGGGAAATCATAGAGTTGTTTTCATGGAATAACATTTTGACTTATCTAGTATACCTGCCAAATTGTAAACAAGAAAGATATTTAAATCAAATTTGAATCAATGAAATTAAATCATATGCTTCTATCAAAAGGTTGTATAAATCAATGATCGGGTCTAAATTTAAAAAAGGTTCAGTATAGTTATGACTTCTTAATAGGTCAAGGGTTATACCACTAATGTCTTTTGAACAACATATCTATAGCTAAATTAACTGATCTTGTAGAATTTCTTTAAGTGTTGGTACAAAAATCAAATTCTATTAAATTGCAATATATAAAGTTTAAAATACGCTGAAAAATAATACCTTGAAGATGGAGAAGAAAATGAAAATTATCATATATTTGACTTCCTTCTGCTTAATTATATTGTCCAGTTTTGGGGGAGTTTTTTGGTTTTGGTTTTGGTTTTTTGGTTTGTTTTAGTTAACAGTTAAGAAGTTCAGTGTTTCCATTCATTCATTCATTTATTTAATTTTTGACTGAGGGAGGCATCATGCTAGGTGATGGACTTTAGTGAGACAACAGATTCAAAGAATTTATTTAGTTGGTAGCGCTGCAATTTTCACATACAAATTTACAAATTAAATTTTGTCTTGTGAAGGAGAACTATTGATTTTCATTGTCTACTGAGAGAGTCCAAAATTTTTTTTAAGGGTTAGGGGCATATGAGGGATCATTATTTTGTGTCCACAGAGAGAAATTTTTCTTAATTTGAGAAAATGCATTTTTTCATTTATATGAATATCTGGGACATAGACTGAAAATGCTTTTAAAAGAATAATGATTTTCTTTTTAACAAATCTCCACTCTATGTCTATTATACATAATTCATTAAAACTTCATGTCTATCCTTTTGGTAATCAAGCTCTAAATGTTAAATTTCTAGCATTGGAAACAATCTTCCATGTCTTAGTAACAGGTTTGTTTAATTATAAGATGATTATAATGTTTAAAATTAATTTTTATGAACGACATACATTTCAAGGACTTCTTTCTCTTCAAAGGTATTTCTGTCACTATTCTGTCACTGTAATCAGACTAGCAACTAGTTTTTCAACTATACTCAATATAATGTTGGGAAAACTGAATATGGAATTAGGTGTTATAAACTCAGGACTAATCACACAAAAGGAAACAGAGGAGTATATGCCGTAGGAGAGGATATTTATGCCCAGCATGAAGAATTAGAATCAAAATAGATTGTTCTGATGTAAAACATAATTTCAAAGTTAGTTCTAGAACTTGTTTTTGTCATGAAACAATAGTATATAATGTATGAAGGATGATACTTTACTCTTCTAATGAAGAGTACTACTCTTCTTTATATCATACTCCTCTAATGAAAAGAAATTCTCTTGTAAAACATTAGAAAAGGATATTGAGTAAGTACATGAGAAATTTTATCCATTTTCTTAACATATAAACATAAATTTGCAATCTGTTCAAATTTTATCTTGAGTGAGAATTTTCTTGAATTTTTAGAATGAAGCATAATATTGGCAAAAGATACTTAAAGCTTTTTGTTTGTAGAGTAAAAAAAATCCCTGCATAGTCTAATAAATACTAAAATATTTTGACAGCTCAAAGCATTAAAATACTATGATATGATAAATTCACATACTAAGTATGTACTACCAATCACTAAAGTTGAATTTCAAAGTTGTATTCAAAACACATTGGCTCTTTCAGTGATGCATGAGGGGAAAAATGTTTAAAATTTAAGATTCTGGAAAGGTTGAATTTTAAATGAGTATTTCTTAATTCTTTATTCACTAGAACACTTATAGATGAAAGCAGATCAGTGTTCCCAAGCAATACTTTAGAATTAATTCTAGAATATTTAGTTATAGTACAGAGTTAGGTCCAAATTCCAACTTGATCATTTTCTACAAGTCAATTGGGAAAGCCCCAACTTATTTGACTCAGTTTCCTCATTGGAAAAATGAGGGAATTGGGTCAAATGACTTCAGAGGTCCCTTCCAAGTCTAGATTTATATGTTCTTTCAATTGAAACTATCTGTTGGGAAGTGCCTTTAGGAGGAAATACAACTCTAAAACCAAAAGCACATGCTTAAAAGGAGAAAATATAATGAAAAATTATGTATTAAGTCCTAGACTGATTAAGCTTACAGACAAATTGTTTAGTTTATTCCTGAAGCCATGTTATAAAGTATATAATTATTTTGGTTTGAAATTAATGAATGTAGAAGAACCTAGAAGAGAATCAAAAAATAAATTTCTTTTTTTAGTGTATTTAGGAAGACATTGCTCAATATGAAGAAAATATAGTACTATGAAATAAAAACAAAGGAGTATAGGGAGAAAGGCAGGGCAATATTACCCTAAATGTACAGTGCCTTTTGGGTTGGTGACCACAATTAAAAATATCTGTAGAGTAGGCAATTTTTGAAGGAAATAAAGTAGCAAAAATAACCTATCCTTTAGGTACCCATAATTTTGTTCCCAACCAGTGATTTTTCATGAATGGACAAATGTAATTTGCTAACTTTGGGGGATTTGCTTGTAAAAAAAATAGAGAAGGCAGAAAATATGAATCATAAGTGTTGCCTTTATAGACATATGAGAGATCGACACAGGAAAAAAAAAGAACTTGATGTAAGTCAACATCTGAAATTTCTTTTCAAAAATTAGTTTTCTGAGTGTTGCATCCTTTATGAAATAATTTTTCACTTGATTTATTATAAGATATGACATTTCATACAACAATATATCAGATTGTTATAACAAGTAACATCATAATGGAATATACAAAGGCCATAATTTATATTGCTGTATCTTATGCCACAGAGTCAGATTGATAGATTGATTAACACTCAGTTTTTTCATAGACAGACTCTCAGCAAGTATCCTAGAATATAAATAAGAGTTTTAGTATTTTGTATACATGTTTTGAATGAGTCTGTGCTGTCGGGATACTTATCCCAAAGCATATAGTCACCTTCTTTTCTTCCTTTAATCATGATGTAGGGAAGCTGTTAGAAATCATCAAGTTAAGATTTGAAAGGTCCAAGGGTTACTTTGTAATATTCTTTTTTGAATCTTGGTTGTTGAGGTATTTTGGAATGAAGGACTTTGGGGTTTATTTTAAATAGAAACATCACACAAACCATAAAGCAAGCCATAGACTGAACAACAGAAATAATAATGATAATTTGGACTTCATATATAACCTTGTTCTCCTCAAATTGCTCAACATATGAAGTTTAATAACTTTAAAAATACTGCGTGTCTTGTAATTGCTACAATTGTAAAGTTTATTAAATAAATCAATGATTAAAATGGCACATATACAAAAGAGTTGTTATAATTACAACTCAATAATGTTGTATAAAAAGAAACTAAGGTGTTCTTCTTTCACAATATCTTTCCACCAGACACTGTTCAGTCTAGCCCTTGCCCAAAGTCACGTGAGTATTTAGTATTTGAAACAGGCTTTGAAACCAGATCTCCTGAATCCATATACTGACATTGACTCCCACAGTGCTATAAAATCCTCGCTTTTATAGATGGATTTTTCAGATCAATTCTCTGCCACTTCTGCTAATTTTGGCCTGACAATCAACACCAAGAAAACAGATGTCCTTCACCAGCCAACACGGTTCCATCCATATGTGGAAACATTGGTAACAGTAAATGGAGAAATTCTGAATTCTATGAGTAAGTTCACTTACCTCAGTAGTATACTTTCCAGGGACGTACATATAGACGATGAGGTTGATGCACACATTGTCACAGCTAGCTCAGTGTTTGGGAGGATCCTAAAGAAAATGTAGGGTGGAAGAAGTATTGGGCAACAAGAAACTGTTGTGCTGACTACACTGTTGTATGCCTGTGAAACCTGCATAGTCTGTTAGCTCCGTGCCAGAAAACTGAACTGCTTCCACTTGAATTGTCTTAGGAAGATTCTGAAGATTACTTGGCAAGATAAGGTACTGGACACTGTTATCCTCTCTCAAGCTGAACTGCCAACCATTCAAACTCTACTCCAGAGAGTGCGACTCCCATGGGCTGGCCACATAGCCCAAATGCCAAATGCTAAATGCACGCTTTCCTAGACTATTTTGTAGAATGCTTGCACAAGGCAAGTGTTCATATGGTCATCAGAAGTGATACAGAAAAATGAGAATGGCACTCTCAAGATCTCTCTGAAGAACTTTAGTATTGATTGTGAGACTGGGAGACACTAGTGCAAGACTACCCAGGATGGTGTGCCTACCTCAAAGAAGGTGCTGTACTGGAGTACAGAAGTACTGAGCAAAGCAGAATTGTAGTAGCACAAAGGAAACCTGAGCTGTGCAAATCCAGAGATATCTCCATCGCAAACAGACTACTTGTGCCCAATCTGTGGTAAAGCTTTCTGAATTCATATTGTACTGATCAATCAAAGTGGAACACATTCTACCTTGACTCCAACATTGTGATGTTGTCCTCTTCCAAATCAAAGGAAAACAACTATAAAACCTACCATTACAAACTATGAAAAGGAAGAACTCAGTCCCATTAAAAACAATATTAACAACAAACTTTCCAGAATTATTTAGAGGTAATGAGTTAAGACTAGACAAATAGTGAATCCCCTGCAGAGGTCAAACAGAATGAATTCCTACACAACCAACAACTTCAAGGGATTCATTATTCATACTAATCATCAGGTCTTTTACCAAGAGTCCATTTGTCACTAATTCTCTAGTTTAATCCTGTTTGTACTAGAGTAAACAATCACAGAAATATTATAATTTAACTCATTGGTCTTCATGCAATTTATTGGAATTCAATAGGTCAGGGACACTGAATCTATCAAAGTTAGGGTACAAGGATTTATTAGGCCTTCAATCAATAAATCAGTTAACCAGCATTTCTTGAAAGCTGAAAGTATGGTGTTGTAGAAAGAATATGGTACTTATAGTCAGAAGACTTGGGTTTAAATTCTAACATGATCAGACTCAAATTTTTGCCATTTATAGCTATATGTGACCTTGCAAAAATCACTTCGCATTTCTAAGACTTAATTTCTAGTAAAATGTGATAATGATACTTCAAATAATATAATGATAATTCAAATGATCTAAAATTGGGAGGATGAAATTAGATCATTTATTTTAAGTGCTTTATAAATGTAATGTTAAGTTTCAGGTATTTTTTTTTACTATTTTCTGAGACTATATTGATTTATTATTAAAATAAACCACAAAATGGCAATCAAGAGGCTATCAGTGTCTACTTGGTCCATAGACTTTCTCATATGCAAAATCTTTTTTGATGATGATCTGCCCTCAGCCTCTTATATGCATCCTTTTGCCAACTCAAACTTTTAAAAATTATATATAGGATGCTTTCCTGATTCCACTTAAATATGAAGAAGCTTGTTTCTTTCTCCCCCTGTATGCTTGGGAGTGCAGAGAGTGCAGATGGAGTGTATCATATTTAGGTGCACAAAGCAAGGTACTCCCTTTTTGCACTCAAGTGCTCCCTCTATTACAATCATAATACACACTTTGGCATATGGGGAGAAACACAAAATTTATTCAGGACAAACGGTCTCCATCCACCCTCAAATCAACATTGCAATTCGTTATGTGAAATAAAGATAAATTCAGTTTGTCAATTGTAGGAGGGAAATCATATTTGTTTAACTAATAGCTCACAGGTGAATGTTGTTAACTATTCTGGTATCTGGAAGCTTGTGATATCAATTAATTATCCTTGCTCATTGATTAGCTTTTAGTCAGCAAGTAGATGGCATGGTGGATAGAGCACTGGGCTTGGACTCAGAAAGACCTCAGTTCAAATCTGGCCTCAGACATTTACTAGCTATGTGACCATAGGCAGGTCATTTAATCAAATTTGGCTCAGTTTCCTTATCTATAAAATGAGCTGGAGAAGGAAATGACAAACCACTTTCATGTTTTTGCCAAGAAAATACCTAATGGGGTCACAAAGAGTTGGCCATTAATGAAACAACTGAACAAGACATTTCAAAGCTACTGATTGAGTATATCAAAATTTCATACCCTTTAAATATTGGTGATGCTAAAAGCTCCAGTCATCCTGTCCTAATTAAAGCTCAGATCCTCCATCTAGACTTATGTACATTTGAAAAGGAGAATTAATGACTTCCACTCATCGCTACTCCCTGAAATCCTACTCTAAGGACACATTTGGTATTACACAAGGATAGTACTATGTGTAGACAGTTAGGTCTCTGAGTATACGCCAGAGTTTCCTAAACTCTTATGATTTGTTCACTCGAAGGACCTCACTTGAGGACATAGAGGGTCATATGTGGCCTTGAGGCCACAGGTTCTCCACCCCTGACCTAGAGGTAGAGTTAATATCCTTCTTGTTATGATATACAGGTGCTTGTTGTCATTACCACTGAACAACCTCTCTTCTAAAGTTCTTGCCATCTGACTATAGTATCATCTATCAATCTTTGTCATTTCAACCTAGCAACTTACTGAACTTTATGACTTTAGCACCTAGGTAACAATCTTCCTCTCCACCTTTACCTTGTAATTATGTCAGAGACTTCAATATTTGTATTAATGACCCAACATACTGCCATCACAGTTAATGTCTACTCTTCAGGTTATGCGATCTTTAATTACCCAGCAGGTAATGTTCTAAAAATGTTCAATTAATGATAATAGCTAGTACTTATATAGCACCTACTATGTGCCAGGTACTATACTAAGCTTTTTACAGCTATTATCTCATTTGATCTTTATGACAACCACAAGAGTTGGTATTATTATTGTTTGTTTTTTACAGTTGAGGAAACTGAGGTAAACGGAGTTTTGCTAACTTGCCTAGGATCACACAACTAGTAAGTATCTTAGGTCAGATTTCAACTCAGAACATCTGACTCCAGATCCAGCCCTCTCTTCACTGTGTCATCTAGATGCCTCAGTATTTACTTTATTGCAGTGGTTTCTTCATTGGGAAACTAAGGCTAATAGAAATTTTAATACTAATATAATTTTTATAGCATTTATCCCTTTTGTTAGGTATCTTTACCTCCTTATATTATTTTGGACTTACTGTGTATGTATGTATGAAATATATATATATATGTACATACACATATATATGCATAATTTGTATGTACTTATCTATAGTTGCTACTTATCACCAGTAGAATTTAGAATTTAAGCTCCCTAAGGTTTATTTAATTTTTTTTCTTAGTGTCCCAGTGCCTAGGACAATACTTTATGTATGGGAGGAACTTGAAAAAATTAATATTCCTAAAGTAAAGTTCTGATCATGCCACTCCCCTATATTTAAGGCACTTCAATGACTATTCACCTATTGCCTTGGTTAAAGTACAAACTCTTCTCTTTGACATTTAAAACTCTGTATAATCTAGCTATATCTATCCAGGCTGATTACATTTAACTGCCCTTCATATACTCTCTTTAAAAGTAAAAGACAGGACCCATGATTTCATTAGTATAGGGAACTCCATAGATGAGAAAACTCCCTATATCAATTCTGTTCAGAATCTTCTTTGCAATTTACAATCTTAGAGAGTCACTCAAAGCTCTGTCAGCTATAATAAAGATGATAAGCAAGGTTACTTCTAAACCATCACTATAACTGATGACTTTTCTTTAATTCTGGAAATATAGTCCCACCATTCAGCTCTTTCAGTAGTCCAATTAAAATCTCTCCTCAAGAATTCTTTCTGCATTTCTTTGCAAGAGAAGAGTTAAAACAGTTTTCTTAGAGAAGAAATTTTCTTTGTGTACCTCACACAGTTTCTCTCTCATTATCACAAGTAACTCTCCAGAATGACAGTTAAACTCTTAATATCCACATAGACTTCTCATAGAGTGACAGTTAAACCATGTGTCCAAGATTCCATTGTTTATTAAAGCCACAAGGACAATGTCAATAGTTTCTGTGGGATTTGCTCTTAAATTTCATATTCCACTGCCATCATATGATTCAAAATACCAATATACAAGATCAGCAGCTACAGAAGGGGGGGGGTCAATAATGGATTGTAAATAATGATTAAATATCATGGCAGAATTTAATAATGTTCAATATATTGCTGGAAATTAATATGGTGTTGTGCTTGGCTTCAGCAACAACTACTTGAATTATTCTTTAGTGTGTCTTTTACACTTATATTTACATTTATTTTATGAGGAACTATAGAGGAAGCATGGCATAGTATACCTCTAAATGGAGTATGCATTATTCTAGGAAGTGTATAAGATAGTTCACTGAGGACTAGGAAGAATATATTATAACTTCTATTTATATTAACTTTATCTAACATAATAATAAAAAAGTAAGTTTTGCTAATGTTTAATCTTCAGATTGGCATTGATACCATCATTCAGTTTGTATGTCATATGATTATATTATATATATGAAGTATCTTAAAGGAAGAGTTTTACTACCAGAGAGTTTGAAAATGGTACTCTAACTTGTTCATTCACTTTTGGGAAATTATTATGTACCGTTCTTTTCTGACTGTTTAATGATAATAACAAAAGCCGATATTTACATAGTAGTTTAAGGTTTGCAATGTATTTTATATGTTATTCATTATCTAACAACTCCTTGAGGCATATGCCATTATTATCCTCATTTTATAGAAAAGGAAGCTGAGGCAGAGAGGTATTAAGTGAGTAGGCCAGCATCATACAGCTTGTAAATGTTTGAGCCAGTGTTTTAATTTAGGTCTGCCTAATTCCAACGCCAGGTCTAGCTGTAAAAAAAAAAGGATTAATGAATTATATCATCTAATTGGTCTGAAAGTAATAGTAATAATGCAAATGCAAGAGATCAATAAGAAAATGGTAGAGCTGACACTTCTGCTCAATAATCATTAATCAAACTATGAGGTAAAAACAAAAACAACCTAATCAGATCTGACAAGAATCTAGAAAAAAAATGAGTATGTCTAAAAGATAATTTGAAACATGTTTTTACATTAAGCTATATTTTAATATCCACTATAATTAAGTGTATTTAGTGTATATTGTACCTTGTAGTATTAGCTAATATGTGAAATGGCACCTTCATGATTAGCAAGGCAAAATGATGCTTGTCTTTTCTTAAAATATCATATCTGAACACTTTTAAAAGTTGGAAATATAACATTCTACTCTGTTAAAGCCTTCCACACAAAGAGTTTCAAAAAGTTATGGACCCGTTCAAAAATGTAAGTATAATAATTAGTAAGAATGTCTTACTGACATCAACAAAGAGGGAAATTCACTAGCTGAATGGCAACAAAAATCTTGGCAAAATTGGTAGATGGAATAGAAAAAAAATAGTTTGGTGATTTAATAAACCTAGCCAAAAATGCATTTTTTGCTTTTGGATATGCATAACTTTGTGAAGTAACTTTTTCAGGAATTACAACAAAATAATAAAAGAAACTGAACCTAAAACAGACCCCCAAATTACCGTATCCCAAAATGTTAAACTAAGATTTTTAAAAATAATGTATATTCAGTTACATTTTGCTCTCTGTCTCCCTGACTTTCTCTCTTTCTCTATATACATATACATGAAATTTATTATAATTTTTAGTTGAAAACAAAGAGTGTTTTGGTACTATTAATAAAAATACTTAAAATATTTACTTCAACTTAACCTCATATTTTTAACTATTACCTTTTATGTTTTGTAATGTACATAATATATTAATACAGTAGTATCTATATACAACTTCAAATATGCATATTTTTTTTGGAGTGCAAATGCTCTAAAACTTCTTACTGATGAGATATTCAACCAAAAAAAGATTTAGAGACCACTGCAGATAGTCTTGGACTTGGTCTTTGGAAGACCTGCATTCAAATATTGCCTATAATGCTGACTAGCTGTGGGACTCCAGGCATGCCATTTAACCTGCATTCTTCAGAATCTTCCTATGATATCTGTTGATTTACTCAATTAAAAGCATGTATTGACTTCCTACTGGAAAAATAGTCCTTGACTCTAAGAATCTTATAATGCAATTGGGCAAGATGAAATGCACACATATAGATATATACAAAATAAACGTAAAATAGATGTAAGGTAAATTTGGGGTGTGTAGGGAGAGAGGCAATATTAGCCAAGAGGAGCAGAAAAGGCATTATGTAGAAAATGGCAATGGCTCTGAGCCTTGGAGCAAAGTAGGGATTCTAAGATGTAAGGTTGAGGGGGGAGAACATTCTACTATGAGGGAGACTCGTACAAAGACTCTAGATGGGAGATGATGAGTCATTTGTGGTAAACAATAAGAAGCCTGGTTTTGACTGTACTATGATATATAAAGGGGGAGAAATGTATAATGAAGCCAGAAAGGTAGCTTGTAAATGACTTTTAAGTGTCAGATAGAAGAGTTTACATTTCATCAAAGGTAATAAGGAACTACTGTAATTTATTGAGTAGAAATACAATGAGATCTGCACTTTAGGAAATATCACTTCAGAAACTGTGTGGAGAACATTTTTTAGTGGGTAAATATTCAAGGCCCTGAGATCAATTAAGAAACTCTTATGATAATATAAGTGAACAGTGATCAAGTCTTGAACTAGGGTGGTAGATGTGTGAGTGGATAGAAGGGAACAGATGCTGGAGACTTAGAAGTACAAACACGATCTGGCAACAAGCTGTATTTGTGAAGTGAGAGTAAATTGAGGATGAGGTTAGGAAACTAGGTTAGTAGAAAGTTAGGGCTACCCCTACTAGAAATAAAGAAGTTCAGAACATGGGTTTGAGGAAGGAAATATAGTGAGTTTTGCTTTGGACATGTTGATTTTTAGAGGCCTAGGAAACCTGCTATTCTAAAAATCTAAGATGCAGTTCATGACGTAGGAAAGGGGCTCAGGAGAAAGACTAGAACTAGATATGTTGATGGGCTGGGATGTATGTCAGTAGAGGGAATTTACACTAATGGACAAAATCACACATCTTTTGCTTATGAAGGAAAACGTTCATACATTATTACAGCATATAGTATGGTGCTATAAAAAATCTGTTCACTTTAGATTTAGTTACAAAACGCAGTCATTGCTATGTTATTCATGACTTAGTGGATATATATGGTCCTCCACATCTTTCATCAGTTTGATGATTTGTTTGAATGAAGCCACAGAATACACATTTGAGATTAGTTTTGAAGGGACTAATATTAAAACAAAACAGTAGGTGCATATCACTTGTGGTCTAAATTATTTCACTTTGGAAACTGTGGGTAAGATAATTTTAGCCTATTCACCCAAGATACCCCAAATATCTCAAAGTCCTGCTTAAGTATGTTCAAAATTAGATAACAATGCAAATAAATGGGTATTAATGTTAAACTTTAAGCTAACCAAGAACAGCTGTCTTGTGGACCATTCACAAATCTGAGTCCCACCTCATGAAACCTTTTCATTTTTTCCAATTGAAGCAAAACAAGATGTATTGAATTGGCAATAAAAACACCAAATAGACATCAGAACTTGAATTTTGGATCATAATAGCTTCCTGTCTCCTTGGAATTTCCTCCTTTTTGCCTATTAGGTGACTTATTGAAGGGAATAAAAGAAAGAGGACTTCCTACAGGGGAAGTGAATGATATTATTGGCAAGTGAAATTGCCCACAAACAAGATATTGTATAGGCTAGCATAGAATGAGTTTTCATGCAGGGTTCTGTCAGTTCATTCAGCTTTGCCTGAAAGGACAATCGTCTCATGATTTATCTTCCATTCATCAATTCAATGCCCAGTATCTTTTCAGTTGTGATGTATAAGACCTTGAGAAACTGACTACTGCCTGCTGAGCATTGTTGAGCCTGAGAACTCAACGGGAATGGAGATCCAAGGCTATTCCATCAGACAGTAAGTCAGACATTCCCAACTGGTCAGGGGACTAGGAGCAATAAAGTGTCTTGTTATTATTGGTTTGCAGCATTTGACAAGGGAAAAGCTGAGGGGGAAAAAAGCAGGGTATCAAAGCTTATTGTCTTTTTCTTTTCACACACTATCATGGAATGTACCTTGTTGCCACATGCTAATGGAGAGCAAACAAGAATAGGAGCAAATATAACCTACCACTTCTCCTCCTTTCCCCATTTTTTTTCATGCTTTAAAACTGTTCTATCTTGGATTCTCAAAATAACCCTGGGGTTGATGGAGTGGAGTCTGTACTAAAGTACACCCTGAAGCTACTCAGGAAATCTTTATAATCACAGCCTGATACAATACCGTAAAATAATTCCCCACCAATGAGGAGTGCCAAATTCAAGCATAATATAAAAATATGCATAAGGGTAGGGGAATGCAATCATATAAATAGCTACCCTAACTGCCTTCTGAGGTGTCAAATCTGAGGGATATTGACAATGATGTGCCAATATCAAGGAAGTCTCTTGAAGACCCCAGTGGTAACATTGTCATGGATTTTTTCCAAAGAAAAAGATAGTAAAAGTTTTGACCATTAGGGTATCTCTAATAGAGCCCAAACTTTTCTAGAATCATGAAATCGTAGAATCCTAGAGGCAAAAAAAAAAAAACAACATTTGAGATCATCTAATCTAACCTCCTCATTTTAAAGATGTCTAGGGAAATAAAGTAGCCTTAAGTGTCCTTTAAATGGTGAAGACATTCCCACCCACCCCCAAGCATTGGGTATACTTTTCACTTCATGGTATGACTTTACAAAGTTAGCAATTAGAATCAAAATCACTGAGACCAGGCAACTTCCAGAGCAATAAGTTATCCTATGAAAAATAATCAAACATACTTCTTCAATTCTAAGAAATATATAAAGCATGTAGTTTTA
>CM053626.1:143126408-143154025 GCA_028646595.1 Phalanger gymnotis | reverse complement strand
TTTCTCGCCTCTCCTTGCAGCCAAGCCTCTGGCGTTCTTAAGTCCCGCCTCAACAACTAGAGACCAGAGTCCAGAGACCCATTGGTTCCCGAATTGGCCCCTTTTAAGTCTTTAATCTACGCCCACAGGGGTTTCACACCTGATAGGGTTTTGGGCCTGGGGCTTAGCGTTTAACAGGTGAAAGTACTTTCACCATAAACAAAAGCCAAACTCCTCAAGGGCACCCATTAAACTAAGCCCATTTTGCCTTACTGGCACACTGCTCCACCTCCACTGCTCCCAGGGCAGTGGCCTAACCATGAACTCCTTTTTACAATCTGTCCCCAGAAGCTTTTCCCACTAACCTTCTCTGTTGTCTTTGGTGTTTGTGGGTTGAGAAGTCTGGTAACTGCTGCAGCTCACTGATTCAGGGCAGTAGGGCATGCTCCCCCCAGTTCCTGGTCTGATTGGTCCGCACTGCCCACACTGGGCTCTGCTCTGCTCCCAGCTCTGTGCAGGATAGACCTTACCCAGAAACCAACCAGGCTGTCCTGGGCTAGAGCCCTGCTTCTGTCCGCTATTTTGTGGGTTCTGCAGTTCTTCTCTGTTGTCTTTGGTGCTTGTGGGTTGAGAAGTCTGGCAACTGCCACAGCTCACTGATGCAGGGCACTAGGGCCTGCTCTGCACGGCTCCTGGTCTGGTTGGTCCACGCCGCCATGCTGGGCTCTGCTCTGCTCCACTCCACTCCACTCCCAGCCCCGTGCGCAAAAGACCTCACCCAGCAGCCATCCAGGCTGTCCTGGGTGGGAGCTCTGCTATTTTGTCGGTTCTGCAGTTCTAGAATTGGTTCAGAGCCATTTTTGTAGGTTTTTGGAGGGACTTGGCAGGGAGCTCACACCAGTCCCTGCTTTCCACCTGCCATCTTGGCTCCGCACCCCCCCCCCCCTTTCTGCTATTTCTTTAGGCATCTCTGTTGAGGTTAATTCTGCCATCATCTCCTAGTATCACCACTGAATTTCAGCTTCACTTGATGGCACTGTAGAGCATAAACCCAACCAGAAAGCAGTTAATTGTGTTTTTTAATTAATAAAAAACTGATATTTTTTACATCACTATTTTTCCCCCAGATATCATTCCACTTCCCCTTCCCAGAGAGCCATCCAATATAATTACTAGTATTAAAAAAATGAAAAATTCAGCATAACTGATCAACACATTTAAAAACCGAAAATATGTGCTATGAGAAACCTTTGTGGACCTCCCAGTTTTGTAAAGAGTTGTTATGGGAATGTCTTCTTTTGAGTTTCGCCTATTCTTTAAAATTTTGCAACTTTTACTTTTAATTGTTTTTGCGTGTGTGGTTGCTCTTTCCATTTACATTTCTGTAGTCGTTGCATACAATATTTTCTTGGCTGTTCTTTCTTTACTCTGCAACATTTCCTGTAGATCTTTCCATGTTTCTCTGTATTGATCACATCAATCAGTAATATTCCATTACACTCATGTACCGTGCTTTGTTTAGTTATTCCCCAATCAATGTACATCTACTTTGCTTCTTTTTTTACTATCACAAAAAATGATATTATAAATTTTTCACTGTATATGGGGACTTTCTCCTTACCTCCTCTGGATATAAGTTAGTATTTGCATCTCTGGGTTAAAGTGTGCTGAATAGCATTTGTCTATTTGCCGTTCTTTTTATTATTGCTTTAAACTCCGCTCCATTATTTATTAGTCTTTCAGTCTAAACTTTTTTTCAATTTATAGTTAGGAAATTCTTGTTTACTCCTGCCATGCCTCTGGTTGTGTCCTTGAAAAATTTCTCAGAAGTTCCACTTAATAAAAGTGCCAGTCACACCAGAGGAAGAGGAGAACTGGACCCCAACAGTCCCGTGCCAAACCCAGCCACAGGCCCAGCTAACGAACAGTGCCTTCTGGGTGAGGGGGTGAACTGCTACTTCCTCCTTCCCACTAACTCACTGTCGTTTCCACCAGACACTTAGGTATAAAAGATCAAGGCACATTCCAGCTCCTTCTGCACAACTCTTTGAAATTGTGTTTCTCTACTTAACCCACTACTAACCTTGTGGTTTCTCCTGTTTCTTTCCCTGTTTCTATATTTAATGATCAGTGATGATTTAAGATAAAACTGTGTCAGGCCCCTTGTCCTGCTCTCTTATCCTACTCCAATTCTTTGTGCCCTCTTGAAATCCCATTCCATAGAGAACAAACTCTTTTTCATCCTAGAATTCTTTATCTCATAATCTTTCCAAATGTTAACGCTCACCGAGATCTAACTGCATTCTGATGACTCTGCACCTCCTGCTAGCTTCTTTAGCAGGCTGTACTTTCTCTAAAACAGCTAACACCATTATCCTGGAGAGGGAGTCAGAAATGTTCCCCACTTTCCCCACTTTAAGACACTACAGAGCACAAAGAACATCAGGGAGACAGCACCGATGATGCTGGAATTATTAACAATTCTGCATCAGGGGGATCTACAGCAAAATGGTTAAAAGATAATAAGCTTCATGCATTCAACGTGTCCTGGGATCTAAGTTGATCAGGAGGTACTCCTAACAATGCCATGCACCAAGCATTTCCTGTCTCGCTCAAGAAAACTTCCCCTTCCTTGAAAGCTACATTAAGGGGATGATGTGAAACCCTTAGAGGCCTCTATGTAGTGACTTTCTCCTTCCAAACAGTGACTAAATAAGGACTCTCCCTTGCTTATATCCAGGGACTCAGAATTACCATCGAGTTAGCTAGGGGAATCTCAATTTTATCAAGTAATTGTGCATCTACCAGCAACAGTTCAGATAATTTTAAGGGTTTTTATTTGCTTGTATCCACAGTAATTGGTGATGAGGTAGTACAGTGGATAGTGTTCCTGGCCTGAAGTCAGGAGGATTCATCTTCTGAATGCAAATCTGGCCTCAGACACTTACTAGCTATGTAACCCTGGGCAAGTCACTAAACCTTGTTTGCCTCAGTTTTTCATCTCCAAAAGGAGCTAGAGAAGGAAATCGCAAGGCACTTCAGTATCTTTGCCATGAAAACCCCAAATGGGGTCATGAAGAGGTTGCTGAAAGGGTCTATACAGACCAGCTGGTCACTCAGTAAATAAGAGTCATCAGCAAAGGCAGATTGCAAATTTGTTATTCGCTCTGTCATGTCTGACTCTGTGACCCCATTTGGAGTTTTCTTGACAAAGATACTGAAGTGGCTTGCCATTTCCTTCTCCAGCTCATTTTATGGTTGAGGAAACTGAAGTAAACAGGGTTAAGTGACTTGTCCAGGGTCACATGGCTAGTTAGTGCCTGTGGTTGGATTTGAACTCATGAAGATTGGTCTTCCTGACTCTAAGTCCAGCAATCTATCCAGTGTGCCACCTAGCTACCCTAAACCACCAACAGGAGTTTCCACGTAATTTCTTTATGTCTACTACCATTCTCTTATCTCTTGGTTCCCATACTATCAAGATGCTGAATTTGAACCTCTGGAGCTGGAACCTCTGGGTTGGATACCATTCATTAGATTACCATCAATCCCCATCTGCTTTGGGATAGATCCCTTCACTTGTGAGACACCAGCTCTATTAGCTGTTTCTTCACTGTCCTTGCAGTTTCTAAAACCTAACATCTCTGACTCTAGTTATTGAATGTACTAAGCCAGTCTTATTATGCTGCCAGGCTAACTTCCTCAGTATTGGTAATAACAACCAGGAAATGTGGGACTTGGATTCAAATTCTGCTTTCAATTTTTATTAGCTGTGTGACCATAGATAAGTAACCTAACCTCCCTGACCTTTGTATTCTTCATCTACAAAATGGCAATGGTAGTAGCACTGACCTTAGAGTTGTTTTAAGGATTTGATACATATATACATATAACATGTATTGCAAACCTCAAAGCACTATATAAATATGAGCTATTGTTATTATACAACATAATTTGACAAACATTATCACACTACTAATATTAACGTTGGCCGTTTTCATAAAGCTTCATACAAATTGTAAGCTCCATACTCTCTCCGGACTATTACTTTGTCAGTTTTCTGCTTTCTAATATGATTAACCAATTCGGGACCTGTTATAATCAGTAATTGTATAAGAATATGATCTGTCATCATTAACATTTCTTAAATAATATTTTTCTGTGATTACTTCAGCAAACAGTAGATTTTTAAAAATATCATGATGGATGTAGAATTAAAAGTCTCACATTTTCAAGAGGAACCTTGTAAATTTAACATAAAATTATGTGAATTTTCTTGCAAAGGTTAGCAAATGTTGACATTCTGTTAACATATTTTAGATATTGCTGTATGTCATGGAATGTGATCATATCAAGGCTTTAGAGAGTCCAAAATTTATTATGTTACATGTGTAATTGTGCAGCTCTTAAAAACAAGCACGGGAAAAAAAAGGGCGGAGCAAAGTAAGACAGGATAACTTATATGTCTTCAGACTTTATTGGGCTCTTCGAATCCAGCTTTATTTGTTTTATATTTTCATTTTTTAATAAAATGAAATATACTTTCTTTAACAAAGGAAGTATATTTAAAATGTCCCCCCTTTCACCATTTCAGGACGTAGTGAACATTCCAAAGCAGATAGACCACATACACAAGGTGTCTGCAGACAGAAAAAACAATCAAGCATCCAAACAAACAAAAAAAAAAGCTTATGAGATTAAATAAATCTGTTCAGTTCCCATAACAAGCTATTTTTCATGAGCTGGATAAAGGAATACTCCAGGGCTAACTATGGAGCCAGTGGATATCTGAAAGGAAATTCTTCCCCTATTTCCTGCTGCCCACATTTTAGTACTTCACTGATCTTTAGCGGCTCCACTAAAGGTTGGCCTTGTTCTGTTGTTTTTCAGTTATGTCCAGCAATTTGGGTTTACTTGGCAAAGATACTGGAGTGCTTTGCCATTTCCTTCTCCAACACATTTTACATATGGGCGAACTGAGGCAAACAGAGTTAAGTGACTTGCTCAGGGTCACACAGCTAGTATGTGTCTGAGAATATGTTTGAACTCAGGAAGATGAGTCTTCCCAGGTTCAGGCCTGACATTCTATCCATTGAGCCATCAACCTGCCCACAACTACTTGTTTAGGTTTAGATAATAAGACCAGCCTCATGGTTATGTTTCATGATGCTAGTCTCTCCCTTCTCAAATCCATAGTTCCAACAATAGCAAAAATTGTTTTCTTAAGGCCCAAAGTTTTTGTGCCTTTAACACAGTTTTTGTTTTTTATTTCAGGTATTTCTATCAAAATTTTTAAGATTTCTTTTTTGCTTATTTCAAATTTCTGTTTGTTGACTCCCTAGCTTTTTAAATTTTATAATCAGTTATTAATCATTTATTTTTATTTTGTTAATGGGTATTCAGAGCTATATTTTTCCCCTGAGGACTGCTTTACTTGAATTCATAAAAATTTTGTTGCATTGTCTCATCATTGTTATCCTCTTTCAAATAATTGTCAACTGTTTCTCTGATTTGTTCTTTTACATGTTAATCAGGATTTTTATGTATTTTTTACTGTTTATGTATATTATATCACATTATGATCTGTAAGAGATATTATCATTATTTATGCCTTCTTACATGTGTTAACAATTTTTCTGTGAGCTACCACATGCCTATTTTTGTGAAGATACTATGTGATGTTGAATAATAGATATATATAACATTGTGAAAGTTCCGTGTCTTTCATATCTAATTTCTGTAATAGTTTGTTCAGTTCTAAAGTTTCTTTTTTATTTATATTTCTGTTAGATTTATCAAAGCCTGGAACAGGAAAATCAAAGTCTCCTACAATTTTATGTTATTATGTTTTTTGCAAGTTTACTATGCATTTAGACACTATGTTATTTCTTTTTGTATCACTTATGTTTCCTAAAAGATTCCTACCACTTCCTCACTTCTTTCCCACCAGTAATCACTTAAAACAAAGAATTTCAAAAGAGAGGGGAAATCAATTCAGTGAAACTAACCAATCCATCAACTGTTTGATATATTATGTAGTCTTCCATCTATGTCCCACTACTACTTCTGCAAAAGAAAGAGGTAGGTGCATTTTCATATCTCCTCTTTGAGGCCAAGGTTGTTTCCTAGTCACCAATGTAGCTTCATTGTGCCCATCCCCCAATATCCATAGAGTATGAGTCCTTCTCTTGTGCATTTTAGTGATTTACTGATGTCTAATGTGCATTTATATACACATATTTAAGTATATTCATATAGATATATATACCAAAATGACATGTAAATTAAAATTTTAATATAAATTATGCCTATATTTTTACATGAATATGTGTATATTGTGTATTTATAAATATATGTATATGTGTGTATGCATATATATGTAGTTAAATATAGGGTCATATAGTTATATAATTGTATAGCACTCTCTCTCTCTCTCTCTCTCTCTCTCTCTCTCTCTCTGTTTCTTTCCCTTCTTGTCCCAGGGTTTGATAAATCTAACAGAAACAATAAAAAGTAAACTTGAAAACTGAACAGACTATTGAAGAAATTAGATATGAAAGATGTGGAATTTTCAGATCGTTATATACACATTATTATTAAGTATATACATATGTGTGTATACATATATATATAGAGAGAGACAGAGACAGAGAGCAGAGATGGAGACAGAAATGGAGAGAGACAGGCAGACAGACAGATATAGACAGAAACAGAAAGAGAGAGAGAGAGAGAGAGAGAGAGAGAGAGAGAGAGAGAGAAAGAGAGAGAGAGGTGTAAATTAGAGCTGGGTCTGTGAATTCAGTTGTGTCCAATGCAGAGAAATTATTCATCTAAAACTTAGTTTGGGAAAATCAGGAGCATTGAGAAGTTAAGTGACTTGGACAGTCATTTAGTTAGTATTTAGTACAAGTTAAAGATAGGATTTGAACCCAGGTCTTCCTGATAACAAGTTTGGCCCTATATCCATTACACCATGATGCCTCTCTTAAAGGAATGTTTGTACAAAAATATGGTCGAGAAATCAGTACAGAGCAACTGAGTTAAACTCATTTGACTGATGTACTATATTAAGATTATAGTAGAGTATTAAAATTCTGATATTTGATCTGGCTACCTGCCCTTATGCTGTTTCTACTACATTTCACTAAACACATTCCAAATCATCATAGAAGTGAAAGGTTCAGCAACCTGGATGAAAAATGTGGAATATTTGAGATGGAGTATGAATTAGTTGAACAGATATGAGAAGGTACCCTCACCTCACCACTTTCCAGAGGTCCACAAGTGTTGTACTCTGGACATATTTTAAGACTTTTTCAATGTTTTCATCATTTATGTTTTTTCTTCTACTTTTTGTATTTCTTTTTTTAACCTTTAAAATATTATTTATTATATGGAATGGTTCCCTGGGAAGAAATAGGATACTGGGGGAAATTATGATGATGTAAAAAAAGACATTAAAAAACCTTTTTTAAAAGTTATTTCATGAGATCCCCTGAAATATTAGCTCACATCTAGTTGGTTTTTCCAACCAACAGGGAATGAAACTGTGTACCCCTGATCTTTCTAAATTCTATCCTCCCTCTATCTATGGCCCATCTTTTTCAAACTTTTGAATTCAATTCAATTTGTAGAGAAGGAAGTTGAGTAGACTCCTATTTATTACCTCATTTATCATCTTATAATGCATTTATTAATTTCACATGTGTTTTCATGTTAACTGTATGAAAATACTTGTTAAGTTTATGTATCATCATGTGGGATGCTAATAAACACAAAACTTCCTGAAAAGCATGGCTTTATTGGACAATAAAGTTTGTACACATGCCTAATCCATTTTATCTGCTTTTTTATAAATGTGGCTGTTTCTTTGTGATTTTCATCAGTTTGTGTATACTTGTGCATATTAACATTCACCTTTTTCACCTGATTAATCATCATCTCACATCATGAGCTAATTCAAGTTATTATTTCAGCTGATAGAAAGAATTCAAAGCTCTGCGTTACTCAGCAACAAGAATAATTATAAAATATGCTTTGCAACTTGGAAGAAAATTTGCACTAGCATCCAGAGAATACCCAGAGTCAAAGGAGAGAGCAGCATATATGATTAGGAAACAGAATTATCAAGCAAGAGTAAACAATAAGTCTATATGCTAGTGTCAATATCATTGGTAAAGATGAGAGGACAACAAGGAAACTTGCTAAGTATCTCTCATCCAGAATGAGTACCCTGTCCTACATAATTAAGGATAAAAAATAATAATACATTCATGTTTTCCATTTGGCCTACTAGCTAGAAATCCATAAGTGACTGTCATTCCTCAACTAACTCTGGAAACTCACAACTAACCACATAGCATACTCTATTAAAATATGATTCCAAATTTATAATTAAAAGACAAGTCATAAGTGACTGACTCTGTGAAAGTTAATGGCATTTCCAGTAATTAGCTTTGATCATCAGAGCAATAATATTTAAATAGAGAAAGCTTGTTCCCAGAGAAAAACTAATCTCATAGAAGAATGTTTAAAATGCTCCTATACCTTATAAGGTTCAAAAGGCAATATACTTTTAACTTCTTCTCTTCTTCCAATCGTATGCCCTAACTATAATGCATATTTTGAATTTGCTGCCTGCATATTTTAAACACAAGGCTCTTTCCCTCTCCCACCCCCTTGGATTACTCTATCACTATGCTTTAAGGAGAGGTCTCTGCGGGGGAAAAAACTCAAAGATTCATTAATCATGAATCATTACATTTTGTCAGTTGGCAAAGAAATCTGTTGCTCATTTATCCTTTGAATGAAATTAGCTCTGGCTCAGGCTTTCAGAGAAGGAAATTCTAAATGGTCTTGGCATCTTCCTATATCAGTTTGTGTGTGCGCCATAAAATGGCAGATGGGAGCTTATTAATGGAAGATGAGTTTATTTTGTGAAGTTATTTTCCTACTTGATCCATTCATTTATTAAACATTGATAACGGGCATAGATTATTGCTTCATATTTGCCCATAGATATGTTTAGGGCCATGGGTAGCAACTTCATAATGAAGGGAAATTTCAAAAAAGAGAAATTTACTTTGTCTATTATTGTCAAAAATGTAGGCAGTCTTTTTTTTTGTCTGTTCCACTACCAAACTACTACTTGAATTCTTTAAGCATAACGTTCAAAACTGAATTGCAGCATCAGAACCAACGAAAATATCTGATAAATAGAGTACAGGAATCTTGATGCTACAGTGGACACCCAGCTGCATGGTTGCAGGCAGCTTGGCAAGTATTTTGAATATTATGGTTCATGATGAACATTTATTGTACAAATTGGCATGTTTTCAACTAAGCTCTATATTTACTTAGTGTCTTTTATGTGCTCACCATTTTGCTAAGTGCCGGAGTGGCAAGATACGAGATGACAAAGGCTAGTAGGGGAGCTAAAGATGCACTGAACACTCAAGTGTTTTTGATGAGAGAGATGCAAAAGGTGGATTAAATTTAATTTTGACCCATATATATATATTTTTTAAATGATCATATATTTATTGATATATTTTATAGCGTATTTTTCTGAATATACTCTTCTCTGCTCCCATATTCAGCAAGTCATTCCTTGTATAAAGATTAGTAAAGAAAATAGAAGAAAAAATGGCAACATTAGCCAATGCACCAATGTTTCTAAGCATATGTGCAATATTTCACACTCATATTTTCTCAATTCTTCTCCTGAGCTAGATTCAATCATTATAATTCTAGATTCCTTCCTTCCTTCCTCCCTCCCTTCCTTCCTTCCTTCCTTCCTTCCTTCCTTCCTTCCTTCCTTCCTTTCTTCCTTCCTTCCTTCCTTCCTGACTTCCTTCCTTCCTTCTTTCCTTTCTTTCTTTCTTTTTTTCTTCCTTTCTTTATTTCTCTTTTCTTTCTTTCTTTCCTTCCTTCTTTCTTTCTTTCTTTCTTTCTTTCTTTCTTTCTTTCTTTCTTTCTTTCTTTCTTTCTTTCTTTCTTTCTTTCTTTCTCTTTTTTCCTTAGATCTGTGATTTCATCAATGCAGGCAACTCTCTCTACAACTAAAAGCCATAGAGAATAGAGTTTCCAAGGACACAAAGAGTTTCAATGACTTCGCTATGTTCATGCAGCTGGTGTTTATCAGAGATAAGACAAGCACAGGATTTCTGACTCCATGATTGACCCTCTATCATTTATATTGTTTTGGCCTTGCTACAAAAATAAATATAATACACAATGAAATATGTGCAAAAGAAATACATAGCACTCAATGCAAAGAATAAGGAGACCATTTCCAGATAGGAAATCAGAGAAGCCATCATGTTTTAAAGAATGGATAGGCTTTAAAGAGGCAGAAGTGAGGGAGAGGGCATTCTAGACATAGGGTCTTGTGTGAGCAAATGAATAATAAAAATAAAAGCTTTGGACAGGTTGGGAATGATGAATACTGCACTTTCACAAGAGCATAGGCTACCAAAAGGGGTGAGGAAATTTCCCCACATGATAAAACTTGTTGATTGATATGATTTTTTTAAAAAGTATGCTTCCTTGACAATTTCTGCATAAAGAAGGACAATTTGTTAGCTTTTTCTCTACTATTAAGGGCTAAAGGATGAGATAATGGAGGCTCCTATGTGGGTATTCATCAGTATTTTATTATTCTGATGTATGGGTTTTGCAAAACACTAAGATAGGTGTTTGGAAAAACATATTCAATCATTCTGTTATCTGGGCACTAGTACCCTGGTGACTGGAAATGTGCCTCATCAAACACCTGTCAAGCCAAGAAGTAAATACAATTGACTTTTGTGATTTAAGTGGTTTAAGATCAGCAGACATGAAGACTATATAAATTATTTATGCATTATGCTAGCTATGTGTATGATACCATTTCATAAATTGATGATGCTTAAAATATTGTTGTTTTTGACTTTTGGATAGTACAGAAACATGTTTTTAAGGCTTGTAGATTCTTCAGTTGGGCACTGACAAAAAGCAATTGGAGCTTTGCATCAAAGACAAGCTTGAAACTACCAGGGGGAAAATTATATTTTCTATGCATCAAATAACATCATAATCAGGTAGAACCTGTAAAAGAATCCATTCTGAATATATTCAATTTCACCCTTACCCTCAGTTTTGCTCTGCGGATATGATAAAGTAATTGGCATTGCATTTTCCTAAATATATTTTAAATAGAAATCAATAGTTACAGCGTCATATTATTTTTTATAAAAGAAAAATTAACTCTTTACCAATTGTATTCTCATCCTCAAACAAGCACTTTTAGCCAATTACCATTTAAATTCTTAAGTCACATTTCTATCCAGCATGCTGTTGTGTAAAGCTCTTCCTTTAACTTGGCTAAAATAAGAGCTACTCAAATTAAGCAGCTGCTTTGCACAAAGAAAATATGTGACAAATAAGTAAGAAGCTTAACCTGTTCAAAATGTTTCAAATTAAGCCCAGTCTGCATTATTCAAGAGCTACTAATAGCCAGCACTGTCTCCTGATGACTCTGAAAAAGCCACTTAACTTAAACTAAGAGCCAAATGTATCTAAAACACTTTTGCCTTCTGTTCTGCTAATAGTTATATCTGGTTCATCATCAATTTGTCCAGATTGCTATGTATTTCTTGCTTCATGAAAGCCATAGTAGATCTTTCAATATCCATAAAGGTACATGACATAGAACATAATCCAAAGAACAATACTCCACAACAAGGGAGAATTTTTGTTTTTTATTCTTAAATCATCATTAGATCTTAGTCTATTTCCATACCCAAGAACAGGCTTCTAAAATATTTGTTTTTCCTGAAACTACAGGTATTCCCAAAGCACTAATCTAGATGTATAGAAAGCTTCATCAATCTAAACATCAGACATCAGGCGTCAGGAATCAGACATTACCTATCTTTAAACATGCTAAAGTGTGTGCTATGTATTTAAAGTTGTATATTGGGGTTTTTAAAAGATAATGGGGTCCCCCAAATTCAGCTACCTGTAACTGTAATGATCATCTTAAATCAAAGTAGCATTAACCAAACCAATATTAATTGTTCAAAACTGAGGTTGCTAATAGGTATGGCTATTTTCCCAAAAGTATTTAAAACTTTTTTAAGCATTTGCTTTCTCTTGAAAGCATGATTTTGTTTCTTATTTATTTGATTGCAAGAATAATGTAGATTTTTTTTTTCTTTCCTTATTATATAGATCAGCCTTTCCCAGTAGTCTCCACTTCTTACCAGGGACACCAGAAAATTCAATACAAAATGTCCGAAGTAGAATTGTAAAAGGGGAAAAATTTGTCTTACAGTGCTACCAGCTTTCCATTCTGAATATTTTTTTCGTGCTGTGTGGGAAACTTTGATAACCTCCATACATACACACCACCACCATTACCACCACCACCACCACCACCACCACCACCACCACCGTACTATAACAGTTTTCAAAGCTTTAATTCAATTGGATTTGACAAATGTATTTAGTGATACCATGCTAGAAAATGGTGGGTACAAAGAAAAAGAAAAGGAAAAAAAACAGTCCTATTCCCCAATAAGCCTCAGTATATAACATGCCAACAAATCAGTAAATATAAAATAATTTAGGTCCTAATAACTAGAGTTAGCAGGAAAGGTTTTGAGGAGTCAGCAACTAAATGAAAACTAAAAGAAAAAGGGAATACATTCCACATATAAGATATGCGATATGCTGTCACTTTAAGATAAATGGAACTGTTTAGTGATTAAAAAAATAGACAGTAAGTCTTTCTTTTTTATGAAGAGATTTATATTGCCAAAGGACATACGATACAGCTGCTGTTATAGATGGACATTTTCATAGCTAATATGAGTAGAAGAACTTTAAGATCATAGCAAATACATGTGTATAAAGATGAAACAAGCTTTCTGTTCGATTGGATATTTTGAGACAGGAAGTGATCTGTGGTATGATATGAGGAATCAAATCTCTCTGTCAACAATGTGGAGTCATGCCTCATTTGTGTGGGAATAGTTTAATGGGACAGAGAAAGATCTTTTATTTATTAAAAACCCTAGGGAAATATGAATGTCAAGAAAGACAGTTTCAAGAGGACAGAAGAGATAAAGAACGATTTCAGAGATGGAAAGTATAATGGGGAACTCACCTAATTTTCATATGTTGTTTTACAACTAAAGTTGGTAAAACCAAGAAAAATTGAATATAAACATGTGGAGACTGAGGTGTGATTTTTAAAATACTATTGATTTGATAGTGAAAATTAAGGTAGTTGTGACTTTTTAAGGGAAAGGTGAATCATTGAGAGTCAGGGTCTCTCAGTTAAGCTGCTGTCACGGACAGGAAACAGAATTGGGTATGAAAGGAACTTGAGAAGAATTGACTACACAGCAGGGGAGGCAAAAATCTGCTCTGTTGGAGCAGTTTCAGTTAAAAGCGTTCAACTGCTATGCTTCAGTTGAGTGATACCTGATTGGTCATAAAGAGAATTAGATTCACTGATCCAGTGACAAGTATTGACCCCTTAGCACCAGCTAAGAGAGAGATGAAACTTCTCATAAGGGCTTGTTGCTCTCTGCCGTTTCCTTTGGCTTGAGAAGAAAAAGCAAAAATGGCTTTGCAGCTGTTTTGGTATCCTGGTGAACTGGCTTGAAGAGTTAACTTTAACTGTGTTTCTGTGAGCTCCATTCTGATTAGACAACACAGCATCTGGATGAGTGGAGAATTGTCTGGTCTCATCTACATAGCCCAAGGGTAGCCAATTTGATTAATTTTGGAGATCTTTAGCTTAAGGAGACCTGCTATTCACATAAAGAGTTAACACTTTCTGAACACCCCTTTAAGAATGATGGTTAATTGAAGGAGTTTGTAAATGCTGTGTTCTAATGGAAAAGAGAAGAGCATTTCCTTAGCTGAAGAGTAGGGAGAATCAATAGTTAATCAGGGCATTGAGAAGCAGTTTTCCGTGGCGCAGATGCTTCTGAATTGACAAATAACACTGAAACTTATAGTCCAGAGTTGTGAGTTCCTCTAACCAGAAGTTTTTCTCCATTGCCTTTCCTGCCAAGCTCCTGTAAGCACATGCCTAATCTTCAATATCCTCATTACATTGGTAAGACAGTGTGAGCTGAGTTTGTATGTGTATTGTGATACATTCTATTTTTTATTCCTTTGTCTAATACGTTAGGACCTATACTATTTTTATTCTTTTGTCTTATTTTTAAGTAAATATTTTTTCAACTAAAATTGTCATTATTTTGAGTGGCCAGTCATGTATATAGAAAATACATTGGATAACCGGTCCAGAGATAGAGTAGTGAATATGAGAAGTGTATATAAAAATTGTGCATAGCCCTCAACAGGACTATTCCAAGGGTCTGGAGAGAGTTTGAATGTAACTATGAGGGGATGGTTTATCTTGGGGAACTTCAGCTTGCTAGGATGTAGTACTGTTTAAGCGATCTTCTCAAACCCAGAAAAAGAGTAAATGTTTTTGTTGTCGTTTTTAAATATATATTATGAAAGGGGTGATAGAGAGATAGACACAATACAAATACACACATATAGGGACATTTTGGGGGTATTTATACTCCCCTTTGCCTGTGGGTCTGACTGTAATGATAACAGCCCTACGATTTACTGTTACAGAAGCATGGAGAGCAGCATGTTTAAGCACACAGAGATGGGAAATGTGAAATCATTTAGGAAATAAAAAGTAGAACGGTTTGCCTGAAATAAATCTAGTACCCCTTCTGGCGACTCAAGTTGTTCTTAGGTTGTTGGGTAGAGTGTGCTTTTTACAAGTACATATGGTATCACTGAGAAGAGTGGGCACATACGTAGAGTATACAAGTAAAGAAGCACACACATGAGGAACACATACGACCAAGACATTCTTGCATCTCACACTATGAGTCCTGATGTCCTTTTCCTTCTTGTGGTGTCCATCTATTGCTCTCCCTGGGAACTACTAGTGTCTCTACTACTCAGATGAATCAGATACTATTTATGGGTTTGTTCTTCACAATCAACTTCCTAACTCACAAAGCTCCTCTCGTGTCTTGGCTCATTGGGTCTACTTCCTGCTTTGTGTGGTGGAGTAACAAGGTGAAAATTTGTCTGTTGCCTGCTCTTTACAGTCTGTAATTTTATCACCTAAGCAAGGGGGTAATTAAGTGATTAGGGGTATTTTGATCACCAGCTTTTTTCTACTACACTTAAAAAGTGTTAGGGAGAATTCAAAATTTAAGACCCTGTTACAGCATTCATGAAACTTAGAGTTTAAGGAGATTCACGAAGTTGAAACTGCTCCCTCTAAAATTGCTAGAGTTCTCTTGATTTTCAAATCTAAAGGTCTTTTATAAATCCTCAGCCTTCTTAACCTCTCCAATAGCCTCTGACACTGTTGATCACCTTCTCTTTGATAATCTCTTCTCCCTTGGTTTTTACAACACTGCTGTCTCTAGGCTCTTCTTCGTGTCTAGTTGCTCCTTCTTAGTCTGTTTTGCTGTGTCATTACTGATGCACTAACTGTAGAGGTCTCTCCAAGGCTCTGACCTGGGCCTTTTTAGTTTTTCTCTTGAAACTCTCTCATTTGGTGACCTCATCAGATCTCATTCACTCAATTATTATCTCTATGGAGATGATTCTCAGATCTCTTTACCTAGCTTCATCTCAAACCTGAGCTCCAGTTTGGCATCACTAACTGCCTAATGGATATTTCAAATTTGTATCTCCCATAGGAATCTCAAACTAAATATTTCCAAAACAGAACTTTTTGATCATTTTAAAAGTCTTTCGCTAAAACCCATCTCTCTTCTGAACTTCTCTATTAATATTGAGGGTACCATCATCCATCCAATCACCCAGGTCCACAACTTCAATATCATCCTCAACTTCTCACTCTGACTCAGTTTGCATATCCAAAGTTGTCAAATCTTGTCACTTCTCCCTTTATATTTTTACTTTCATAATATCCTATATGCACTTCCCTCCTTCTACTCACACAGACATTATCCTTGCACAGAGCTTCATCACCTTTCACCTGGAAAATGATAGTAGTAATAGTAGTAGATAATTAACCTTCCTGCCTCAAGTCTCTCCCCACTTCAATGCATCCTCCACACAGCTACCAAAGTTATTTTCTTAAATCTCTGATCATGGCATAGATGCCTCCCTTTAACTAAATAACCTCCTATGGCTCCCTATTACCTCTGAGATCAAATATAAGGTCCCTTAAAATTTTCTGCAACTTTGCCTCTTCTCATCTTTCTAGACTTATACAATACTCCCCTCCACATACTCATGTCATCCCTACCTCCCAAACTCAAGGAAAACTCCCCAGTGAACTAAATTAAAGTGATATTTGGAAGTCAACATAGATGAGGTTAATTTGTGGTTTTGTAAGGCAATATGCACCCCATAAGGATCCATTTCTATTTGAGTTTGATAAAACTGGTGTAGAGCAAAAGTCTTGCTAGTCTCAGTGGAGAAGGTTGCTACAGTCCCCTTAAAGGAAGGATACATTTACCTCAAAAAGTGAAACACCAAAAGAATGTTGGTTGAGAAGCTTAAGAATGTAGCAGATTTTGTTAATAATAAAGCAGAGTTTCCAAAGGTCACAATGGATATTTATGATTATCCAGTAATACTGAATAGACAGCATGGTATAGTAGATAGAACACAAGATTCATAGTCAGGAAAATTGATTTCTAAAGCCCACCTCAGTCATTTATTCACTGTTTTTCTGTTTAATGCACTTTTTTTCCATTCTAGGCTTTAGTTTCCTGGCATGTAAAATGAGGGGATCAGACTAGATAATTTCTAAGGAGTCTTCCAACTTTATGTTTTCTACTTTACACAAATCAAAAAAAAATTACAAGAATGAATTATAATTACTTTCTTAGCTCTATTCATATGTATTATTTCACTTCATTCATTAAGTGGGAGATGTTTGGCCTCTGAGGAGGAGGGAAACATGATCATACATTAAGCTTTTATAGTTGCTTTCCAAATTAATCATGATAGTGCTGTGAGAAGTTCTGTAGATTTATTAGGCATTGTTATAAATGTCATTTGACTATGATGCTGGATATTAAAATGTCAGTTGCTTGCTTTTAGGATAATAAAATTTTTTTATAGGAACAGGAGCAGTTATATAAAACTTAAAACATAAACCAGTTGTAATGTCTGTGTAATGTAATCACAGAAACTGTTCCATGGCAAACCTGTTTAGCTCCTTTCTCTTGACAAAGTTCTCCCAGGAGCTGTCCCCTGTGGCGGCATTGCACTTGGATGACAGCCTAAATGCCTCATTTATTCTAAACCAGACAATTTTAGAATCTTCAAGGCATGCAGAATTAGTTCCATCATTGCAATAATTTCACCATCGAGATGCTATCAACTGTGGGATATGATGGTCATTAGAGTGGATAGCAGAGTGCTGAGGATATCTGCTGTGACTGATAAAACATACAATGGCATCAGATAGTAGCTGAGAATCATTTTAAAAAATTGGAATCTTACACCCCAGAGACCAATTTCTTGGGCAGGTGCATATTTATGCCTCCTTGGAATTCTTATTTCAGAGATAGGAAGGAAGTCTTAGTCTACCAGATAATTTCCAGATTGTGTATATGCTGTAGGTATCATAAAAAGAAAGATTAGGTGCCTGTACACTTGTGAATAAAATGTGAATTGATAGAATAAACACCAAAAAGAGTCCAGTCAGCTTCATACCCATACACTTTGGCCATCAAACTAGCATAGTTACTTATCCATTAATAAAGTTAATTACCTCTTCAGCAATAGATACTTCTAGCTGGACTAAGCAATGTTTCTGGGTGTTGGTGGCCGATTTAGGCTTGAGGGGGAAATAGAAAAGAGAAGGAAAATAGAAAAGGAGCTTAACAATTGAAACCATTTCCTGGTGCTGGGCCCGGGAAAGCTCAGGCATTGCCCTCTTCTCTAACTGAACCTCGTCTTCCAAACTCTCACAGAGGATCTGGAATAGCTTCAGTCCTGATGGAGCCTGGGCACTCAGAAGAATGGTCAGGTTCCTTTGCTAACACTCTGGCTCATTATAGCCTCAACCTGGTGCCCCCAGGAACAATTAGTTAATGCTTAAACTTGGCCCATGCCTGGAGGCTACAGGTTGTAGAGAATAGAAAGGTACTAAATGCACAATGTAAATTAGGTATGAGACCATTATTTATTTTCCAACAAAAAGAAAAAAAAATGCTTAACACAAAATGCTCTCACAAATGCACACTGATGCAAAAACTTACACAATTTAAATATGATCATTGTATTATGCTGGAAGTTTGGGACTTAATACCATCAAAAATGTAGAGCATTTGTCAGTACTTCGGAATAGGCATTTTACATTTCAATGTACTGTACATTCCCTCCACTCTGGGTAGAAGTCTTCAGGAAGGCATAGGCAGGGATTGGGCTCATTCTCAAACTGCTGATCATCTCCAAGAGTGCTAGATTCCTTGCCAAGATGGCTGGACATGACCAGGATGCAATGGGAGACCCTGGCCCTTTTAGGCTAAGGCATTTTCATGTACTCACTTAGAGTGAGATAAAGCCCATTCAGTGAATAGGCCTATTTAAAAGTGAATCCCGGGATGGCCCCTTTAATTAGAAAAAAAGAAAAAAATCGAGCTGGGAGGTGAAGACCCTCAGAGTTGCTGTTCCAAAGAGAAACAGTTACCATTGACATTCACTCCAAGCCAGGCGGGCCCAAAATATAGCCATTAAGTGGAGCTTGGGCAGGGACCTATTATGGTCCAATCTATGAGCTTCAAAGGTGACAGGGTTTGTGGTTTTGTGAAAGAAGAAAGAAAGGAAGGAAGGAAGAAAGGAAGGAAGAAAGGAAGGAAGGAAAGGAGAGAGAGAGAGAGAGAGAGAAATGAAGGAAGAAAGAAAGAAGGAAGGAAAGGAGGAAGGAAGGAAAGGAGGAAAGAAAGAAAGAAAGAAAGAAAGAAAGAAAGAAAGAAAGAAAGAAAGAAAGAAAGAAAGAAAGAAAGAAAGGAAGGAAGGAAGGAAGGAAGGAAGGAAGGAAGGAAGGAAGGAAGGAAGGAAGGAAGGAAGAAAGGAAGGAAGGAAGGAAGGAAGAAGGAAGGAAGAAAGAAGGAAGGAAGGAAAGAAATTGCTTCCTGGATCATCTCTAGTCATCTTGATGAATATTTGGTCACTGGATCCAGATGGCTCTGTAGGAGAAAGTGAGGCTGGTGACCTTGCACAACCCTCCCTCCCTCAAATCAGTCAACTGGAAGTCATTTCATCATTTCCCTGATGCCATGGTCCTCTTTGTAAATGAAGGACAAACACAACCTGTGAGTAGACCAAGCTGCCTGAATGAGGACCCAGGTAGTTGGGTAACTCAGCTCATCCTCTCCCTTTCCCTCTCCTCCTCCTTCTCCTCCCCAAAGGAAGGTAAATTTTGATGGCCAGAAGCTGCCCGCTTAACTTGGGGTTTACTGACTAGATTTATTCCTTCCTTCCTTCTTCCTTCCTTTCTTCCTTCCTTCCTTCCTTTCTTCCTTCCTTCTTTCCTTCCTTCCTTCCTTCCTTCCTTCCTTCCTTCCTTCCTTCCTTCCTTCCTTCCTTCCTTCCTTCCTTCCTTCCTTCCTCTAGTTCTTTCTTTCTTTCTTTCTTTCTTTCTTTCTTTCTTTCTTTCTTTCTTTCTTTCTTTCTTCCTTCCTTCCTTCCTTCTTCATTTCTTTCTTCCTTCAAAAAAACCTTAAGCCCAGTTCACTCTGAAGCTCATAGATTGGACTACAATAGGTTCCTGCCCAAGCTCTACTTAATGGCTATATTTTGGGCCATCCAAACTTTAAGTGAATGTCAATGGTAACTGTTTCTTTTTGGAACAGCAACTCTGAGGGTCTTCCCCTCCCAGCTTGATTTTTTTTCTTTTTTTCTAATTAAAGGGGCCATCCCTTGACTTACTTCTTAAAGAGGCCTATTCACTGAATGGGCCTTTCCTCATTGTAAATGAGTACATGAAAAGCCCTTAGCCTAAAAAGGCCAGGGTATCCCATTGCATCCTTGGTCATCTCCAGTCATCCTGAAGAATATCTGGTCTCTGGATCCAGGTGACTCTGTAGGAGAAAGTGAGGCTGGTGACCTTGCACAGCCCTCCCTCCCTCAAATCAAAGTCAACTACAAGTCATGTCATCATTTCCCTGATGCCATGGTCCTCTTTGAAAATGAAAGACAAGGAAGTAGAAAAGAGTGGAGCCTAGGCAGAGCCAAGATGGTGCATAGGTAACTAAGGTGGGGCTCCAGGCAGGGCCAATGAAGGGAGGTCTGATTATATCTGTGCTCCCAAGTAGACCCAAAACTCCTAGCTACTAGGTGCTAAGCCAATGTGGGTATGAAGCCTCCAGGGTCCTAAGGAGAGTTGCTAAGACCAGAGCCAATAGTAACAGCTTAAGTTCTGGTCATGCACATGATGTTTGATGACGGCTAAAGAGTGCATAAAAAGAGAAGACAGAGCTATTTGCTTAGGGCTCTTATTCTTGGCAGTATGCTGATATGGAGACTCTGGACAGCTGTAGTTAAGAGCCCTCCAGCTTGTAAACCCGTATGTTTGGAATTTGTTAAACTCTGGTAACTATGCACTGAGATTTGAATCAGACAAGGTCTGTCTATTGATGTTGGTAATTCATTTGTATTTTTGCTCTGAAGTTCAGGGTTCTGGCTTTTTCCCCTAAGTTAATGATATTTGTATGTTTCATTAAATTAAGATTGCTAACCCCTTAACGTTGCTTTCCTTAGTAAAGCAGATCAAAAGAACTTGGGCTTGCAGCTTTCTGTGTGCTGGTTGTTGTTGGTTTTTCGCCCCCACAGCAGCTGCTAACTGTATTGTTGAAACAGATGGCAGAGTGAAAGCAAAGATACAGCTGAGCTCTCTCACAAATTCTTTCATATCCCTCTAAAAAAGTGAATCCAAACAAATGTGAGAGTGGTAGAATCCACTAGGAGACAAAGTGTGGCAGATTTCCAGCCCAGGAGAGTCTGGAAGGTCAACAGGAAGGATGTGTTACACCAGGCTGGGAGCTCACAGAGCACCCTGGTCCATGCCCAACCATAGCCAAGTGGGAGCATGCCCAGCAGGTTGAATCCTCGGCAGCACTGGCAAGTACTAAACCTCTCAGCTAAGTGTTCTGTCAGAGCTGGGTGAGAGAAGGGCAGGGACTGTGGCAGCAGCAGCAGCTACTCCTGGGGCTACCAGTCCATAGAATAAATGTTCGAATGCCATCTACTTGAACTTCTGGGAGTCATGATGGAGGAGTAACTATAAGTGCTCTCGCCCCACCTTGTTTACCTTGAAAAACCCAGAGAATATTGCTCCAGGAAAAATCCTGAAATAGGGGATCCAGCAGAAGGGGGACATTAATCTTTTAGCATGGCAAGGTAGGAAGACAGGTCCCTCTGGCTGTGGCTGAAGGGGATCAATGCAGAATGGGAGGTATCCCAGCAAGCCCCACCTCAGCAGACCAGCAGGAGTTACTCCAAGGGGGTAGAGCCAGCAAGTGCCAAGAACAGGATGCCAGGCGTGCCAACACATAGCCAGGGAAATTGGCAGATGCCAGCACAGATGAAGGCTGAAGCTACCCATGCTATTGCACAGCCTAGGGGAAGAGGAGACTTCCAGCAGCCAGAGCATGGCTCCCCAACACCTCATGCTGTGAGCTTCAGTGGAGCCTTGGGGAAAGTCAGAAAGACTTCACTCGGCCTCAGCACACACTAGGCAGCTCCAGCTCAGCACCAGGTGAGCTACAGCATTACATAGCTTCTAGCTGACAAAACCAGAGGCCACAGCACACAAAGCCAGTAACCAGGGCCTTAGCTCCCAACAAAAGAAGCTTGGGAAAGAGCCCCTGTGCCCCACAAGCAGAGGTACACTTTAAAAGCCAGGAAAAAGGCAAGCGCCATTAATAAGAAGCAAACTAGAAAAGTAAAGCACGTTGAATCTTACTATGGGGACAGGGAATATCAAAATACAAATTCAGAAGAGGATAGCATTGACACTATACTCACATCTGAAACCTCAAAAGGGAATATGAACTAGTCTCAAAGGCCAAAAATCATTCTTGGAAAAGCTCAAGGAGGATTTTAAAAGCCAAATTAGAGAGGTAAAAGAAAATTTGACCAATTACTTTAAAAATACAATGGACAAAACAGAAAAAAAAAATCACTGATGAGTGCTAATCCTTAAAAAGGAAAATTGGTGAAATGGATAAGGAGGTACAGAACCTGACAGGAGAAAATAACTCCCTGAAAAGTACAGTTCCCCAAATTAAAAGGAGGTACAGAAGCTAACTGAAGAAAACAATTTGTTAAAATTTAGAATTGGGCAAGTAGAAGCTAATGACTCTATGAAGCATCAAGAATCAGTCAAACAATATTTAAAGAATGAAAAAATAGAAGAAAATGTAAAATATCTCATTTGGAAAAACGGCACATCTAGGAAATAGATCCAGGAGAGACATTCTAAGAATTGTTGTTCTATCAGAAAGCGATGATGAAAAAAAGATCCTGGACAGTATTTTCCAAGATATCGTTAAGGAAAATTGTCCTGAGGTCCTAGAACCAGAAAGTAAAATAGTCATTAGAAGAATCCACCCATCACCTTCTAAAGTAGGTCCTAAATTGAGAATTCCAAGGAATATCATAGCCAAATTCCAGAATTATTATGTCAAGGAGAAAATACTGCAAGCAGCCAGAAAAAAATTCAAATATTGCAGAACTACACTCAGGATCATACAGGACCTTGCAGCTTCTACATTAAAAGTATGGAGTTACTGGAATATGATGTCCCATAAGTCAAAAGAGCTTGGACTACAACCAAGGTTCAACTACCCAGCAAAATTGAGCATAATCTTTCAGGAAAGGAGATGGATATTCAGGGAGATAAAAGACTTCTCGACCTTCCAGATGAAAAGGCCAGAACTCATGGAAATTTTATTCTTTAAATGCAAGACTCATGATTAGCATAAAAAGGTCAATGGGGAAAAAAAATCCTACATTCCTATATGGGAGGACGGTACTTCTAAATCTTGAGAATGGTATATTTATTACAACATTTAAAAGAGATATACATAGAGAAAAAGGGTGGGTATAAATTAATTGATGTGGTGATAAAAAATTAATTAAGGGGTGCTAAGGGAGAGTAATGCAAGAAGAGTTAAGGAGGTAGTAGAAAAGGGTAAATTACATCACATGAAGAGGCCCCAAAACATATTATAATAGAGGGAAAGAAGGGAGGGAGAAGAGCGCGGTTTGAGCATTATTCTCACGGGATTTGGTTCAAGGAAGGTATAACATACTTTGCCCTACAGGCAGAAAGAAGGAGAAAAGGAAAGTAAAGGGGGGAGGGCAGAAGGGAGGGAAGAAGTAGTAAGAGAAAAAGGTAAGGAAAGGGAGGAGAGCTGATTGGAAAGGAAAATTGAGGGAGTCAGTGGTCAAAAGCAAAATTCTTTTTGGGGGTAAGGGAAAATGGACGAAGGAGAAACAAAAGCATAAACAGTGGGGGGAGAGGACAGCATGTAGAAAAAGACAGATAGGAACCATAACTGTGAGTGTGAATGGGATGAACTCTCCCATAAAACAGAGGCAAGTAGCAGAATGGATTAAAAACAATAATCCTACAAGGACTAGGGTATAAAAACCTCAAAATCCAGTGCAGAAGGGCAGAAATAATCAATGCGTCCTTTTCAGATCATGATACAATAATAATTATATGTAATAAAGGGCCACAGAAAGACAGACTAAAAATTATTTGGAAACTAAACAATCTAATCTTAAGAATGAATGAGTCAAAAAACAAATCATAGAAATAATTAATAACTTCACTCAAGAGAATGACAATGATGAGACAACATACCAAAACTAATGGGATGCAGAGAAGGCTATTGTTAGAGGAAGTTTTTATATCTTTGAATCCTTACATAAATAAAATAGGAAAAAGGAGATCAATGAATTGGGCATGCAACTGAAAAAGCTAGAAAAAGAACAAATTGAAAATCCCCAATTAAATACCAATTTAGAAATACTGAAAACCAAAGGAGAGATTAATAAAATTGAAACCAAGAAAACTATTAAACTAATAAAAAAAACTAAGAGCTGGATTTATGAAAAAAAACAAAAAAATTGATAAATCTTTGCTCAATTTGATTTAAAAAAGAAGAAAACCAAATTAGCAGTATCAAAAATGAAAAGAGTGAATTCACCTCCATTGAAAAGGAAATTGAAACAAAAATTAGGAATCATTTTACCCAATTGTATGCCCATAAGTTTGCTAATCATTGGGAAATGAATACTTACAAAAAAAAATAAATTGCCCAGATTAACAGAAGAGGAAATAAAATACTTAAACTCATATCAGAAAAAGAACTTGAACAAGCCATCAAAAATCTCCATGGCCAGATGGATTTACAAGTGAATTCTATCAAGTATTTAAAGAACAATTAATTCCAATACTTTATAGACTATTTGGGAAAATGGGCAAAGAAGGAGTCCTATCAAATTCTTTTTATGACACAAATATAGTACTAATACCAAAACCAGGAGGAGTCAAAACAGAGAAAGAAAATTATAGACCAATTTCCCTAATGAATATTAATGCAAAAAATTTACAGAAACTTATCATGAAAATACTACATTATGACGAGGTAGGGTTTATTCTGGGATGCAAGGTTGGTTCAATATTAGGAAAACAAAAAGCATAATTGATCATAACAACAAGAACATTAGCAGAAACTGTATGATGATCTCAAAAGATGCAGAAAAACCTGACAAAATACAACACCCATTCCTATTAAAAACTGTAGAAAGCATAGGAATAAATAGAGTCTTCCTTAAAATTATAAATGGCATGTACCTAAAACCATCAGCAAGCATTATATGTAATGGGGATAAACTAGATGCATTTCCAATAAGATTGCGGGTGAAACAAGGATGCCCATTATCACTCCTATTATTTAATTTGGTACTAGAAATGTTAGTTGTAGCAGTAAGAGAAGAAAAAGAAATGGAACAAATTAGAATAGGCAAAGAAGAAACTAAGTTATCACTCTGTGCAGATGATATGATGATTTACTTAGAGAATCCTAGACAATCACATAAAAAAAACTATTTGAAACAATAAAAAACTTTACTAAAGTTACAGGGTATAAAATAAACCCATATAAATCCTTGGGATTCCTACATATTACTAACAAAGCCCAACAGCAAGAGATAGAAAGAAAAATTCTATTGACAGTTATTGTAGACACTATAAAATATTTGGGAGTCTACCTGCCAAAACAAACCCAGGAACTATATGAACACAATTACAAAACACTTTTCACACAAATAAATTCAGTTATAAATAATTGAAAAAACATCAGTTGCTTGTGGTTAGTCCAAGCTAATATAAAAATGATGATTTGGTCTAAATTAATGTACTTATTTAGTGCCATACCAATCAAACTACCAAAAATTATTTTATAGAGCTAAAAAATGATACCAAAATTCATCTAGAAGAATAAAGGTCCAGAATATTAGGGGAATTAGTGAAAAGAAATGCTAGGGAAGGTGGCTTAGCCATACCAGATATTAAACTGTCTTATAAAGCAGCAATCATCAAAACTACTTGTTACTGGCTAAGAAATATAGTGGTGGATCAGTGGAATTGGCTAGGTATACAAGACACAGTAGTCCATCACTATAGTAATCTACTCTTTGATAAACCCAACGACTCCAGCTTCTGGGATAAAAACTTACTATTTCACAAAATTGCTGGAAAAACTGGAAAATAGTATAGCAAAAACTGGGCACCAATATCTTACACTGCATACCAAAATAAAATCAAAAAGAGTTCATGATTTAGATACAAAGGCTGATGATGTAAGCATTTTGGGAGAGCAAGAAATACATTACTTGTCAAATTTATGGAGAAGGGAAGAATGTATGACCAAACAAGAGATAGAGAACATTATGAAATCCAAAATAGATCATTTTGATTATGTTAAATTGTTAAGTTTTTGTTCAAACAAAGCCAATGCAACCATGATTAGGAGGAAGCAAAAAATTAGGAAAGAATTTTTACAACCAGTGTCTCTGATAAAGGCTTAATTTCTAAAATATACAGGGAACTCATTCAAATGTATAAGAATGGAAGTTATTCCACATTGATAAATGATCAAAGGATAAGAACAGGCAAACAAATATTCCTACAAAACAAATAAATAGAGTAAAAACAAAATGACACATTGGACAAGTCTAAAAATGTTTAACTTATTCTGTACTTCTAGTCATTTCTGCCATGAGGTGGGATACAATGCTTCATCATTGGCCTTCCTGAGTCATGATTACATTATATTGATCAGAGTTTCTAAGTCTTTAAAGTTGTTCCCTTTATATTACTGTAGTAATCGTGTAAGTTATCTTCCTGATTTTGTTCACTTTACTCTGATGAGTCTGTTGAGGTTTCTCTGTCATTTCTTATGGCCTAATAATACTACTTTACTTATATATAATAATAGCTCTGGGAGTGGCAGCAGCCCCTAGACCATCGTTCTTACTTCCAGCCCAGATCTCACAGCAATTCTGTCATAGAGATGGAGAAGCAATCTCTACCACATGCCAACCAATTTCCGCACACAAGACAGGTAAGCCAGCCAAGGTGAAAAAACAAGATCTCCTCGGGGAGAGTATAAAGGGCAACATGTTCCAGGCAAGTCAAACCACCACCTTGACCACCATCTCCTCTTGTACCCTAACAAAGCACTGAACCCAAGAACCCCAAGAGCCTTGAGAACAGCAACGTTTCCAGCCAAGCGTCTTCAGCCATCATCCTGGGAAACAACAGTTACAGACAACATGTCCTTGTACAGTCACAGCTACTGAAAATCCAGAAAAGAAAGTTTTTGCCACCACAGTACTTAACATTGCAAATGCTTTAACATCAGAAACTGACACATGTTATCATTGGAAATGACATTTTAAAAGAGACATTGCTATTTACTCTGGCATTGAGTCCTAAGGACCATGACATACAGCTGATATCTTCTATATGTGTTGCTCCCTATTAGAATGTGAGTTCCTTGAAAAAATCTTATATTTCTTTTTTTCTATTTTTCTCATATTTTATTATTTAATATTTTAGTTTTCAACATTGATTTCAACAAGATTTTGAGTTGCAAATTTTCTCCCCATTTCTACCCCTCCTACCCCACTCCAAGATGGCATAAATTCTGATTGCTTCATTCCCCAGTCAGCTCTACCTTCCGTCACCCACTCCACCCCCATCCCTGTTCCTGCTAAATTAGTGTAGGGCAGCATAGATTTCTAGGCCCCACTCCCTGTATATCTTATTTCTCAGTTGCATGCAAAAACAACTTTTTTTTGAGCATCTGCTTTTAAAACTTTGAATTCCAAATTCTCTCTCCTCTTCCCTTCCCACCCACCCTCCCTAAGAAGGCAAGCAATTCAACATAGGCCACACATGTATCACTAATGTAAAACACTTCCACAATAGACATGTTGTGAAAGACTAACTGTATTTGCCTCCTGTGCCAGTAAGGCAAAATGGGCTTAGTTTAACGGGTGCCCTTGAGGAGTTTGTCTTTTGTTTACCT
>CM053626.1:143067633-143125908 GCA_028646595.1 Phalanger gymnotis | reverse complement strand
GAGGTGGGCCTACTGGGCCTGGAGGCTTGTGTTCACAATACTGGAATGGGGAGGTTGGTTCGCTAATTTGTTGCTCTGGGCTCTGCATAAATTTTTTGATGCCTTCTGCTTGGAGAATTCTATATACCCAATGATTTTGAACCATTCAGATATATGTATGATCCTTTTTGAGATTATAAATTTGGCCTTCCTACTACACCTCCATCCTATCCTGTCCCCTTTTATTCAGTTTTCTCCCTTGACCTTGGCCTTTTTCAAAAGTGTTTGCTTTTGATTACCTGCTCCCCCTAATATGCCCTCCCTTCTATCATTCCCCTTTTTTATCCCCTCCCCCTACTTTCCTATTGAGTGTTTATGTCATTCCTTCCTCAATTCAAATCCCTTGAGAGCAAGATTCACTCATTCCCCCTCACCTGTGCCCTCTTCCCTTCCAACGAACTGCTTTTTCTTGCCACCTTTAAGTGAGATAATTTGCCCCATTCTATCTCTCTCTTTCTCCCTCTCTCAATCAATTCCTCTTTCATCCCTTAATTTTATATTTTTTAGATATTTTCCCTTCATATCGAACTCCCCCTGTGCCCTTGCCTATTTATATATTCCTTTCAACTACCCTAATACTGACAAAGATCTCATGAATTACACACTTCATCTTTGCATGTAGAAATGGAAGCTAAACAGCTGACTCTGGAGTCTGGATGCAGCTGCAGGAGCTTCCTGCTGCTGTCACCACTACCACCATGCCACCTCTACCTCCTCCCCCAGGGCTGGGGCCAGACCTCCCTCATCCCGATCCAGAAGTTTTCCCACTCACCTGCTCCATGGTCTTTGGCGTTTCTGGATTGAGAAGTCTGGTAACTGCCATAGCTCAATGATTCATGGCCCTCAGGCCTGCTCTACCCAACTCCCAGTCTGGGTGGTCCTGGCATGGCCCACACTTGGCTATGCTCCGTTCCCAGCACCATGTGATGGGCCCTTCCCAGCAACCATTCAGGCTGTCCTTCTTCCCTGTGCTATTTCATGGGGTCTGCATCTCTAGATTTCTTCAGAGCCATTTTTTACAGGTATTTGGAGGGATTTGGGGGAGAACTTAAGCAAGTCCGTGCTTTCCAGCCACCATCTTGGCTCTGCCCCTCCAAAAATCTTATTTTTCTACTTGTACTTTTTTCACTTAATACTATTTTATTTTTCCAATCACATGAAAAGATAGTTTTCAACATTTGATTTCATAAGATTTTGAGTTGTGAGTTTTTTTTCTCCCTCCCTTCCCTACCCCACTCTCCAAGATGGCAAGAAATCTGATATAGACTAATACATGTACAATTATTTTAAATATATTTCCCCATTAGTCATGTTGTAAAAGAACAATGACAAGAAAAGGGAAAAACCATGAGGAAGAAAATAAAAAGATAAAATAGAATGCTTCAAAGTGCATTCAGACACCATAGTTATTTCTCTGGATTTGGATAGCATTTTCCATCATGAGCCTTTGGAATTGTCTTAGATCATTGTGTTGCTGAGAAGAGCTAAGTCTATCAAAGTTGGTCATTGCACCATATTGCTGTTATAGCATTTTCCTGGTTCTGCTCACTTCACTCAGCATCAGTTTGTGTAAGTCTTTCCAAGTTTTTCTGATATCTGCCTGCTCATCATTTCTTATGGAGCAATAGTATTCCATTACATTCATATACCACAACTTGTTTAGCAATTCCCCAATTGATGGGCATCCCCTCAATTTCTAATTCTTGGCCATGACATGCGGGTCCTTTCCCCTTTTTTATGATCTCTTTGCAAAACAAACCAGGTAGTGCTATTGTTGGATCAGAGAGTGTGAACAGTTTTATAGGCCTTTGGGCACAGTTCCAAACTGCAGAATTGTTGGATCAGTTCACAAATCTGCCAACAATGCATTTGTGTTCCAGTGTTCCCACATTTTCTCCAACATTGATCATTTTCCTGTTTTGTCATGTTAGCCAATCTTATAGGTGTGTTGTGATACCTCAAAGTTGTTTTAATTTGTGTTTCTTTAATCGATATTGATTTAGAGTATTTTTTCATATGACGATGGATAGCTTTAATTTCTTCATACAAAAACTGCCTGTTCCTATTGTTACATTGTTTGTGGAGTTTTGAACTGATTCAGCCATTCTGGAGAGCAATTTGGAACTATGCCCAGAGGGCTATAAAAACGTACATACCCTTTCACTCATCAATACCACTTCTAGGGCTGTATCCCACAGAGATTACATGATGGGGAAATGGACCAATATGTACCAAAGTATCTATAGCAGCTCTTTTTTGTTGGCAAAGAATTGGAAATCAAGGGGATGCCCATCAATTGGTGAATTGCTAAACAATTTGTGGTATATGAATGTAATGGAATACTATTGTGCTATAAGAAATGGGCATGATCTGGTCTTCATAATAACCTGGAAAGAACTATGTGATATGATGCTGAGTGAGAAGAGCAGAACCAGGAGAACATTGTACATGACCACAGACATATTCATTCTGTGATGACTAACTTTGATAGACTTGGCTTCATTAGAGGCATCAATCTCAATAAATGCCTATACTTGGATTAGAGGTGGTCTGACTCCGAATTGTTTGAGATGTTTCCATCATAAGACATCATGAGACCTCAACAGTTTTTGGCACTAGGTGTGACCTCAACAGTATGTTACCTTTCTTTTTGAACAGTCCAGAAAAAAACAAGAACTCCAAATACAGCAAGCATGCTGACTGACTGACTGACTGATTAACAAAAGATTGGGGTGGCGATGTGTTTCAGCCTCTGAGCTTGCTCAATGCTGAGTGCACCATGACACAGTTTGGTCCATGATAGGTACTGAGGCAGATACAGATCCCAATTTGTTACACAAACATGTCTATTCTCATTGCTTTCTAAAATAAAAGATTCCATATATACTTTCATAGATTTTCCCCAAATCTGTTTTTAGGAAGTAGTCTGGGGTGTGCTGCATTACATGGAGCTTTTCATTATGGGGTGCAGGGTCAAACTGCAGGAAGAAATATTTTAAAGTGTAATCTAGTTCCATGATAGCAGCCTGGATTCCACAACAGTAACAGTAATTCGGTGCACTGAAAATGGTAGCCATGTTCTGATGGTGATACCAGTTGTACCCCTCCATCACAAGTTGGGTGAGCAAAGGAAACAGGTGTGAGGCTATTGGCATGGGTAAATGTTTTAGAAGTGTCCTGTCCAAATGTAAATATTCCCTCATGGAGAAATGGCCCATCCACCGCAATCACCCAGATTGACCCATAACAGGTTGTATCAACAATCCAGCTAGCAGCTTCTGTGGGGGTGTAAGATCCACCAACAACCAGCACCCAGAAAGCTGCCAACACAGGTCCTTTTGATCTGCTTTACTTAAGGAAAGCAACATTAAGGGGTTAACAGTTGTACTTTAATCTAGCATACAAATAACATCCACCTAGTTCAGGGGAAAAAGCCAGCACCCTGAATTACAGACCAAATACAATTCATAGTTATCAACATCTGGGGTATACAGCTGGGGAGCTCATTAGAATGGCTGGCTCAGAGTCACATGCCACTCCTGCTGTGGCTCGGAGGTCTGAGAGAGAATGCTAACCTCTGAGGTTATGTATCCTCTGATTGAGAGATGGGATAACTAACCTCTTGTAGGTTTGATCCTTTTGTGAGGATTTTCTTTGTCTTCTCACTTGCACACTTGGTTCCCCTTCAGGGGCTTGCACTAGTTCAGCTGTTTCACCCACTAGTCCAGCTCCTTCATGAAGCCATTGTTGTCCATGGTGGTGGTGATGGTGGCAGAGGCAGCAGTGGCAGCAACAACCATGACCAACAGCTGAGGAGACTTATGGTGGACTAACCAGCCAGGATTCTGGCCCCACCCCTGTCCTGGCGTGTCCCAGTACAGGTTCCACCCACATTTGAGCCCTGCTTACACCATGCAAGCCCCACACCTGCCACACTCTGGGTGGGACACTAAGAATCATTTTCTTCAGTTAGCTTTATTACCTCCTTTTCCATTTGGTCAATTCTACTTTTTAAGGAGTTGTTTTCTTAATTTATTTTTTATTCTTAGTTTATAACACTCAGTTCCACAAGTTTTTGAGTTCCAAATTTTCTTTCCTTCCCTCTCTTCCGCCTTTCCCCCCCAAGAACACAAATGATGTTTTTCCATTTATTTAGATCTGACTTTATTTGGGCGAAGAGTGTTTTGTAATTGTGTTCATATAGGTCCTGGGTTTGTCTTGGCAGATAGACTCCCAAATATTTTAGTGTTACAGTAACTGTTAATGGAATTTCTCTTTCTAATCTTGCTATTGGGCTTTGTTAGTAATGTATAGGAATCCCAAGAATTTGTATGGGTTTACTTTATATCCTGCAACTTTGCTTAAGTTGTTTATTATTTTAAGGAGTTTTTTTATTTGATACTCTAAGAATCTCTAAGTATATCATCTGCAAAAAGTGATAATTTAATTTCTTCTTTACCTATCCTAATATTCCTTCAATTTCTTTTTTTCTTCTCTTATTGCTAAAGCTAACATTTCTAGTATCAAATTGAATAATATGGGTGATAATGGACATCCTTCTTTTACCCCCAATCTTATTAGGAATGCATCTAGCTTATCCCCATTACATATAATGCTTGTTGATGGTTTTAGGCAGGTGCCACTAGTCATTTTAAGGAAGACTCCATTTATTCCTATGCTTTCTAGTGTTTTTAAAAAGAATTGAGTGTTGTATTTTGTCAAAAGCTTTTTCTGCATCTACTTAGATAATCATGTGTTTTCTGCTAGTTTTGTCATTGATATGACAAATTATACTGATAGTTTTCCTAATATTGAAACAGTCTTGCTTTCCTGGAATAAATCCTACCTAGTCATAGTGTATTATTCTCTTGATAAGTTGCTGCAATCTTTTTGATAATATTTTATTTAAAATTTTTGCATCGATATTTATTAGGGAAATTTATAATTTTCTTTTTCTGTTTTGACTCTTTCTGGTTTAGGTATTAGTACCATATTTGTGTCATAAAAGGAATTCGGTAGGACTCCTTCTTCATCTATTTTCCCAAATAGCCTATAAAGTATAGGAATTCGTTGTTCTTTAAATGTTTGATAGAATTCACATATAAATCTATCTGGCTGTGGAAATTTTTTTTCCCCAAGAGTTCATTGATACTTCCTCAATTGCTTTTTCTGAGATGGGGTATTTAGGTATTTTAAGGGAGTTGTTTTCTTAAGTACATTTTTTCCCCATTTTGGCCAATTATCTTTTTTAAGGAATTGTTTTCTTCAGTCAATTTTTGTCCTTCCGTTTCCAAGGTGTTGGCTCTCTTTTGCATACCTTTTGTTTCTTTTCCCAATTTTTCTTCTATCTCTCTTATTTGACTTTTAAAATCCTTTTTGAGCTCTTCCCAAAAAGGCTATTTGGTCTCAAGACCAATTCATATTCCCATTTAAGGTTTGAGATGTAGTTATATTGACAATGTTGTCGTCTTCTGAATTTGTGTTCTGAGTTTGTATTTTGATCTGCCCTATCGTCATTGTAACTTTCTATGAACAATGTTAATTTTTGCTTCTTGCCATCTTTTTTTGTCTATTTTGCAGCTTTTAAAATTAAATTCACCTGTTGGAGCACAGGGGGCAGTGTCCCAAGCTTCTTGCGTTGGGGACCAGACATGTGGGCACTGGCTTTCTGTGTTGAGGCCTCAGGCACTGGTAGATAGAGGTTGTAGGGGTCTTGTGGCTTACTGGTGCTGAGCTGGGGCCCTAGTGGTGGTGTCTGGCCTATGCTGAGGCCAGGTGGGGTTTTTCTGCATTTCCTTGGGGCTACACTGAAGCACATGGAGGTCTGACCCCTGGAGGATGCTTGTTTGCTCCAGCAGCCAGAAGATGCCCATGACCTTGGGCTGTGCTGATACATGTAGAGGTCCCAGACACTGGAGGATGCCAGCCCACCTGTGGCTGTTCCAAAGCACATGGAGATTCTATGAGCCCTAGGGTCTGCAAATTTCCCTGGCTTTGCTAAGGCATATGGAAGGGTGCTGGTACTGGTGTTTGCTTACTCTACCACACTGGACCTCAGGATCTCCCACTGATTTTCTGAGATGGGGCTTGCTGATGGCTTGCTGGGATGCCTCCAGTCCTAGACTGTGGTCCACTTTTACCAGCATGAGATGGACCTTTCTTCCCAATCCTCCGAGTTTTCTAGGCTAAAAGACTATTCCACCTGTCTTTCCAGTGGCTCTGCTCTTCCAAGATTTGTTTTGAGGTGCTATTTTATGGTCATTCAGAGGTGAATGTGGTAGCGTGACAGTGATTTACTGCTTATTCTGCCATCTTGGCTCCTGGAAGTCCTATCTCTTAGTTTTCTATTTGTACCCTCAGAATTTAGCACAGAATTTTGTACAAATGCTTGAGCTTTATAAGCCCTTCTTTTCTTCCTTTTCTTCCTTCCTCCCTTCTTTCTTGCCTTCCTTCCCTCCCTCCTTCTTTCCTTCCTTCCTGCCTTCCTGCCTTCTTGCACTTCTTTCCTTCTTTTTACAATTTTTACTGGAAGTCCAGCCCAATTTCCAGACCAAGAGAGACCTAGAGAGCTCGGAAGGTAAATAATTATATAGATATAAGAAGAGACAAAGATAGGGAGACAAGAATAGAGACTGACATACTCCCAGAGACTAAGGGAGAAGTACCATATCCATGTTATATTAAGATTTGCATGCTTCCAGGAACATATTCATTATTTCACAAAATGATGTTTACACTTTCCAGACCCAAAGCAGTTTCCACTTCAAGTTAAACACTAGAGTTCTATGCTTAATTTGATTCACTCCTACAACTATTTATTAAGTTCTTACTGTGGGCAAAAGTAACATGAAAGAACTCTTGTCTTCAAAATGCTTTACATTCTGCTAGAGGGATGTAATGTGTTCTGAAATATACTAATGCAGGTTAACCTGAGGGAGGATTGACAACTAACAACTGGGGGTGAAAAATAGCCATGAAGTCATAGGAAGCTGGAGAGACTGAGAGATAAATACAACACAGAGAAGCACATGGCATATGGAGACAGATTGGTAAGGGCAGTGGCAACAATAGGTGCCTGGGATCCAGTCTTCCAACTAACAGAATAAATAAATGAGGTCTTAACGGCTTTGTGAGTGGAGAAAAGGAGATTTGTATAAGAGATGTGAAGATAAAAAAATGACAAGAATTGACAAAGAGTTGCATGTATGCGGTCAACAGGAGCATAGAATTAAGAATGACACTGATTTGAGCATGGATATCAGGAAAGACAGTGATGTGCTTTACAATTATAGAAAAGTTGGAAAGAGGGATAGGTTTGGTGGAAAAGATGAGGTCTGTTTGGGACATATTGAGTTGGAGAATATTAGAAATGCTTTTTCCTTTTGTCTCCATTTTATGTAAATCTATCTATATATCAAGGCCCAGTTCAATTGCCACCTGCTTCATGAATAAATTCCTGATCCCCACAGTCAGAAGTGTTCTCTTCCTCCTCTGAACTCTAATAGCAATGTGACTGTATTTCTTTACTGGACTTAGCATTCATATAAAAAAGGAAGTTAACCTGTATTATGCAAAGAAAAAAAATGACAAAATTCCCTCATTGTACCCTATACCTTATAGTTCAGAGGAGGAAGAGATCACTTCTCACTGTGGAGACAAGGGGCACAGGATATTTCTAGTATAAAGAAATGATATGAGTAAAAGTAGGGCGAAAAGGTGTTTTTGGAAAGAACAAGTAACTTGGTTAACTGCAGTTTATGGAACATGATGGGAAATGAAAAGTGTGTCATCAGCCATTACTTAGAGGATATTTTCAGTTCCAGGTTTCCTACTTTGGGTCCCCATTGTTCTGATTGGTGGGTTCTTCTCCAGGTCTGCTAGACTAGCTTGAACTACCATTTACCTGACTCCTTAGACATCTTCTTGCAAACTCTATTACAAGGAGTGCCACTATGCAAGCTACCTGCTCACCACTCCCTTTTGCCTTTCCAGTTCTGGGACTACAATCAAATCAAATCTGCCATTGCTACTGGAAAGTTTGTATTGATCTACTCCTCTGCAGTGCCATTTTCTAACCCTGCAGCTTTCCAAAGTATCTTTCCTTGGGCTCTACTCTATGTGTTTTCTACTCCTATTAGAATGTAAGCATCTTGAGTGCAGCAATTGTCTTTAATTTTGTATTTGTATCTCCATTATGTAGCATTCTTAATGAAAGCTTTCTTTCTTCATTTCTTCCTTCCCTCTATCCCTCCCTCTTTCTTTTGTTTCCTTGTTTCTTTTTTTCTTTCTTTTTCTTTACTTTTCCCTTTCTTCTTTACTTTTCCTTTTATTCCTTTCTTTCTACCTTCCATTTACCTAAATAATGATGTAGCCAAGAGGACAATTTCCTGGGTTCCAACTCACAGCAGCACTGAATTTGGCCTCCAAATGTGTAAAACAAAGCCATAGACTAAGTGAAGTGATCTCTCTTCCATCAAATGTGTCTTGGTAATTTAGTCCCAACTCTTTTTCAAATTTATCTCACTCTACCTTGTATTATAGTTATTTGTGTTTATGTAATTCCCCTCTTCCTCTTATGAGATTATAAATTCTGTGAAAGTATGGTGTGTACTATGTCTAGTTATATATCCCCAAAAGCAGGCAATTAATAAATGTTCATAATGAATGTCTATCAATCATCTGAAAATAAATAGGATTGAGCTGGCTGAATGATAAATTATTATAGAAGATCTTCCATATTATAGTGTAAGCCCAGCTTTTCTTCCTTCCCCCCAGCCCCCTTCCCTGCAAGACTCTCTGGTTTGGAATATCAGATATTCCTTTCCAATTGATAAACCTTAAGAATGGACCTCTCAGACACTCCTCTCTCTTAATTGGCCCAAAGCAAAAGAATGGAATACATTAGGAGATAGGCTCAAATAAGGGACAGGAAATTCCAAAACTTCTTGAGGACCTAGTCAGTTCTCAAAAACAAAATGATTGACAAGATCTTCCCCTCCTGAGGGGAGTAGCTACCCCTTCTGGAGGGGAACATCCAGGACAGTAAGCAGTAGGCCCTCCTTGTTCAGGAAGATATAAAAGTCCCCACGTGGAACAAGCTAGTATGGAGAGGAAGCTTCCTGGGATGAGTTTCCCTTTCAGGCCTTGATAGAGCTGGCTGTGTAAACCGGGACCCCCCCCCCCACCCGCTCAGCTTTGAGAGCATCAAGTGCTAGAGTTCCCTGGAGAGGTGATGAATCTATGTTGTTTGTGTCTTTGTCTTTGTTGTGTTAACTGTATTTGTTAGAATATTTCCCCCGTCTTTCAATAAAAACCATGTTCTCTCAGGAATATGCCTTATTGCCAGCGTGAATCCAAATCCGAACCTAACTTAGCTTAACTGAACACTGGCATAACCAGAATGAATCAAGAAATCATTGTTAACTTGCTCATGGCTAGTGATCTGATTCCTCTTCTCACTCACTTTTTTAGACTGCTGGTAAAAGTTATTTCATAGTACATATTATGTGATTCTATAGTCTAACATCATAGCCTACAAGTTCCTAGCAAACTGTATCCTTCCTCAGCTGGCCATTTGTATGAATGTGTTTGGCAATCAGGAATTAGTTTATATCCTGTCCTTGTGTTTCTGGGAAAACAACGATCTTGTTTTGAAGGGTGAAGTTGAGAGGAAAGAATAGTCATCTGTCTTTGCCAGTCACCCATGGTGACTGGAAAAAAAAATTAGAAAACTAATCTCAGATGGTAAGCATTTTGGATCCGGTAGCCCTAAGACTAGGCTAATTAGCCTCTCAGAATGCAATTCTGAGACTCTCCCTGTCTCTACCAGCTTGGAAAGTAAAAACATTCTTTGACCACTATAGCACTCTACTCATAAGGTCATAAAAATTTCTGCACAATCAAATGGATATGGAAATAAGGAATATCAAGAAATTCACTCAAACCCCTTTTCATTGTGCTTAGAACCTTAAAAATCAGTCTAAGGATGAAAAATAACTATGATTTTCTTTCTCACTTAGGACAATGTGCACATTTATGTGATATTCATTGCAGGATAATGCCAATATATTTAAACATATATCCTCTGTTATCTTTAAACAACTTGCTCCTCAATTGTCATATAAGGCAAAATATGTGATAAAAAGGAATGAGAGACAGCAATATTTACATAATATGCTTTGACTTCACTTGGTGGCTGACATTAAATCCTATCCAAGAAAATAAATTGGAAATGCCAATAATACTTTTCAGTGAATATAAGAATATAGAAAGGTCTAAACACATTCTGTTGTGTGCCAAATTTCCCTTGGGTGCTGTTAACCCATGAATCAGCCACTGGAGATAGACACAGGGGCAGACATAGAGCAGCAAATCAGTACCATCCTGAGTATAGAAGTGAACTCTAGAAGACTGGCAAAAGCAGTACATTGTGACATTGCCCCCTGTGTATATAGTATTTATGCAACTATATATCATATGAATACAACCCAGCTATATAAAAATAAACTTTAGGCTTGTGAAAGTCTATATAGTGAATTGTGCTTTGGGAGAAAGATGAAATAATTCTGTTATTCAAATCTACTCTTCCTCAGACCACTATTTAAATTTTATTTTCCTCAGTTTATCTTTTACCCAGTCTTATATGTTTAAAAGATTTTATTGAAGTTACTTTTGGGACAAATCACTAGAATAATAAATGGTATCACACGACTTCTAAGGTGTCATGAAAATGCTCTTTAAATCTGTTGTTCCTTCTCTTGCTATACAAATCCACTAATATCCTACAAATATCTCCAGCTTAATCCAGATGGTTCATTATTTCATTTATAGGTCAGGGTACATTTACTGGAAACATATTATCTATACTATGCAAATAATAGGAAAATCCATAACCAGATATTTGCAAAAATGTTTTTCATTTTCCATAGCCTTTGCATTTCTCTTTTCTGGCTCTAAACAACAAAATTTGATTTCTTAGAAGGGAGAGATGACAATGAAAGAAAATGTTCAAAAACCTTTTAATTTTAGAATCTCAATATTCCCCCATTCAATCATTCAATTACCTGATCTGAAGGGGGAAAGGAAGATCTGTCTAGAGTCCAAATCAACCCTTAAAAATGCCTTTTTATAAATAGAAATTGAGAAACCATCTGAAATTTGACACAGATTATTGTTTTGAGCTTGTTTTATTTTATTCCTTTTTGCTTTTTTTAAAGAGACTAAGTGACAAGAACTTAAACAACAAGCTAATAAAATAAAATATTTGTTTTGATCTCTCCAATTCAATGATAATCAAAACAAGATATTCATTATACTCTTGTCCTATGTTCCATCTGCCTGAATCCCTGTCCTATTATAATAGAAAGATAAAAATTGCTATGCTACTAGAGATAAAATGGAAACCAGCTGTTGTCTTTCAGAAGAGTTATGGAGGAAATCATTTGATTGCAACATGAGGAGTTTAGGTTAGACATAAGGAGAGATTTCCTGACAAGACTACTGTAGGGTCTCCTGGAGGAGCCTTTAGATAGCTTGCCTAAAGGCAAACAAATGGAGAGAGAAAGTGATGGGCTAAAGTATTTTCTAGTCTGATGATTCTATAAGGCTGTCTAAACTCCTGCCCTGGGGCAGATCTACTGAATGAATGAATTGAATGAATGAATGAATGAATGCAAAAGCATTAAACATTTATTTGCCAAGCACTGTGATAAATTCTGGGGATATGACACCTAAGTATTCCTGCCATTAAAGAGACTACTTTCTAAAGGAAGCAGCAAAACATTGAGATTTGGTGCCTAGGGAGCCTTATTTTGGCTCAGAAAATTACAGGAATGGTAATTGAAGCTATCAGGAAATAGGCTAATATACTCTTTCCAGTAGCATTAGCAGTATTGATTTGATTACGGTCCCAGAATTGGGAAAAGAGGTAGGAGTGAGTAGAGGTAAAGAAATAGAAGATACACACTTGCACACACACACACACACACATACACACACACACACACACACACACACAGTAGTTATGTGGCTTAGGAGAAGACCACAAAGTGAAGGGTGGCTGGAGCTGGACTATATATAATGGGCTGCAGAAGACACAGTAAACTTTCATGTATGGGCTCCAGAGCAGAAAAGGTTAAGTCCTATAGGGCATAGTCTCTGATCAAAGAGGCAAGGTAGGTGGCTAAAAGATAGTGGGGGATTAAAGTGAAACATGGCTTGGGGGCATCAAGGCTGATACTCCAGGCCACCACTTATTGAAGTAGTAACCAATAATATTGGGAGCCTCTGGGAGGGAATTCTGGATTTGAAAGGGTCAAGTTCTCCAGGATAGGGTTTCTGGTTCAGGTGGCAAGGCAGTTGGTGAGAAGATGAGTAAAGAAGGAAAATACTGGTGAGAACTTAATAAACCTTACTGGCTTTCAGTAACCCACATACTCTAATGGCTTTCTGAGGATAGTAATCAAATTAACAATATTATTGCTTTGGGAAAGAGCAAGATATCCATGATCTTGTTAAAAGAAATCTTGGTTTGGGCCTTGCCTTGGTCAATGAGGCAAACTCAGGAAAAGAAAGGTAAAAGGATTGTATTAGCACATGAAAACAAACAAAGCAGTTGGGTGTGGCCAGTCCTGAATGAAACTGCACTGCTTTTTGTAGATAGGAGTAAGTAATTTCCACATAAAGACAAAAGTATTTTGACTGATACGCATAATTATGAGGAGATGGAATTAGTGCCACCTTAGCTCCTCCCTCATTACAGTATTATGGAGAGATGGGATTATTGCCCAAGCACAAGGGTATTTCCGGACTTCCATCTCCTGCAGGGTGACTGTGCTTGTACTCAAACTTCTAAACAAGGTTTCGAAATGAGGTCACTCAGACTAACTCAGCACAACTTCACCCATCATCCTTATAACTTCCCAGACCTAAATACTCTAGCTAGCCACCACTCATTTATATGTAATATCTCCCCCTTTTATAAATTCCTTCAGGGCAAGGTCTGTCTCTATTTGTATCTTTCATTGCTTAGAGCTCAGTGTAGTGTGTGACAAAGGTTAATCATTCAATAACTATCTTTTCATTATTCATTCATCCATTGTTCATATGTAGGTCATATTATTTAAGCCCCTTCTTTTGAAGAATGCCCTGAACCTCTTAGGATACAGAAAACCTACTTGAACTCATTCCTCAATATTACAAATTCCCACCCATTCATTCTCTCCTCATCCTAACAGTTCTGAACCCCTGCTGTCATAATCAAAACCCTTTCTCCATGCTCCACTGCTTAATCTCTTACTCTCGTCTCCTCCAACCTAGTCCTTCCAAAAACTCACAGTAAATCTACCAGTTTCTTTCACTGTGTTCTCTTGAATACCTGCTCCATAGGCAACAAACTTACTGTCATTTTACACCTTTCTTTTTTTTCACTCTTTCTGTCTTTTGCCTGCAGCTGAGACCTGTCTCTCTCCTGAATCATCCTGTTCATTTTTTCCAGTATTGTCTATGGGTTCATTGGTTTTCTCAATTCACTGGTTGAAGTTTAGGAGCTGAATACTCCTTGCTCTCCCATTGCCACTTAGATGCTGGAGCTTTCTCTCTACCATCATCACACAGTAAAGAGAAGGAGGGAACAAGCATTTATATGGGCAGCTAAGTAGCATGATGGATAGAGTATTGGGTCTGGAATCAGGAAGACTTGTCTTCCTGAGTTCAAATCTGGCCTCAGACATTTACTTAGCTATGTCAACCTGGACAAATCATTTTGTCTCAGTTTCCTCATCTATAAAATGAGCTAGAGAAGGAAATGGTAAATGGTAGAGAAGGAAATGGTGATCCACTACAGTATCTCTGCCAAGAAAACCCCAAATGGTTTCATGGAAGAGTCGGACATGACTGAACAACAAGAAGAAGCATTTGTATACTTATGTGCCAGGTTGCTGGGTTTTTGTTTTTGTTTTGTTTTACAAATATTATCCTTTTGATCCTCACAACAACCAGGTGAGGTAGGTGTTATTATTATTTCTATCTTATGGTTGACAAAACAAAGGCAAACAGATAATAAGTAACTTAGCCAAGGTCACACAGCTAGTATCTGAGGTCACATTTGAACTCAGTTATCCTGATTCCAGACCCAGTGCTCTATCCACTGTACTGTCAACTACCTCTAGAAATTACTCAATAACTTCTCTTTTGAGGTTCATTCAATGCACATCTATCTCCTAATTGAAATTTTGGTGGCTGTGGTCTACCAGCCTCCAAGACTTGTTCTTTAGTCATTCAGTTTTGTCTGACTCTTTGTGATCTCATCAAAACACTTCACTGTCTATTCTTCACTGTCTCTCAAAGTCTTTCCAAATTCATGTTCTTTGATTTTAGTACTGTCCATGGGATTTTCTTGGCAAAGATACTGGAGTGGCTTGCCATTTCCTTCTCCAGTAGATCACCTTTTGTTAATATTCTCCACTAGGACCTGTCTGTCATGGGTAACGGCTCAACATAACTCATAGTTTCATTGAGCTACACAAGCCCCTCCACTATGACAAGGCAGTGCTCTGGGGGTAACCTCCAAGACACTCTCGCTCTTTCCTCAATGTGCCTGACTCACAGTATTTCTCCACTTCTCATCTCCTGCCCCTCTTACAAGGAGACTTCAGCATAAGCACTGATATTCCCTCAAACACCCTAACTTCAGCTTACTTCTTTCCCATGATCTCCACCCCACCAACACAAGGAGGTAATATCCTTGATCTTGCACCGTTTCTATGTTCATGAGCTCAGAAATTCCCTTATCTAATCATAATCTGTGAGTCCTTTCATTTCTCCCTCTGCCTTGCAACCCAAATTCTTATTATTTTTCTTTATAGTGACTTCTAGTCCCTCAACTCCTAATTTCTTTCCTAGCCATCACCATTTTCACTGATTACACTCTCTTTCCTACCCCATCTTGATGAATCACTTCAAATGCTACGCTGGTCTCTTCTTTTGAATATTTTGACTGCTCATTTTATCATTCCTACATTATCCTATATATTTCTACCCTCTGTAGCTAAACTCCTCAAAAAGGTGCCTCCACTTTCTCTTCTCTCGCTCTCTTTTTAACCCCTTACAATCTGACTACTGACCTTATCATTCCACTGAAACAGCTCTCTCCCAAGTTACTAAAGATCTTAGTTGTCAAATCTTATGGTCTTTTTTCTTTTCTCCTTAACCTTGGCCTCTCTGCAGCCTTTGGTACTGTTGATCACTCCCCTCCTTGATACTCTCAAAGCTCTAGGTATACAGGATACCACTCTCTCTTGGTTTTCTTCCTACCTGATTGTTCCTTCTCTGTCTCCTTTGCTGGATCCTAGGGGTCCAACCTAGGCCTTTTTCTCACTTCTCTCTATATTACTTCATTTTAGTGATCTCATCACCTTCCATGGATTTAATGACCATAGCTATGCTGAAGATTCTCAAATCTATCTTTTAATGCCTCGATCTCTCTGCTGACCTCCAAACTCACAGCTTCAACTGCCTTTCAGACATCTTGAACTAGACTCAATAGGACCAAAACAGAACTTATTATATTCCCCAGCAAAGCCTCCCCTCTCCTACCTTACCTATTACCGTAGAGGACAACATCATCATCCCATTCTCTCAACCCCACAACCTAGGAGTCTTCCTGGATTCCTCATTATCGTTCATCCCTTATATACAAGCTGTTGCCAAGGCCTGATGATTTTGCCATTACAAGAACTCTAGAATATACTCTCTTCTCTCCTCTAACCCCACTACCACTGTAGTGTAGGACATTATTACCTCACAGTTTGATTACTATAATAGCCTGCTAGCATGGCTACCTATGTCAAGTCTCTCACCACTTCAATCCATTCTCCATTCAGCCACTAAAGTGATTTTCCTAAAACACAAGTCTGATCATGTCAACCCTCTCCTATCTCCATACTCCAGTGACTTCCTATTTGCCTCCAGGAGTAGCTACAAAATGATCTGTTTGACATTTAAAACCCCCCTCCTACCTTTACAATTTTCTTACACCTTATGTGCTGCCTTGTACTCTTTGTTCCAGGAACACTGTGTTCTACTGATCCACAAACAAGACATTCTATCTTTCAGTTCTTTGCTTTTTGTATGGCTTTCCCCCATGCCTGGAATATTCTGCCTCCTCCACTCTAACTATTGACCTCCCTGGCTTCCTTTAGGTCTTATCTAAAATCTTATCTTCTACATGAAGCCTTTCCTAACCCCTCTTAACTCCAGTGCCTTACCCCTTTGAATTATTTCCTATTTATCCTGCATATAGCTTACTTTGTATCTATTTGTTTGCAGGTTGTCTCCCCTATTAGACTCTAAGATCCTTGAGTACAGGGACTATCTCTTGTCTCTTTTTGTATCCCCAACACTTAACACAGTACCTGGCACACAGTAGGCATTTAATAAATGTTGAGTGATAGATTGATCTTGCCCTGCTGTCTCAGACTCAATCACTCCCACCATCTGTTACCTTTTATCCAAACACATGCTTCTGAATTAAGCTGGAAAAATAATGCAGAAAGTGATCCACTATATAGTTATATTACCTAACCTCAATTAAGCCCTCACTGCTGCAGGGCAAACTTTTGCATCTCCTTAATTAACTTGCTATCCTACTCTTCACAGTGGCTCTTCTAAAACTTTTCATCTATCATTAAATCTCTCATAGTTCCTCTTTCTTCTAACCTCTCAAATGAGAACCTTGGGCATAACACAGATTCAAGCATTGAATACCACATGTATACGAATATTGCAAAATTCTTCATTTTCCATAGTTATTGAGTATTTCACTGAGGTCATTCTCAATGAGAATTTTTTGCTCCCCTCTTCATCTCAATCACTTAGATGCCTTCCGTCAATATTCCTTCTTCAACCTTATTTAACATGAAAAAGTAGTTTTTCTTAACAAGACAAACCTCTCTACATGCACATAATTCCATCCGATCTCATCCTTTCTTCACCAGCTATCATCCTCATTCTCTCATTTATATTCAATCTCTCCTTGTCTACTAACTGCTTCCCTAATGCTTATAAACCTGCCCATGTCTCCCTCAACCTTAAAAACCTCACTTTATACCACTTCATATCTATCAGATTGGCTGACATAGCAGAAAAGGAAGATAATAAATGCCAGAGGGCATGTAGAAAATGGGGACACTGGTGTATTGTTTGTAGAGTTCTGAACTGCTCCAACCATTCTGAAGAATAATTTGGAACTATGCCCTAAGGGCTATAGAATTGGGCATATCTTTTGACCTAGCAACATTACTACTAGGTCTAAATCCCAAAGAAATCAAAGAAAAAGGAAAAGGACCTATTTATACAAAATATTTATAGCAAGTTTTGCTATTTTTTGGTGTCAAAGACTTGAAAATTAAGGAGATGTCTGTCAATTGAGGAATGACTGAATAAGTTGTCATATATGACTAATGAATACTATTGTGCTACAAGAAATGAGCAGTGTGTTTTCAGAAAAATCTGGGAAATCTTATGTGAACTGATGCAAAGTGAACTGAACAGAACCAGGAGAACACTGTACTCAGTTAGTAGAAATATTATAATGATGATCAATTGTGAAAGACTTAGCTGGATGAGGGGGAAACTTGCAGCCTCAAGGCAACATATGGCCCTCTTGGTCCTCAAGTGTGGCCCTTTGACTGAATACAAACTTCACAAAACAAATTCCCTTTGTCAAGGGCCACACTTGAAGACCCTGAGGGCCACGCTTAAAGACCTAGAGGGCTGCATGTGGCCTCGAGGTCTCATGTTCCCCATCCCTGACTTAGCTACTTTGATCAAGACAATGATACAAAACAATTCCAAAGAACCCATGATAAAAAAGCACCTCCAGAGAGAGAACTGATGAACTTTGAGTGCAGAGTGAAGCATACTTTTTCAGGTTATTTTTCATATTTGTGTGTTTTCATTTGCAATGTGGCTAATATGGAAATATGTTTTGCATGACTTCACATGTATGTATAATCTTGCCTTCTCAAGAGTTAGGGGAAGGGCAAGAGGGAGAGGGAGAATCTGAAACTCAGAATTTAAAAAAAACGAATGCTAAAAAATATATAATTGGGAAATATTTAATGAAATAAATAAAAAAATACATATTTTTCAAAAGCCTCTCCCATGATTCATTCAACACCACATGCTACAATCTCATATCTCTTTTGTGGCTAGCCAAATTCCTTGAGAAGGCCTCCTACAAAAGATGCCTTCACTTCATTTGCTTTTGCTCTCTTCTTAACATTCCACAGTCTTGTTTCTGACCTTATTATTCAGCTGCAACTGCTGTCTCCAAATGATCTCTTAATTGCCAATTCTAACAGCTTTTTCTTCTTTTTTCATCTTTATTATTTTTATAAATTAATTTATTTTTAGTTTTCAACATTTATTTCCACAGGATTTTGAGTTCTAAATTTTTCCCCATCTATCCTCTCCCCCTTACGCCAGGATAGCATGCATTGTGATTATTCCTTCCCCTAGTTTTACCTCTCTTCTATCACTCCACCTCACCTCTCTTATCTCCTCCCCTCTACTTTCTTGTAGGACAAGATAGATTTCTATACCCCATTGCCTCAATATCTTATTTCCCTGTTGCATGTAAAAACAGTTTTTAACATTTGTTTTTAAAACTTTAAATTCCAAATTTTCTCCCTTCTTCCCTCCCCACCCACCTTCATTGAGAAGGTAAGCAATTCAATATAGGTTATGTATGTGTAGTTATGCAAAACACTTCCATAATACTCATCTAATGGGTTTTTCTTAATCCTCATCCTTCTTGATCGGCCTGTGGCCTTTAATACTGTCAGTAGCCCTCTTCTCCTTGATAATCTCTTCTTTTATGAGATTTCTCTTTCTACCTGACACTTTTTTTTTCTATGTCTCCATCACTAGATCTTTGCCCACATCACCCCTGATAATACTATGCATTCTTAGGTCTCTGTCCTGTTCTCTCTTCTTTCTCCCTCTATACTATTTCTTTTAGTGATTTCATCACTTTCCATGTGTTGAATTATTATTACTATGCTGATGCTTTCCAAATCGTCTTATTCAGCCCTAACCTCTCTCTTCACTTCTAGTTATCAACATTTCACCAAAAGCACTTGCCTTTTGGAACAGAAACATCATAGTTAGCAGAGTAACTATTAAAGTAAAAAATTTCCAGATGATAGAGTTTCCTCCTACAGTCAAGACCAGGAAAACTCCTCCCTTCTACACTCCCCTTGTGCTTACTTTCCCCACTTCTCTCCAAGAGTCTCTGTTTTCCCCACAGGGTTCTTCTGTCTGCAACAGTAAATTTGAAGGACTGTTTTGGGGCCTCTTGCACTAGACATGTTTCTTTATTGCCCCATGCACAATATTTGCTAGTTATGTCTCTACAATAATTGAATTTGAAATAAAAAGTTTGAATTGGTTCTAAGAGGTATTTTAAAGGATGAATTCATAGTTTGGTAACTGAGGGACTCTGGATACAAGAAAGAAGGAAGAGTCAAAGATGACCCGAGGTTTTGAGCCTGGATGGCTGTAAAAATGAAATCACCATAAGGAATCAATTGAGTACAACATATCCTTATATCTGGTGACAAAATAGTTCCTTAAGGTATAATATTTTCACAATAAGTGAACTGGGATGAAAAAAATTTCCTCCAAACATTGTATTAGAACACCTGAGTTTTAGTTCCTGGATTACTATGTGGTTTTAGGTAAATCATTCCACATCTCTGGGCCTTAGTCTTCTAAGCTGTAAAAATGAGTGGGTAAGGTTCCTTTCAGTTCTAAAATTCTACGGTACTTTGATTTTAAATAGTAATGTCATTACTCAGTCCTACCAGCAAAGACTTTAATGTTACTTAGTAATTGTAATAATAAATACACTATTTTAAATCATTATTTGTTGCAGGCCATTAAGAAACTAGTAAGAAAGCCATTTTAAAATGATAATAAATGTAAATTGCCTATGACAACAACCACTGGTATCCTGCTGACAAATGATAATGTCACTGCAACAAGTCCTTAGAGCCCAGTGATTACTCCTATATTCATGAATGTATGGAGCTTGACAGGTACCTGATTTGAATACAAATACCTTCCCAAAGATTCACCCAAGTTGTAAAGAAAGACCCATGAGCTGGATAAATGCATGCTGGTACAAACTATCTGCAGAAATAATTAATTCAGCCTCTGCTGACCCCCAGATTGTATTCCCCTGAAACACCAACTGGAACTCATTTGCAGAATTCAAAATGAGGCTGAATGATTGAAGTGGGGCTTTAAGTTCCTTATCTTGCAGGGTGAAGCAGTGAAAGGCATTAATGCAGCCGACTTAACAGTGTAAGTCTTGTAAAAGCAACCCAATAACCTCTGGCAGCCCTTCTGTGACTCCGCATACAGGTTTGTTCCTTGTATCCTTAAAAGCAGACAGGGATTGGATAGACAGGAAGCAGAGATCAGTGGTTTCTGGAACAGAATTCTAAAGGATGCAGAAGCCCATTCAAAGTATTAAATACAAGAAGCTCCCAAATATTAAGAGGCTTGGATTCAAAGGAGAGAGAAAGAATGGGAAAGGAAGAAAAGAAACTTTGTAGATTGCCAGCCTCTAAGAGCTATCTCTCCAACATTCTATAGACAACAGGATGAGACTCATCCAATCCATTATGAATGGTTGAATTTTAAATAATTTTGTATAATAAAAAGAGAAAAATGCTATAATTATCATAGCTCACATTTGCATGAACTTCTTAAGGTGTTTTTCCCATTACACATCTGTGAGGTAGGAATTGCAAGTATTACAATCCCTTTTTTACAGGTGAAGATACTGAGGTTAAATGATTTGAAAATGGCCACACAAGTTATAAGTGTCAGGGTTGAATCTAAAGGAGCATAACATCATAGAAATATCACTGGAATTGGACCCAGGAGAACCAGTTTTTAATTATATCCACACAACTTAAACAAATCATTCCTCAACTTTTCAGTGCCTCAGCTTTCTCATCTGTAAATTAAAGGAGTTGGCCTAGATGATCTTTGGGGTCCTTTCAAACTCTAAATTGATATGATCCTATAACTTAAGTCAAACTCCCAATAGTCTTATATTATTCAACTTCACTGAAGCTAGCATACATACATTTATTATGCACCTACTATATGTCAGGAATAATATTGGTGCTAGGGATACAAAATCGCAAGTTAAACAGTCTCTAGCCTAAAGGATCTCTTATTGTAATGATGAAGACAACATTTGATGGCACTAGTATTTCTGTCAAGGCTTGAACTGGGAGGCCCAAGTTGATAAGGATCCTGTGAGTTCTTTTTTTCACAGCTCAGGAAGAAATGAAGCTAACAGAAGAACTACAAAGAGGACTTTTCTGCTACAGGAAGGTGTTTTGTTTTGTTTTGTTTTTTTTTCTCTCAAGAAGGAATGCCAAAGCCAAGATGTGGGTGTCAGTGACTTCTCTCTCACCACAGAGGCAGCAGTAGCTAGTGGTGGTGATGATATCATCCACCCTTCCCTTCTTCAAGTCCGTGCGTTCCCCTGTGATACTAGAGAGGTGAAATCTTAAGGGGAAGTAACAAGGCTATTTTTTTGTTTTTGTTTTCATTTTGTATCACTGTCACTCATTCAGGTGCTTAGAACACTGAGGAAAAACAGATAAGAAGGAACTGAAGCAGGGAGGAGCCAAGATGGCAGACAGAAAACAAAGATTTCCTTGATATCTCCCGCAAATACCTCCAAGCACCAGTAAAAATGACTCTAAATGAATTCCAGAGCTATAGAACCCACAAAGTGGCAGAGTGAAACAAGTCTCCAGCCGAAGACCATCTGGATGGTCCACTGGGAAGGATCTATAGCAACAGACTGGGACTGCGGTGCAGCCTGGTTTGGGCCACTCCAGGACAGACCAGGCCAGAGCAGGCCTCAGGCTGAGCTTTGGCAGTTTCCAGGCTTCTCCACCCACAAAAGCCAAAGACAGCTTAGCACATCAGTGGGAAAACTCTGTCAGACCTGGGTAAGAGAAGGGCATGGTCTAGCCCAAGCCCCAGAGTGGCTGAGGTGGCTGCAGCAGAGGCTGCTGCTTCTGGAGCTCCAGGCTGACAGACAGTGGGGGAAATCAAGTAGCTGATCAGAGCAGGAGTACAGGAATCTCTTTGCTGGCACTGAGGCAAGATTCCCTTGCTTTGTCCTGCTCGGATCTGGGTTGCAGTCCTGGTTGGTGGTGCTGAGGCGGAAGGGGCAGCACTGGTGTGGCAGAGCTTGTGGTGGCTGTAGAGAGGGAGTCTGCTTGGTAGTTACACAGAAGAAGAGAGTGCTTGAGATCTCTCACAGACTAGAGCACAGGCCAGGAGAGGAGTAAACACCTCTCATTGGATCATACCACCTAAGAAGACTTGAAAATTTACAGGTGAGTAGAAGTAACTGAAAACAGTAGCACAAAACCCCTGAAGCTTGGGACAGAGCACTCTCCACTCTGGAAGCAGTCAAACCATGACAAAGAGCTAAAAAGCCAAGTAATTGACCGGGAAATTGAAGAGACAGCATAAAAGAACCTCAGAATATAGAATCTAACTTTGATGACAAATAAGATCAAAACATACAACCAGAAAAATATGAATTGGTCTCAGGCCATGGAAGAGCTGTAAAAGGATTTGGAAAATCAAGTAAGAGAAATAGAGAAAAGATTGGGAAGAGAAATGAGAATGGTGAAAGAAAGTCATGAAAAACAACTCAATAACTTGCTAAAGGAGACCCCAAAAATACTGAAGAAAATAATACCTTAAAAATAGACTAATTCAAATGGCAAAAGAGCTCCAAAAAGCCAATGAGAAGAATGGCTTAAAGAGCAGAATTGGCCAAATGGAAAAGGAGGTCCAAAAGATCATTGAAGAAAATAATTCCTTAAAAATTAGAATGGAGCAAATGGAAGCAAATGACTTTATGAGAAATCAAGAAATTATAAAACAGAACCAAAAGAACGAAAAAAATAGAAGACAATGTATCTCATTGGAAAAACCACTGATCTGGAAAATATATCCAGGAGAGATCATTTAAAATTGTTGGACAACCAGAGAGCCATAATCAAAAAAGAGCCGAGATAAAATCTTTCAAGAAATTATCAAGGAAAACTGCCTTGTTAGTGTAGAACCAGAGGGTAAAATTGAAATTGAAAGAATACACTGATCACCTCTTGAAAAGGATGTAAAAGCAAAACTCCTCAGAATATTATAGCCAAATTCTAGAGTTCCCAGGTCAAGGAGAGATTATTGCAAGCAGCCAGAAAGAAACAATTTGAGTAATGTAGAAACACAATCAGGATAACATAAGATCTAGCAGGTTAAGGGATTGAAGGGCTTGGAATATGATATTCTGGAGGCCAAAGGAACTAGGAAAAAAAATCACCTACACTGCAAAACTGAGTATAATACTTCAGGGGAAAATGGATTTTCAATTAAATAGAGGACTTTCAAGCACTCTTTTTTTTTAAATTAAGATTTTTTACTTTTAGTTTACAACACTCAGTTCTGCATGTTTTTGAGTTTCAGATTTTCTTCCCCACCTCCCCTCACCCCTCCTCCCCAAGATGGCATGGAATCTGACACATCTTCTACATATGCCTTCACATTAAACTTATTTACACAATAGTCAAGTTGTAAAGAATAATTAGGACCAATGGAATGAATCATAGGAAAGAAGAAACAAAACCAAAAAAAGAGAAAAAAAAGAGAGCAAATAGTTCCCTCAATCTGCATTTAGACTGCACAGTTCTTTCTCTGGATATAGATAGCTCTTTCCATCATGAGTCCTCTGGAGTTGTCTTTGAACCTTGTATTGCTGAGAAGAGCCAAGTCTATCAAAGTTAATCATCATGGAATCAATATACCTGTCATTGTGTACAATGTTCTCCTGGTTCTGCTCCTCTCACTCAGCATTATATCATGTAGGTCTTTCCAGGTTTTTATGAAGTCTATATCTTCCCCATTTCTTATAGCACAATAGTATTCCATTACCTTTATATACCACAGCTTGTTTAGCCATTCCTCGATTGTTGGGCATCCCCTTGGTTTCCAATTCTTTGCTACCACAAAAGAGCTGCTATAAATACTTTTGTACATACAGGTCCCTTTCACACTTGTGTGATCTCCTTGGGATACAGCCCTAGAAGTGGTATTGATGGGTCAAAGGGTATGCACATTTTTATAGACCTTTGAGAATAGTTCCAAATTCCTCTCCAGAATGGCTGGATCAGTTCACAACTCCACCAACAATGTAATAATGTTCCAATTTTCTCACATCCTCTCCAGCATTTATCATTTTCCTGTTTTGTCATGTTAGTCAATCTGACAGGAGAGATGTTTTGACTTGCATTTCTCTAATCGATAGTGATTTAGACCATTTTTTCATATGCCTATAGACAGCTTTAATTTCTTCCTCTGAAAACTGCCTGTTCATATCCTTTGACCATTTCTCAGTTGGGGAATGACTTGCATTCCTACAAATTTGGCTCAATTCTTTGTATTTTTTTAGAGATGAGGCCTTTATCAGTGACACTGGTTGTAAAGATTTTCTCCCAATTTTCTGCTTTCCTCCTAATTTTGTTGCATTGGCTTTTTATACAAAAACTTTTCAACTTAACATAATCAAAATTGTCTATTTTGCATTTTGTAATGCTCTCTATCTCTTGTTGTGTCATGAATTCTTTTCTTTCCAATGAATCTGATAGGTAAACTATTCCTTGCTCTTCCAAATTGCTTATAGTATCAACCTTTATTCCTAAATCATGAACTCATTTTGACTTTATTTTGGTATAAGGTATAAGATATTGGTGTATGCCCAGTTTCTGCCCTACCATTTTCCAATTTTCCCAGCATTATTTGTGAAATAGAGAATTCTTACCCCAGAAACTGGATTCTTTGGGTTTATCAAAGAATAGATTGCTATAGTCATTGAGTACTGCATCTTGTGGGCATATACTATTCCACTGATCCATACCTCTGTTTCTTAGCCAGTACCAGGTAATTTTGATGACTGCTGCTTTATAGTACAGTTTAATATCTGGGATGGCTAGGGCACCTACCCTAGCATTTCTTTTCATTAATTCCCTTGATATTCTGGACCTCTTGTTCTTCCAGGTGAATTTTGTAATTATTTTATCCAGCCCTATAAAATAATTTTTTGGTGGTTTGATTGGTATGGCACTGAGTAAGTAATTGTCATTTTTATTATATTAGTTGGCCTAACCATGAGCAACTGATGTTTTTCCATTTATTTAGATCTGACTTTATTTGTGTGAAAAGTGTTTTGTAATTATGTTCATAGAGGCCCTGGGTTTGTCTTGGCAGGTGGACTCCCAAATATTTTATAGTATCTACAGTAACTATCAATGGAATTTCTTGTTCTGTCTCTTACTGTTGGGCTTTGTTAGTAATGTTTAGGAATCCCAAGGATCTATGTGGGTTTACTTTATATCCTGCAACTTTGCTAAAGTTGTTTATTATTTCAAGGAGTTTTTTATTTGATTCTCTAAGAATCTCTAAGTGTATCATCATATCATCAGCAAAAAGTGGTAATTTAGTTTCTTCTTGGTCTTCTAATTCCTTCAATTTCTTTTTCTTCTCTTACTGCTACAACTAACATTTCTAGTACCAAATTGAATAGTAGGGGTGATGATGGACATTTTTGTTTCACCCCCAATCTTATTGGGAATGCATCTCCCTTATGCCCATTACATATAATGCTTGCTGATGGTTTTAGGTAGATGCCATTTATAATCTTAAGAAAGACTCTGTTTTTTTCCTATGCTTTCTAGTGTTTTTAGTAGGAATGGATGTTGTATTTTTTTCAAAGGCTTTTTCTGTATCTATTGATGTGATCATATGGTTTCTGCTAGATTTATTGTGGATATGATCAATAATGCTGATAGTTTTCCTAATATTGAACCAGCATTGCTGGAATAAATCCTACCTGGTCATAGTGTATTATTCTCATGATAACTTGCTGCAATCTTTTTGCTAATATTTTTTTTTAATTTTTGCATCAGTAGTCATTAGGGAAATTGGTCTATAATTTTCTTTCTTTGTTTTGACTCTTCCTGGTTTACATATTAGTGCCATATTTGTGTCACAAAAAGAATTTGATAGGACTCTTTCTTCACCTATTTTCCCAAATAGTCTATAAAGTATGGGAATTAATTGTTCTTTAAATGTTTTATAGAATTTACATGTAAAACCATTTGGCCCTGGAGATTTTTTTTCTCCAGGAAGTTCATTGATGGCTTGCTCAATTTCTTTCTCTCAGATGGATTATTTAAGAATTTTGCTTCCACTTCTGTTAACCTGAGCAATTCATATTTTTGTAAATATTCATACATTTCCCTAAGGTTGTCAAATAATTTCTAATTATTGTTTTAATTTCCTCTTCATTATAAGTGAATTCACCCTTTTAATTTTTGATACTGGTAATTTGATTTTCTTCTTTCTTTTATTTAATCAAATTCATGAAAAGTTTATTAATTTTATTGTTTTTTTTCATAAAACCAGCTCTGAGTTTTATTTATTAATTCAATAGTTTTCTTGATTTCAATTTTATTAATCTCTACTTTGGTTTTCAGTATTTCTAATTTGGCATGTAATTGGGCATTTTCAATTTGTTTTTTTTCTAGCTTTTTCAGTTGCATGCCCAATTCATTGATCTTCTTTTTATCTACTTTATTCATGTAAACATTTAGAGATATAAAACTTCCCCTAAGAACTGCTTTTGCTGCATCCCATAAGTTTTGGTATGTTGTCTCATTATTGTTTTTCTCTTGAATGAAGTTATCAATTGTTTCTATGATTGTTCTTTGGCACTCTTCTTCTTTAGGAATACATTATTGAGTTTCCAATTAATTTTTAGTTTATTTTTCCATGGCCCTTTATTACAAATAATTTTATTGCATCGTTATCTGAAAAAGGATGTATTGGATACTTCTGCCATTCTGCACTGGATTGTGAGGTTTTTATACCCTAGAACATGGACAATTTTTGAGTATGTGCCATGTACCACAGAGAAAAATGTATATTCCTTTTTATCCCCATTCAGTTTTATCCAGAGGTCTATCGTATCTGCCTTTTCTAAAATTCTGTTCACTGCCTTTACTTCTTTCTTGTTTATTGTGAGGTTACATATCCCCCACTAGTATAGTTTTTCTGTCTATTTCTACCTGTAACTCCCTTAACTTCTCTTCCAATAATTTTCATGCTATACCACTTGGTGCACATATGTTAAATAATGATATTGCTTCATTATCTACGGTACCTTTTAGTAGAATACAATGTCCTTACTTATCTCTTCTAATTAGATCTATCTTTGCTTTTGCTTTGTCTGAGATTGGGATTGCTACCCCTGCATCTTTTTTACTTTAGCTGAAGCACAATATATTCTACTCCAGCCTTTTACCTTTACACTATGTGTGTCCCCGTGTTTCAAATGTGTTTCTTGCAAACAAGTTGTAGGATTATGGTTTTTAATCCATTCTGCTATCTGCCTCGGTTTTATGGGAGAGTTCATACCATTCACATTCACAGTTATGATTACTATCTATCTCTTTTTCTCCATCCTATTGCCCCCCCCCGTTTATGCTTTTATTTCTTCCTTCTCTCTTCCCCTCCTCAAAAGAATTTTGCTTTTGATAAATGCCTCTCTCAATATTCCCTCTCTGTCAACCCCACCCCTTATCTTACCCTTTCCTGTTAGTACTCCTTCCCTCCCTTCTAACCAGCAGCCTTTTTTCTTTCTCCTTTCTCCTCCTACTGCCTGTAGGGCAAGTTTGATTTCTATACTTATCAGAGTATGTCATTACCCTCTTGAACCAAATTTGAGTAAAGCTCAAATACTGCTCTTCTCCCTCCCTTCTTTCCCTCTACTATAATATGTTTTGTGCCTCTTCATGTGATATAATTTACCTTTTTCTACTACCTTCTTACCTCTTCTCCCAGAACTATCCCTTTATATCACTTAATTATATATTTTATCATTATATCAGTTATTTATTTTATACTAACACTCACAGTTTATGTATATCCCTTTCAATTATCATAATAACTGTACTATTCTCAAGATTGACATATATGTGTGTGTGTGTGTGTGTGTGTGTGTGTGTGTGTATAACAATATAATCCTATATAAGGAGGCAAATAATATCCCTTATTGATTAACAAGGATTTTTATACTCCTGTTTACCTTTTTATGTCTCTCTTGTGTTTTCTATTTGAAGATCAAATTTTCCAGAACTTGGGCCTTTTCATCAGGCAGGTCTGGAATTCCCTTATTTCATTGAGTGTCCATCTCCTGGCCTGAAAAATTATGCTCCATTTTGCTGGGTTGTTGATCCTTGGTTGTAGTCCAAAATCCTTTGCCTTTCAGAATATTATATTCCAATTTCTCCTGTCATTTAATGCAGAAGCTGATCCTTCATGATCCTGACTGTAGTTCCGCGATATTCAAATTGTGTCTTTCTGGCTGCTTGCGGCATTTTCTCCTTGACCTGATAATTCTGGAATTTGGCTATAATATTTCTTAGAGTTTTCAATTTGGGATCTCTTTCAGAGGGTGATTGGTGGATTCTTTGGATGACTATTTTAGCCTTTGGTTCTAGGACCTCGGGACAATTATCCTTGATAATTTCTTGAAAGATACTGTCCTGGCTCTTCTTGTCATCGTGGCCTTCCAGTAGAACAATAATTCTTAGGTTGGCTCTCCTGGATCTGTTTTCCATGTCAGTAGTTTTTCCAACCAGATATCTCACTATTTCTTCTATTTTTTTCATTTTTTAGATTTTGTTTGACTGATTATTGATGTCTCATAGAGTCATTAGCTTCTACTTGCTCAATTCTAATTTTTAACGTATTGTTTTCTTCCTTTAGCTTGTCCTTTTCCATTTGATTGATTTTACTTTTCAATAAGACATTTTCTCCATTTATGTTCTGAATCTCCTTAACCATTTCACCAGTTTTACTTTTTAAAGATTTGTTTTCATCAGTGAATTTTTTTCCCATGTTTTCTTTTAACTCTATTTTGGTTTTTAAAGTCCTCCTTGACTTCTTCCAGGAATGCTTTTTGGGCTGGAGACCAGTTCACATTCCCTTTTGAGGTCTCAGATGCTGTCCATGCTGTCCTCTTCTGAACTGGTATTTTGATCTTCTCTGTCTCCATAATAGGAATCAATGGGCTTTGGCTTTTTAGTATGCTTTTTCATGGTGCTTTTTTCCTCCTGGAGTCTAAAGTGGATCTGTGTTTCTGGTGCTCAGGGGGCTCTGTCCCAAGCTTTTTCTGTTCAGAACTGTGCATCTGCTCACTGGCTTTGTGTGCTATGACCTCTGGTTTTGTGAGCTGTGGGAGAGGGGTGGTCTGGCTGCTGGAAGTCTCCTCTTCCCCAGGACTGCTCTACAGCACTGGTGGTCTCAGCCGTTGTCTGTGCTGGCATCTGCCACTTCACCTGGCTGTGCAAAGGCACATCTGGGGTCCCTTTGTGAACGTTAGCTAGCTCCACCTCCCTGGGGCTTAGTAGCTCTCATCGTTCTGCTGAGGTGGGGCCTGCTGGGTCACCTCTCTTCCTGCACTAGTCTCCTTCCACCACCACAAGAATGGCCCTCTCTCCAACTTCTCTCACTAAAAGGCTACTGAAGCCCCACTTCTGGCTCCTTTGTTTCTCCTGAGGGAGTATTCGCTGGGTGAGGAATGAAGGGGAGCTGATTTACCTGGGCAACATGGCTCCCGGAAGTTCATAAGGAGAGTTTCAAACCTTTAGGCTGTGAGTTGGAGGCCTCCGGGGTAGCTGCTCCCACAGGCACAGGCTTTGTGCTGGTGTCTCTTGCAGCTCTGAAAGACTCCTGTCCTGGGCTGAGAGGCCTGGGGCTTGATTGCCGCCATAGCCTGTACTTCCACCCTAGACCTGCTCCTCTTCCCACGTGTTATTCCCCCAGTGCTCTCCCAGACTGACACGCTTCCTGGGGTCCTCTGCTGTACCTGGTTGTTGTGGTTTGATGCAGTCACGCATGCCTGGTGCTCCTGCCCCTCTCAGTCTGCTAGTGGCTTCTAACTCTCTTGAATCTGCTCAGCTTCAGTTTAGTAGATGTATCTGGTGGAATTTGTGAGAGAGCTCCAGTAGTACCCTTCTTTCACAGCACCATCTTGGCTACACCCCACTTTCTAGTATTCTTGATGAAAAGACTAAAGCTGAATAGAAAATGTGACTTTCAAATACAAGAATCAAGAAAACTATGAAAAGGTAAACAGGAAAGAAACATCGTAAGGGACTTACTAAAGTTGAACTGTTTATATTCCTTCATGGAAAGATCATATTTGTAATTCATGAGACCTTTCTCAGTATTAGGGTAGTTGAAGGGAATATACATACATACATACATACATACAGATAGATAGATAGATAGATAGATAGATAGATAGATAGATAGATAGATAGATAGATGGATGGATGGATAGACAGAGGTCACAGGGTGAGCTGAATATGAAGTGATAATATCTAAAAAAATAAAATTAAAGATAAGAGTAGAATATATTGGAAGAAAGAGAAAGGGATAGACTGGGGCAAATTATCTCACATAAAAGAGGCAAGAAAAAGCTGTTATAATGGAAGAGAAGAGGGGGGAAGTGAAAGGGAATTAGTGAACCTTGCTCTCATTGGATTTGGCTTAAAAAGGAAACAACACACACACTCAAATGGGTGTCTTACCCTACAGGAAAGTAGGGGTGATGGGGATAACAGGAGAGGGATGATAGAAGGGAAGGCAGATTGGAGGAAGGGGTAGTTAAAAGCAAACATTTTTGAAAAGGGACAGGATCAAAGGAGAAAATTGAAAAAATTGGTGACAGTATAGGATAGAGGGAAATATAGTTAGTTTTTCACAACATGATTATTATGGAAATGTTTTTCATAATGATACATGTAAAACCTATATTTAATTGCTTGCCTTATCAAGAAGGGTGGGTGAGGAGGGAAGAAGGGGGAGAATTTGGAACTCAAAGTCCTAAAAACCAATGTTGAAAATTGTTTTTACATGCAACTGGGAAATAAGATATACAGGCAATGGGGTATAGAAATCTATCTTGCCCTACAAGAAAGTAAGGGGGAAAGGATAAGGGTGGGGGAGTATGGTGATGGAAGGGAGGGCAGACTGGGGAAAGGGGCAATCAGAATGCCTGCCATCTTGGGATAGGAGGAGGGTAGAGATGGAGAGAAAATTTGTAACTCAAAATCTTGTGGAAATGAATGTTGAAAACTAAAAATAATTTTTTTTTCCAAAAGAAGGAACTGAAGGTCCTTATTTGTTTTCCATGCTTTACTTCAGATGCATCAGACTGTAACTTGTTTCTAAGTGTATTCATTTATTCTATTAATCCAATTGATCTAATGTTATTTCTCATAAACACCTCTATTAATCCAACTGGTCTAATGTTATTTCTCATAAATCATTCTGGAGAGCAAGTTGGAACTATGCTGAAAGGGCTGTAAAACCATGCATACCCTTTGACCCAGGAATACATCTACTAGGTTTTTATCCCAAAGTCATAAACAGACAAAAAAGAAAAAGACCTATATGTACAAAAATATCTATAGCATCTTAGTGCTGGAAAAGAATTAAAAATTGAGTGGTGCCCAAGAATTGGGGAATGGCTGAAAAACCTGTGGTATGTAATTGTGATGGAATACTAATGTACTATAAGAAACTATGATGGAATACTAATGTACTATAAGAAACTATGAGTAAGATGCTCTTAGAAAAATCTGGAAAGACATACATGAACTGAAAAAAGTGAAATAAGGACAAAATGTACATTGTACATAGTAACAGCACTATCATAAAGTTGATCAACTGTGAATAACTTAGATGTTCTCAGTAATACAGTGATCCAAGACAATTCTTAAGGATTTATGATGAAAAATGCTGTGCATCTCCAAAGAAAGAACCAATCAAGTCTGAATACAAATTGAAGCACATTTTTTAACTTTATTTTTTATTTCTTTTTCAATTTGTGTTTTTCTTTTACAACATGACTAATATGGAAATATGTTTTGAATGATTGTATATGCGCAACCTATATCAAATTGCTTGGCTTCTCAGTAAGGTGGAAAGGAGAGGGAGGAATATAAACTTCAAAATTTAAAAACAAATGTTATAAATTGGTTTTACATGTAATTTGGAAAAAATAAAATATTAAATAAATATATCATTTTAAGAAATTATACATGTGAAATCATGCAAAATATTGGATGATTACTTGTAAGCAAGTCTGTAGAGCTAATTCTCAATTAGGTAGAGGTTGGACTAAATAGCTTCTGAGGTTCTCCTCTGTCCATACTTCTAAGTATGAACTTAGAAATACACTGTTTATCTTCTGAGGACCAGCTAAGTTCAGAAAAGATTATCAACAGGTTGGTCATTGGGGAAATAAAGTTTTCAGGCCCAAGAGCTCTTGAAGATTCCCACTAAGATGTGAAGGGCTTCCAAAAAGGAAAGGAACTAAACCAATGAAGTCCTAGATCCCCAGAAAAATGAAGTTTTTAAGTATCCTAAGGATAGTGAATCTTAAAAAAAGGAATATTGAACTAGGACTTAGGAAATTTGCATTCAAGTGGCTGCCACTAATTGAGACTTTGGACAATTAATTTTATCTCTTTGTCAATTTCTTCACTCTCAAATAAGGAGATTAGATGAACTGATCTCTATGATTTCCTCAACTTCTGATATCCAGATTCTGTTTTTTAAAGAGTATTCTTATTATAATAATTTTAATTCATATTTCTATAGAAAAATGTGAAGAGCTGCATTTTTTTCACCTTTGAGAAACACTAAGGTTTAAGACTGCTGTATTGGGGAATCTTAAGTAGTTAATCAAATTTGCAACAGTCACATTCTATTATTTTTACAGAATGAAAGCAGTGATTTTTATTTAATAAATAGGAGTTGGCTGAAATAATTTGATTGTTTCAACATGCATTTAAAGTATATTGCATTATTTTACATAACCATAAAATCTTTTAAAAAATCAATTAAACTCTCATTATCATGAAACATATCATCTATGCCACAGTAAATCAGTTCCTAAGAGTCTTAGGGAGTCATCTTCCTCCCCTCAGATGCTTTTACATAGTTTTCATTACATTACCAATGAATATAAAGGGGGAATGAAAAACCTTACAGTTTAGTTCTGTCGAAGATGTCTTCTTTTTCCTGTTAAGAAAGCACCTTATTTTGCCTAGAATCAGGCATCCAGAATATATATGCATGCATTATAATTGAACTAACTTCACCAACTAATGGAGAAAAAAGCCATCAAACAGACAAAAAGCACTTGCAGAACTTTGGAAGGAAAATAAATAATTTTCAATAAAGATAGCAAGAATACTTTAATTCATACTTAAATCTACATTAAACGTTTATGTGCTCAAAATGGATCCCTTTGAATTATACACATCTAATAGCCCAATGAGAGCTAAGTTAGGAGTATGGATAGAGAGAGGACAGGCTTTAGAGACAGGAAGACCAAGAGTTCTCCAATGTGCCTCCAATACATACTAACTTGAGCAAGGGGCTTAATCTCTTGATGACCTTTAAGACTCGTAAGTTAGGAGTGTGCTGGTAAATGTCTAACCATGGGTTCCAAAAAAACATGCAAGACAAACTTTTCATTTTAACCTGCATTATTAACACTTTTTTCTCTCCTGACAATCAACAAAACAATAAATCAAGCCCTGATTTGTAGCATTTGCTGAAAATGCTAGTGCAAATGCTCACATTGAAAGTTTAACAGTTGTCTCTTGGACACATCCTGGTTATAGTGCCCTTGTTGATCTGCATTTAGAGTTTCCTCACCAAGAGTTTCCTATATCAGTGAAATCACAGGTCAAGTACAAACAAACAAAAATCTCAATATTAAAACTGCAGCAAAGATAAATAGATATTCTAGGAATATGATGTAGTGAGAGGAGCACTGGCCGGGAATAAGCATGCTTGAGTTCTAGGACCAGTTCTGGCATTAACTACCAAAGAGAGCCCCACTAAATTATTTGCGATCTGTTTCCTCAGCTACAAAATGAAGTTGGAATACATGATTTCTAAGGTTTCTTGTAGCACGAGAATAAAGAAGCCATAGAAATTTAAAGTCATAAATGGGCTTTGATCTATTCAATCTAGCTTATGATTTATTCTTGGACACTTCTTAATTTTGATAAATTACTTTCCAAAAGTGTGACTTAGAAGAAAATGAAAGTATTGACTTCATTTGAAGGGAAGGGAAAAGTGACGGGAACAAGTATTACATATTTACCACATGCCAGTTACAATGCTTAAGCACTTTTCAAATATCATATCATCTGAAACACACAATAACCCCTCAAGGTTGGTACTGTTATTATTCTCATTTTACAATTGAGGAAACTGAGGCAAACCAAGGTTAAGCAACTGGTCCAGGGTCACACAGCTTTTAAATGTCTGCAGCTGGATTTATATTCAAGTCAACTTGACTACAGGCCCAGCAGTACTCTGTACCATCTAGCTTCCTGAGAGCATATAACTATGATAAGGAGACAAACTGTGAACATAAGTACACATTAGAAGCAGTATTTGCAGGATTTATTCTGCTAGTGTTTGTTTATTTATTTGTTTGTTTGTTTGTTTTTTCCTGAAAGGCCATGTGAGTCAACACACCTTGTTGACCAGCCCTATTTCTGCATGAAGATAAAGGGGCTTTATTTGCCTGAACCAGTATGGCGGTCTTTTTCTGCATGTCCTTTGCATGGTATGGCTGTATAAGCTTCTTCTTAAATGTTAAATTGTCATATTTCATTCCAGTCCTGAAAGTGAATTGCCAGGCTGTCCTGAGTCAGGACTCAATTATGATAAGCCATTCATGGGACCTTACAAGCAAGTAGCAGCTTTTGCGGCTTCTAGCCTGGCAAATCTGAAGGTCTCAATAGCTTCCTATGTTGCTATGGCATTATTGATATGATAACTGTTTAAATGTGCAATTGAAGCCCTCCTGCCAGGCTACTTCACAGGCTAAAGGTTGAAGAGATAAGTTTTGAAGCATGAGGTAGAAGCTTGAAACTACTTTCTATCTGTCTTTTTTCCTATAAAGGGAAAAGAAATCAAAACCATTCAATATTGTTTTCAGCCCTTCTGCAAGTCAACAATAAAAGTAGCCTTCTCCCTCTATAGCTCTGCCTCCAGATCAACACCCTCTCACACACACATGCACACACACAGACACACACATCTTTCTTCTGAAAGGGGAAAATCCTCCTTCCTTTAACTCTATACATTCAATACACACAGCAAAAGTTTGAATTTGTTGGCCAAAAAGTTTCTTTAAATGTTAAGTGGCTTAGAAATGAAAGTTAATGCTTTAGAGGAAAAAAAAAGGTTCCAACTGACTGCTATTCAAACTTCCTAGAAAGACAATGGAAGCATCAAATGAATGATCAAAACAAATAAGTGGCTCCTATTCTGTGGACAAAGAGGTAGCTTATTGACCCTACTATGACTTGCCACTTTCACCTGCTTATGGTTATATAGCCCTCTGTTAATAATGATTTTGCATTAGTCCATTGTGGCCCCTCAGCGCTTATCATCAGCAGATAGTCTCAAGAGGGCAGAATCTGCCTTAGTCTCACTTAGTCTCACTCCCAGTTAAGCATGGCCTTTCCTTCAGGCACCGGTGACAGTTTTTTTGGAATCTTTCTTCTTTTCATGCATCCTTTCAAGCTTTAAGTCATGTACAAGACTCCCAGAATTTAGAGAATGCATATAAGTACCCTTCCCCCTAGTCTTCTGATTCCCAGACAATTCACCAAGTATCCCATCTACAAAAACATGCAGAAATCAAGTCAAAATGTTTTTAGTCAGCATCTATTCTGTATACATAATGGGGAAAACAAGAAAAAATGAAGAGAAATCCTAATTCTTTCCCTCAAAGAGATTATGCAATAATTAGGAAGAGTAGCCATACACAAACAAAACAGCTGGAAAACAATTTTAGACAACATATAACTGAGCTCACAAGTCATGAAACCTAGCTTGAAGTCTTGGCTGTGAACTCGGGCAAATCATTTCAACTTTTGGGGCCTTGATTTCCTTACCTATAAAAACAGGGATTGGAAATTGAATGATCTTCACAGTCTCTTTCAGCACCAAGATTCTATGATATTAACTGATAGATGGTGTGACTGTCAATCAGTCAACTAATATTTATTAAGCCTCTATTATGTGTCAGGTACTGTGCTAAATTCTGGAAATACAAAGAAAAGCAAAATATAGTCCCAGCTCTCAATGAGTTCATAGTCAAATGGAGGAGACAGCATGCAAATAGCCACATACAAACAAGATATACATGAAATAAATTGGGAGTAATCTCAGTGAGAAGGCATTAAAATTAAGGATAACAGGGAAAGGTTTCTTGGAGAAGGTGAGACTTTAGCTGAGACTTAAAGGAAGCCAGGGGAGCTAGGAAGCATGCTTGGACTCTAGAGATGGAGTGTTTTGTGTGACGAATAGTAAAGAAGTTAATGTCACTAGATCGAAAAGTACATGGAAGAGAGTAGGGTGTAAAAAGACTAGAAAGGTTGGAAAATCCAGGCTGTGAATGGCTTTAAAAGCCAAACAGAGGATTTTACATTTGATCCAGGAGGTAATAGGGATCCACTGGTGTTTTTTGAAGAAAGAGTACACCAGTGTTTTAGGGAGCTGTAATGGCAAGCAAAGTGGGATTTTTGTTGGATTGAATGTGCGTTGAATTTTAGCCAATCAGAGACTTGTATTTGCATTGGGTTCTAGACAATCAGATGTGCATTAATTCAGCCAGTCAGTGACCTGAGTTATAGCCAATCAGATGCCTGCTTGAACTGTATATAAGGATAGCCAAGAGTATGAGAGAAACAGACATCTAGAAGGCCTTGAAAAGAAAATAGAGAGAGAGCTGCCAGTGTTGAAAGAGAAGAGACAAAGAATAAGCTGTGAGCAGTGAGTTGAGAGGAAACCTAAAAGAGCTGAGAGGACACCTCTAGAGCAGAGAGGAAATCTCCAAGAGTGAGGGGACCTTTGATGGCAGAAACTTGCTGAAGGAGCCTCCAAACTCAGAAGGTGAGTGGAGGTGAGTGGAGCTGTAGGCAGAGACACCTGTCCATGGCAGGGAGGCTTAGCTTAAGCCCCTTTTGAGAGCTGTTAAATTGAACTGAGCTGTTAACACAGAGCCTCTGGACTTTGAAGGTGAAGTGAAATGGAGTTGTTGGTGGTGTATGTTGCTGCCCTGTTAAGCTTCGTTTTCCCAGAAACAGAAGTTGTGGGCAGGAATCCCTAAGAGCTTGCTATTGGGAAGGAGCTTGGAGTGGAACATTCTGAGTGAGCTGGGGCTTGGTGCAGGAGTGGGGAGCTGCCTGCATGTGAATCCAGGTGAGAGTCCGGAGAGGTCGGCCTACAGAGGAGCCATGGAACTTGGAGGTCAACCTCAGGTCAAGATGAAAGAGAATTTTACTTGGATGCTTGGTAATGATTACGGAGATTGTTCTTATTGTTACCTAGGGGTGGATGGTGTGCTATTTTCTGCTACCTCTTAAGATGTGTTGTACTAAGGAAGACCTTAGCCCAGGACCCCCGCCATATGACATACTGAGTGATATGAGATAAATAATATACTTTGCTCAAGGACATTGCCATGAATGTTATGCTATGCTTTATTGAACAATACTTTGGTTTATTGCTGAATAGAGAGTTCATTATACTATGCGATTGAACTGCCTGAAATTGATCACAGCAGTGGTCCTAGGATGTGCCGTTGTGATTTTCATTACAGGGGCTCAGTTTGATAGCTGAGTGGAGGATGGATTAGAGTGGTAAGAGAGTTGAGGCAGAGACACCAACAAGCCATTGAAATAGTCCATGAGTTTATAAGGGCCTCCACTGGGGTAGGGACAGTATCAGAGGAGAGAATGGAACATTGTGTAGGCAAAAACAATGGGATTTCTCAACTGCTTGAATATGGATGGTGAGAGAGTGAGGAGTCCAGGATTACATGTTAGTTAGAAGCTTAGGCCACTGGGAGGATGGTGGTAACCCTCTCTAGTAATAGAATGATCAGGCAGAGAGGAGGATTTTAAGGGAAAGATAATGAGTTCAGTTTGGAATGTATTGAGTTTAAGATGTCAGTGGCACATCTAGCTCAAGATTGTCCCATATGTAATAGGAGACAGGAGACTGGAGGTCAGAAGAGAGATTAAGTCTAGACAAGTAGATCTGAGAGTCTTTTCAGACTAGAAATGCTATAATGTTTATGCATATCAAGGAGCCTAATATGCCCTGCATCTATTGACAACCAGCACTTTGGAGAATCTTCTTAGGCAGGGGGTGCCTGGAGATCTGTATCATACAAATATGATTTTGCTGAAGTGAGAGAGGAAGGAATTTAACGTGGAGTATCAGGAGAAATTTCTAGTTTAGTAGTACAAACATACAAATTTGTTAGAAATGTTTCCCATGTGGTGAAAACAGAATTCTTAACAATAATTCCTGTCTTAGGCATTATTCATTCTGCCTTGACCTTGGTTCCTAAGGGGCTGATTATGCAACATGAAATTAATGATTTAAAGTTCATATATACCTTGCCCTCATAGAGACCTGCAAAGGGAATAGACTAAATAAACTAAGGCCCATGTGGGGGGAGTCTTATACAAACCAATATCAAGAAGAAAGAACGACTCTACAGATCTGATGAACTATTCATTCTTGACCTGTGTGTGTGTCCCTCTGGGTAGGGTCCTGCAAGCTATACCTGTGTTTCTTTGCTGAACATTTATTTAAATATTTTTGAGTGTTTATAATTAGTAAAAGAATAAAAAAAACTGGCACACTGACTCCATCTCCCCAGATCTAGAAGTTGTAGGTTCATTGTTTACTTAGCCACCGATAAATCTACAAATATGGGACACATCTTTATCCCTGAAAAAAAAGGTGGAAATAGATTACCAAGCTAATAGATGTTTAGGCCCGGTGAGATCTGCAAAGCATCAATCAGAAGGAAACTCATACATAACATTTCACATTCAGTCCTATTAGATTCTATCTCATTAGATTTGATCCAATGTCAAGATCTTTTTGAACCCTGACTTTGCCACCCAATGCATTAATTATTTCTCTTAACTTTCTGTCATTTGCATAGTTGAAAAGCATGAAGTCAATTCTTTTTCAAGTTGCTGACAAGTAGGTTAAATAGCAAGGGATTGGAGACAGTAGTCTGAGGCTCTCTTCTATAGACTTCCTTCCAAGTTGACAACAATTCATTAAACACTTAGCTTCCAATTTTAGAAGTGGTTCCAAATCAATCTCATTCTACTATCAAGTAGTTCATATTTCTCTTTCTAGTCCTTAAGGATAGCCTAAGAGACTTTGTCAAATACTTTTCTGAGACCTATATTTGCTATTTCTACAGCATCCTTCCTTTCTTTCAATCTTTTATCCCCACAAAAAATGGGATGTTTAGTCTAACATCAACTATTGTTGGAGCCTGTATGGGGTTTTAGTGGTCACTAAACTTTTCAGATGCACTCTAGCCATATTTTTAATGATAAATTCTGGAAATTGGCCAGAAATTCAAACCATAGTTTCTTTCTTTCTTCCCTCTTATGAAAATCAGAAATTTTGCCTTTCTCCAGTCCATGCCTTCTATTCTCCGTGGTCTTTTTTTTTTCTTTTTAGCAATCTAGCTACCATGTAGCTAAGATATCTTAGAATGTAGTTCAACTGAACCTGGCAATTTGAACTCATCAAGGGAAGCAATGTATTCTCTTATTGTCTCCTTACTTATGTTAAGATTCCCCTCTGTTTCAACAATCTGGCTAGCAGCTGCTGTGGGGGTGAAAAGCCAACACAAGCCCAACAACAAGCACACTACCAGCACACTGCAAAAGCCCAGTTTCCTTTGATTTGCTTTAGTAAGGAAAGCAACATTAAAGGGTTGACAAGCTTACTTTAATTCAGCATACAAATACCATTCACTTAGTTCAGGGGAAAAAGCCAGCACCCTGAACTTTGGAGCAAATACAAACAAATTGCAAACATCGACAGACCAAATACAATTCATAGTTACCAACATTCAGGTTCAGTCCAGGAGCTCATAATAAGGGCCGGCCTAGAGTCACGCACGCCACCACAGTTGTGGGAAAGAGCTCTGAAAAAGAGAAAGCCAAGCCCTGGTTTTATATCTTTTTCAGGGTCAAGGGTGAGTCACACATGACCCAGAATCATCACAAAGAGGCGACTTAAACCCACGTGGTCTAAAAGCCTCTAATGCCCAAACATGTCACTCAAACTCATGTGTAAACTCATGTTCCCCTGAGGCAAGGAGATCACCAAGGACTGCCAAATCCAACCAAGGAAACAAAGGCTAAACTCTTCAAGGGCACTTGGTTGAACTGAGTGCTAAGAGCCCATTTTGTTTACCGACACACCCTCAAAGAAAAAGATGTATTATTTAATAATAATAGCTAAGTTTATATAACACCTACTATGTGCTAGACACTTTGGTCAGCATTTTACAAATACTATCTCCTTTGATCTTCTTAACAACCCTGGAAGATAGGAGCTATTGTTATCTTCATTTTATAGATGAGAAAACTGAGACAAACAGAGGTTAAGTAACTTGCCCAGGGTCCCACAGCTAGAAAGTGTCTGAAGCCAAATTTGAACTTAGGTTTTCCTGACTCCAAGCCTAGGTCTCTATACACTGAGCTACCCAGCTGACTGATATTTATAAAGTGATTTAATGTTGTTTACAAACTGCTTACTTCACAACAATTTTGTGAGTCAGTAGTACAAGCATTATTATATTTAATATATGGATGAAATTAACTGAGGCTCAAAATTCATGTGACTTGTCTATAGTAGCCCAACTTAGAAATGCATATTTAATTTATTTTTTAAAACATATTATGCACCAACTATGTACAAAGCACTACGTATGGTACTAGAGATAAAGTTTAAAAAAAAGAATGAACAGTCCTTATCCTCAATGATCTTCAGTTTTATTAAGAACAAGGACTAGGGGAGGTGGACAGGAACACAATAACATTTATAATAAATAATTCCAGATAATAAGAAGAGGAAAAAATCTCTAACAAGGGTGAGGAAAGGGAGGAGGGAGGAAATATCTTAAGCAGGAGCTGGTCCCTAAACTGAGTCCTGAAGGAAGCATGTGAAGCTAAGAAGTAGAAATGAGAAGTACATTAAGGGTAGGGAGACATACTGGGTAAAGATTAGATAGATAGATAGATAGATAGATAGATAGATAGATAGATAGATATAGACATATATAGATATATATATGTAGATAGATTAGATAGATAGATAGATAGATAGACAGATAGATACACAGACACACACTATATATATACATGTATATATACACATGCTGAGTAAAGCTATATGGAAGCTATATTGTAGAGAACTTTACATTCCAAATCAAGCAAGTTGGATTTTTAGCCTAGAAACAATAGAGAACCAGGGCAGGTCTTTGAACAGAGGAATAATGTGATAAGATTGTGTCTTGCAGATCTTCATCTGGCAGCTGTGCAGTGGATATATTTGAAAGGAGGAACGATATGAGACAAAAAGACCAATAAGAAAATTATCGCAATCATATGAACAAGAGGCAATGAGGACTTGAACTAGGGAATTTTCCATGTTAGCATAAAGAAGGGGACATATGCAACAGGGGTTGTGAAGTAGACTAGACAACATTTGGAAACCGATTGAATACATGATGTATAGGAGAGTGAAGGAGTCAAGAATAAAGCCAAGGTTGCAAAGTTAGGTAACTAGAGAGAAGGTGCTACTCTCAACAGATAATGGGAAGCATAGAAAAAAGCTTGATGACACAGGGTAGAGATAATGAGTTTCATTTAGGACATGGCAAATTTGAGATGCTCTTCCAGGGAGTGAAGTACAGGAGACAACTGGTGGTATAGGACTGAAATTATATACTCAAGTTCCTGGAGTTCTCTCAGTTTTGATGAGGGAAAAAATAAGAGAACTCAGAAAGTTAATAAATTTCACTTCTTAAACTAATCAGTGGCCAATAGAGGAATAATTTTAAAACTGTTGCTGGATTTTTAAAAAATATTAAAACTGAAACTCAAATAATCACACCCACACACTAATAAGGGTTTGGTATTTCAATTAAAATTTAATTTCCTAAAATTTCTTAAGATGGTCTAGGCACCAACTGAATGCTGCATGTTTATATTCACTCAGCATATTTTGGTAGAAGTTAACATTTTATCAGAAATATGATAAGGTCACATAAACTTACAGTACTTCCCAGTTTTCCAAGAATTATTTTCCTGACACTGGGGAAATAAAAAAAAAAGAACAAATATAAAAATCTGAGTACATTGTAAATTATATTGCTTTCCTGTACTGTATCTTCTCAAAAACACTAAAATAACTATTGCAGGTAGTGAAATGCTGAAGAGTACAGTAAAAACTGGGAAAATGGCACCATAAATTAGCTTGATGAAATATATCACCCACTCATAAGCTTCTTGGTGATAGTAATGATAACAAAGTAAAAATTGAATTAATGCTCACATTAATTGATTTCATTTCAGTTTTTCCTCCTCCCTCAACATGGAGAAATAGCTCTTCAGGATATAGAAATATGAGTTCACTGATGGCAAAATGAAAATAAATATGTGCTAGGTAATACGTGTATGGAACATAGCTCCCTGGACTTTTCTCAAAATACAGACATCACTAAAGTATCCAGTGAAATTGACGGTAGTAAATATGATAGCATAGCACTTGACAGTTCAAACATAAACTGCCTGTCTGTGAGATACTGACAAAGACTAAATAATAGTATCCTACAAATATAAATATTTCCATGTCCCTGAGTTTTGGATATGAAAATCTTGCCCAAATCCTATTGGCCAGTGACATATATATATATATATACACATATATATATATATATGTATATATACATTATTTTACACTTTGGCATTGGTTACTGTTCTTCAAACATTAATATTCCTGAGCAAAGGCTAAGCTCAGGTTTATAAAGTAAAATGGTTGCATGATATGTACAGAGAAAAATCTTCCTTGCACATACAGAGAGCAGTGTGAAGGACAGCATTCCCAAAATCCTTTTGAGATTTGTCAGTTCTACCTATTCGGATGGCAGTATTTGGATTCAGATTTGCTTGTTCTCTGAAATGATTTACAATAGTGATGTCGACACATCCTGATGCTGTTATAGATTCTTATTTATTCCTTCCTATTCTCTGAAGAGTAGTAAATCCATAGTCTATCCCTAAGCTGTCGTATGAGAAGAAAAGCACCGGTTCTGATGGCCACTAATCTTGTCACAATCAACAAAGTTTTATCATCCTGATTTTCAGCTTGAAATGGACCTGAATGAGGCTACAATAGAAAAGTATACTTTCAATATCCTTTCTATCTTCTCAATCAGTTTATCTTTCTTTTCTCTTGACATTTCTTTAAAACATATCTGATGAGTACTACACAGTTGAAATACCTCTGTAAAAGTTTTTTTAATTTAATTTTATTATATTTTTTTCATTAAACAGGCTATTTGATCCATTTATTTAGTTTTCAGCAAGAGGCTACAATCCCCCAGAGTTTCTTCTTTCTCCAAATTCTTCCACTTTAGTTAACACACTGAATATAAAAAAGAAGACCCAGCTCAATGTGATAGGAACAGCAATAAGATTGAAAGCTACTTGCTCAAATGGCTCCATTAAATCCACCATTGCCCCTTTGATGGCCCATGATGGTTCATTTGTTTCAGAAAAGAATACTACCAATGTCAATGTCATGTTCAATAATCTTGGGCACTCAATGCTAAGAAAGAAAAGAAAGAAAGAAAGAAAGAAAGAAAGAAAGAAAGAAAGAAAGAAAGAAAGAAAGAAAGAAAGAAAGAAAGAAAGAAAGAGAGAGAGAGAGAGAGAGAGAAAGAAAGAAAGAAAGAAAGAAAGAAAGAAAGAAAGAAAGAAAGAAAGAAAGAAAGAAAGAAAGAAAGAAAGACAAAGAGAAAAAGAAATCTTCCAAAAATTGAATGCTAAGCTTCAAAGCTTCAAATTATTTTTAGGAACACTATTCTCACAATGAATAGAACACCAATATTCTTTCCCTGTTTTTAGGCCTTTTACAGAAGCACTAGATATCCTTTTTTTAAGATCCCAGAGACAAGTATCTTCTATTTATCCACAGCACAGATAGCTTTCTACACAGGATTCTTAGGAAATTTCAACTCCAATACAAAAAAAAACTTGTAACACACACACACACACATACACATACATACATATATGTAGTATAAAATATTCAAAAATACATAAAATATTTCATAAAAATTAAAATATTTCAACAATCATATATATGCAAAAGGTTTCAACAATTACGTATGTATAATTGTTGAACTTTTTTGTTTTATTTTTGTTAAAATGTTTCAGTGATGATATATATAATTATATATGTTGAAACATTTGATTTTTCATAAATTAGATATAATTCATGTATATATATGTATATATTGTATATATATATATATATATATATATATATGCATTCATTCATATTTGTATTCAGAGATGAATTCCATGGAACATTTGTGGAGATGGGTCTACAAGGGCTATGGAACATGAGCTTTAGTTCCTTAGGAAATTTTCAATGCTGAAATTTTGATAGTATTTGCTGCTTTGGGATCTTGAACAACTTGCAGGGTTCCTTGGAACCCTATCCCTTGATTGCTAAGGGTGTGTGTGGGGGGGGGGTATATTGGAGAGGAATGTCTATTGATACAAGAGGAGTGACCTGCTGGGTGAACCTTTCAAAAGGAGGGATTCAATCTTCTTTATCTCTATTCCTTCACTTTTCCAGGTGGATTCAAATAACCTTGGAACTGCCACAGGGTTGAGGTGTCTCCATTCTCATTAGAAGTATGGCTCCTGCTTCCATTTGGTAGTTAGATTAAGGGAACCACTAAGCAAGACTGACCTTGGATGATGGGTTGCCTTTTCTCCTTTATCTCTTCCTGTTCATAAGTGACTGAACAAAGATTCTGAGGTCGAAATGTCCAGACATGGAGGCAGTTTTGTGAATTCGGGACATCAGGACATCCCTCTCTATATGCACTGCAACAATTCTTGGAGGAAAATACAACCACTAATAGAAGAATGAGACCAAGGCTTGAACTGCCTTGTCAAAAGATATGACTGTGGAGGGAATTGTTTGGACAATAAAGAGCTGAGACAAAATACAAATGCCTGTTCAATGGTCTCACAAACAGCAGGAAGTCTTGGGGGAGGGAGAAAAGGGAGGGGAGAGGAGAAAAGGAGAGAGGAGAGAAGAGAAGGGAAGGGAAGGGGAAAGAGAAGGAAAAGAGGAAGGGGAAGAGGAAGGGGAAGGGGAAACAGAGACAGACACAGACAGAAAGAAACAGACACAGAGACATAAAGACAAAAACAGAGGCAGCTCCAGGTAGACTTGTGGGATTGCTGAATAAATTTCATTTCACCTCAGTCTACAGTGAGCAGCAGCTCAAGGTCCATACATTTTGTCCTGCTATACCATGACTTGAATGTTTAGGATCCAGGATGATCTTTTTTTTGTCACCCTCTCCACAGATAAACAGTTGTATCTTGGCCTAGGTTTCTGTGTAGCCTAGAAAGAGCCTCATCCACCAGATGAATTAGTTGATTAGGGTCAAATAAATTGATTAGGCAAACTGGGAGGGGGAACCCCAAGATTTATTAGTAATCCACTAAGGAAGAGTGCTCACTGACAAGAGCTTTACCTTTGGTTACAGATTTGTTTTTTAAATCTTTTCAGTCTTGTTTTGGGTACAGATCCAATCATTAGCATTTTATAGCAATTTTGGATACATAGATAACAATTTTCACAGAAAAGAAGAGTAAGGAAGATATTGTTATGAAAAATTTTCGACAGGAAAAGGGAGTAGAGAAAATGGGGAACCAGTCAAAGGAAAAAGAGTATTGAGGGTACTGAGAGAATATATGCCATGCATCTGGCAGGGTTCAAGATTATCAGAATGAAAAAATGTTCTCTGTTCAAAGGCAGGAAAGAAGAAGATGTAATCAAATACTATTACAATTGTTAAAGAATTCCATTTGAGCTAAGATAGCAAGATTGAAATAGCTATTTGGAAACTGTTGGTGTTGCTTCTCCAAGCACAACAAATAATAGTTTTTACAACAGTGGATTTATCTATTTGCTTTTCTGTGTCCTTACTTGGTTTCGTTTATGTTATTTCTCAAAGTTAATTCACAAGAAATACCTCCTCTGCCAATCACCATCCAGGTACTTGAACTCGTGACATATTCATGAAGACTAAAAACTTCTGCACCTTAGAATGTTCGTTTGATCACCTGTGCTCAGGGAAAGAAATACAAAGTAGAAGAGGGACCCAAGGACGTGAGGTTATATTTCAGATGCATCTAGGAAAGCTCAAAGTTGCCATATCTACTACTGTGGATGGGTAGAGGAGAAAAATCTCCTTCCACCCTTATTGGAAATCCAAAGGTGAGACTGGAGAAGTCTCAAATGATACCACAAAAAGAAATGAACAGTGAATAAGACTGAGGTTTTTTTTGCTTCTTTTTTAAAAATCTACCGAGAGGATAGTTCTTTTCGACTTTGTTGCCCATCATCTTTGAAATAGTTTCCTGTCATGAGGACCAAGGGGACAACCAGGAGTTGCAGACAGGTCACTTAAGTCTTTTCTCAGGGAGCCAAACATATGGGCTTTCCCTATGAGAGGTGCTTCCCTTATGGGGAGCAGGTAGTTACTTTGATTATTCTGCTATTATATATAATATATGTGTGTGTATTTATTTATATGACATAATGTATAGTATAGTATTAATACAGATATATACACAAATATGTATGCATGAATGTGCATGTATACATATTCACCCATATACACATACATGTTCACCCATATACACATACATACACACACATATATACACACATCCATGCTATATATATTATTTAACTTTCTAGAAACATGTTGTACCTCCATCCACAGTAGAATATAATCTCCTGTAGGTCAGGGATTTCTTCACTTTTATTTGTATTCCCAGTGTCTACCACAGTTCCAGGCACATATATAGTATGTACTTAATATATACTCCCTAATTGACTAATTCATTGAAACAGCCTTAGATACTCTGGAATCTAGAACAGTGATGTCAAACTCAAAGAGACCATCCCTATGGGCTGCACATTGACTTAGAAAATCACAAATTAGCATTATATGTGTTATATTGTATTTTTATTTCTTTTATTAGACACATCCTAATTACATTTTAGTGTGGTTTCTGTTGTTGGCATTCAGTTTTGCTATGCACTGAAGTGCACTTAGACTTTAAAATATGAGGAATCCTACTGCCTAGTGATTCTAGAAAAGATGGAAAAATTAAAGGTGGACTAACTTTACTAAAACAATTCCTCCTGTCCATTTCTACCAAGGTCTGTACAATCTTAACCTTAATTCCTTGTTAAATAACTCAGAAAAACAGGATGGCTTCTGTATGTTCTCATTTGTTCTACATTGACACATTTCCTTGACATTTCTCCTTTAATTTATAATCAGTTAATCTTTAACTCATAAGAGGTATGAAATTCTATATTCCAGTTGATTTATATGCATTTCCTGTAAGCTGAAAGCTAGAGGATAAAGTCAATCACCAGTAATGTCTGTGAATGTTATGTGGCATAAAAACCACATGCACTTGTAATTTCTTATCAGGAGAGGGGTGAAATGAGGGTAACACTTCTCTGCCATTTCTTAGGTTATGGTCATGTTTCCAGGGACTTCTAATCAACTCCTTTTCTTGATAAGGAAAGAATAAAGACCTGGAATTTTACCACATACAAATGATTCTTTGAGAGCTTGGCTGCTTGCTTCAAGATGGTGATTAAAATCCAATCTGTTTTGCCTTCCTTTCCCTCAATTCTTTTAAGAATCTTTGTGGGTTTCATCAGGCTTCATGGACAGAGAAATATTGTAACCTCCACATTCTAAGGAAATAACTACTACTGGTTCAGTATAGATAGAATACCTCTACTTTCACCTGAAAATACAATAATTTTGACACCGTCTGCATGACATCTGGCAGGATTGAAATTTCATGAGTTTTTAAATTTCTTCCAAACAGAAAGTACTATATGTGCCATGAAAAATGTATAACTGTCCATCACAAAGGTTAGAATTTCTTCTAGGGGGTGTAAAACCTGGTGTAGTAGAGTAGCAAGGTCTGAGAGTATGGATTTATGAACCATTTACCTTTTGACAACTTATTTGGGACAAAAGAATAAAATGAAGAAAACCTCAGAAAGAGTCATAGGTGGGGCATTATCTTTGTAGTGGAAATTTATTTCATTGTTTTAATGTCTAGGTTTCCATTTGTCATGGAACTTTAAAATTAAACCTCTTCTGTGTGCACATTTTAATTTAACAAGAAGGATCATAATTTATTATTTGGCTCAGATTTATTGTTGTAAAAAGCTCCAGTTGATGTCATGGTGAAGTCTATGCCTGGAATGAGGGCAGATGGGAGGCAGAAATGATTCACTTTTCCATGAATATTAACAACAACAACAAAAAAAAAGATACCAACTATTTCTCATAGCACATTTTCTTCAGACCTAGCTGGGCCAATATCCTTTGGCCATTTAAGATTTTATGTTGTTAGGGCAGACTTGATTGCTTTCAAGTAGAATCAGCATTTTTCATAAGCAGAGGCAATAGTTTCTTCTATGGAGTGATTTGAGAGATACTGAGAAAAGCCTCTTTTCACCCAAAATACTAGTGTTAAAGTAGTGCATGCTCTAAGCTCTATGTTGAAAATGAAAATATTACCTAGGAGAAATAACACATTAAGCCAATACCAATCATTAACACCTTACCTTAAATTAGTTTATCAGGTGCTCTTTAGCTAAGGAAGGAACTGAGATAATGGGAAGGGAATGGTTGCTACTGAAACTTTAGGGGCTCTTTGTTTTGTGTTATACTTGATATTCACAATCAGAAGCTTATAGATTCAGAATTAGACAGACCTGAGAAACCACTTTGTCCAGATTCATCATTTTGCAGGAGTAAACTGAAGCTTAGAAAGGTTAAATGACTTACTTGACTTCTCACATCAAGTACGTGATAGAGGTTGGATTGGAACCCAGTCTCTCTGGTTCTAAAATCCAGTGCTCTTTCCAGTGGAGTGCACAGTTTCTCAATGATCAGTGATGAGAACAGCATTGAATAAAGTTAAGATTTCATCTCCCAAAACTTGTAAGAGCTTGACATATGCATAAGAGTTGGTTTGTTGAAAGAGCTTTTAAGTTAGCCCTTTGATCTATTGAGACAAATATTTTAGTGGAACCAACAGAGTGTCAAGATATTTTATATTCTCAACTCCTTTCAGTCATTTGTCTATGAAAAGATATGGTGCTATAGAAAGTCCTCTGCAAAAACCTGCCTGTTTCTTTCTCATAGTTTTATCTGGGATACCCTATATAAATGAATAGACTATTCTTTTTTTAAATTATTTATAAAGGAAACAGGTTTGTGAATACATAATTTCTGATGTTTTCTAAAGCTTATTTGATTGGGGGGAGGGAGGGACACAGTTGGTAAAAAATCTCATTCATGATTTTTCCATTGGTGGGAGTATCTTTCTTTTTTGATATCACTTGAAATAGCTTGAAAACTAATGTCTTGAAGTTTTCAAAATTTTAACCTCTTTAACCCTGTAGTTTCCAAACTCCTAAGGTGTGGAAATGGAAATTATTTAGCGTGAGAACGCATCTTCCACCACTGTTAAATCAGGTGTACATTGTACATAATGTAATTTTTGGATGGCTGGGGAGGTCTTATAGTCACACTGTATTCTTGTATGTTATTTGTTATTACCATCTTTCACTCCTCTGCCCAACCTATTTACATAGATTAATATCACTGATATGGACATAAGACAATATTTGAGTGATCTGAAAATTCCTCAATAGGCAAATTGAAAAGGCAAAGATACAACCAAAAAGTAGAATTATTTCTCTGAAATAATCCAAGGATCAGTCCCATAGAAGAAGAAACAGACATTTATCTATTAGACATTCATGGAGAAGCTGTGGCAAAACAGTCACCTTGATGCATTTTTTTTGAGTTATGAAGTGGTGTAACTGTTATGGATTCCAAACTATCCTTATATTGTGGCCCCGTAATGTTAGGGCACCTAGGTGACATAGTGCAGAGAGTGCTGACAATCAGGAAAACTCATCTTCTTGAATTCAAATCTGGCCTCAGACTACTGTGTGACTCTGAGCAAGTCATTTAATTCTGTTTGCCTCAGTTTCCTCATCTGTAAAATGATCTGGAGAAGGACATAGCAAACCCCTCCAGTATCTTTGCCAAGAAAAGTCCAAATGGGATAATAATCAGACATGACCGAAATGACTGAACAGTAAATGTACCAAAGTGATCATAACAGTATTCTATGTTTACCAAGAAGTAGAAACAAATAATCATCTATCGATTATGAAATTGACCATGAAAAATGATGATGTGTGACTATTGTAGATTATTATTGCTGGTTATGAAATTATAAATGTGAGGAATTCAAAAGATATTAGAAAATTGGTGAACTGATAAAAAAGGAGGGCCATAGAAAGAGCATTGGATCTAGAGTTAGAGAATGTAGTTTCAAATCTTGCCTCTTACAACCTATGACTTTGGGCAGGTAACTTAACTACTCTGAGCTTCCCTCAGTTTTCTTACCCATTAAGAGTTTGGACTACATGGCCTCTGAGGTCCCTTCTAGCTTCAGATCTGTGGTCCTGCAAAATAAACAGAACCAAGATAATAATATAGACAATTATCACAATAATATAAATGAATAAATTACTAAAAGAAAATTAAAATCTTGACCAGTTAGGAACTTTGAGAAGAAACCACTAAGTTGGAAAAAAGGTGGAGAACTCTTAAAATAGATCACTATATACCTTACCAGATGAGGTCTCCTTGTTTTTTGTTTGTTTATTTGTTTGATTTACTGCCTTTTTTTTTTTTTTGTTCCAGGGAAAGATTCACTTTGGAGGTTTAAGGACTGGCTAAAGTTATGTAAAGATAAAATGCATCAATTATTTATGAAATAACAATAAATAGGATACAATAAAGAGGATAACAAAAAGCTGTATAAAGAGAATTTTCAATGAAAAAAATCTCTCAGAAGGAAGGAGTAATGGAAAGTAGGCAGAATAAATGAGATGAAAAACTAACATAATGCCTAAGAAGACTGAGCTGAGTATGGAGACAATTCCCTTTAGGAAATAGGGATGTAACGAAAATCAATTTAAATTTTATTTTGTTTCAGAAGGTTAAAAAAACTTCAAAACATGAAAAGGTAAGGCTTTAGAAAACAAATTTCAGTGATTATGATGGGTTGGAGATTAGGGGGATGTTTTATAAAATATACAAGGGTTACTGAAAATGTTTATAAGGATAATCTCAGGTACATGATGCAGCATGCTCTAATTTCCTCATTGGTATGACATTGTTACTATGAGTGGACACTTGTAAAGTGAATCTGCTGCCATAACTATTTGTGAATTGGTATACTCTTGGCTGAAAGTGGTTGTCTTCTGGTTAAATAATCCATAAATGGAAAGGAATAATTCAATTACTAAGTGGGGAGAAAAACAACTCTCCACTGCAAAAATTCAGTAGCAGATGTTTGAGTTAACAGTAAAAAAGTTTTAATATAACCCAGCTTGTAGCATTGTGGTATGGATGGTTTTAGGCAGAACAATAGAACATCATTGATAAAAGTCTTCTAAGATACCAACTACATTTAAACAACATGCTGAGTCAGAGTGTTAGAAGCTGGTTCCCTTGACAATGTCGCCATACATGCCTATCAAAACACTCTATACATGAAATTCAAAGGACCTATGATTTCAAAATCCAGGAAACTCCTAGTAATGAAACTCCTTTTGAATGCAGGTTATAATTCATTTGTGATTTAGCTAAATCCAAGTAATTGTCTGAGGTACAAAGAAGGTAAAAGATTGACCTAAGGATAATTCTGTTAGGAAGTAGATAGTATTTGAACCCAGGTACACTGACTTCAAGTCCAAAATTTGATGCATTTCTCTAGGCTACCTGTTCCTCTCTATAATAAACTACTTACAAAATTATAACATACCAATAGCTAACCTTGCAGGTATTTTAAAAAAAAATAGTATTCTGAAAACAAAAGGAGGGGAAAAAACAACATGGGAATCAGGATTATTTTTTGCCAGACTTTCTTGTCATATACAATCCAGACACAGGTGAGTTAGGAAAGGAAGATGGGGAAGTTTTAATGTAGTAGGAGGGGGAGATTGGTCAGAGCATTCCTGATGGATAGATAGATCTTTGCCTATCACCCTTTTCCCCCTCCTATGGGCCTTAGCATAGATGTGTTAATAAATGTTTAACAATAGACTCTCCACTGCCAAACTCCTCACAGTAGGTGGTCGTTGGAGCTACTGGACTCAGCACTTCTCTGAACCAGCCTTCTTATCTGCAACCACTCCAGATTCCTGAGGAAGTACAGCATGGAGAGGAAGACATGGAAACCTTTGCCTTCTAGGAAGAGATTCTCCAGCCTTTGTCCTTGGTTATCAACACCTTTTATTCCAATAAGGAAATCTTCCTTCCACATATCATTATCAATGCCTCTGATGCCCTGGACAAGATCTGCTAGGAGAGTCTGACAGATCCTTCCAAATTGGACAATGGTAAAGAGCTAAAGATTGACATCATCCCCAACCCTCAGGACCATACTCTGATTTTGGTGGATGTTGGTATTGGCATGACAAAAGCTGATTTGATCAATAACTTGGGAACCATTGCCAAGTCTGGCACCAAGGCTTTCATGGAGGCTTTGCAGACTGGAGCAGACCTACCCATGATTGGTCAGTTTGGTGTGGATTTCTATTCTTCTTACATGGTGGCAGAGAAAGTAGTTTTCATCACCAAGCACAATGACGATGAACAGTAGGCCTGGCAGTCTTCTTCTGATAGCTCTTTCACAGTCCATGCTGACCATGGTGAGCCCATTGGCAGCAGTACCAAAGTGATTTTATATCTGAAAGAAGACCAGACAGAGTATCTGAAAGAAAGGCAGGCCAAGGAGGTTGTAAAGAAGCACTCTCAATTCATTTGCTATCCCATCACACTTTATTTAAAGAAAGAATGAGAGAAGGAAATCAGTGATGATGAAACAAAGGAAGACACAGAGAAAGAAGAGGAAGAGCTAGCTAAACATGAGAAGAAACCCAAGATTGAAGATGTAGGGTCTGATGAAGAAGATGAAGGCAAGGACAAGAAGAAGAACACGAAGAAGATCAAGGAGAAATACATTGATCAGGAACAACTGGACTAGACCAAGCCCATCTGGACATATAACACTGATGACATTAGCCAAGAGGTATACAGCAAGTTTTATAAGAGTCTCATCAAAGACTGGGAAGATCACTTGGCACTAAAACATTTCTCTGTGGAAGTTCATTTGGAATTCAGAGCTCTGCTCTTCATCCCCTGCTGGACTCTTTTCATCTTTTTGAAAACAAAAGAACAATATTAAGCTGTATGTGTAGCATGTGTTCATCATGGATAGTTGTGATGAGCTTGTTCCTGAGTATCTTAATTTTATCTGAGGTGTGGTAGACTCTGAAGATCTGTCCCTCAACATTTCCAGAGAGATGCTGCAGCAGAGTAAGATCTTGAAGGTCATCCATAAAAACATTGTCAAGGAGCATCTAGAGCTCAACTCTGAACTGGCAGAAGACAGCAAGAATTACAAAAAGTTCTACGAGGCCTTTTTGAAAAACTTGAAGCTTAGAATACATAAGGACTCAACCAACAGATACTGTCTATTGTACCTGTCACATTATCACACATCTCAGGCAGAAGATGAGATGACTTCCTTATCTGAATATGAGTCCAGAATGAAGGAAACCCAGAAATGTTTCTACTGTATCACTGGTGAGGGCAAAGAACAAGTGGCCAACTCTGCTTTTGTGGAACTGTCCTGGAAATGTGGTTTTGAAGCAGTATACACAACAGAACCCGTTGATGAGTACTGCATGCAGCAGCTAAAGGAATTCAATGGGAAGATCCTTGTCTCTGTTCCTAAGGGAAGGTTAGAACTTCCAGAGGATGAAGAAGAAAAAAAGATGAAGGAGGGCAAGGCAAAATTTGAGAACTTGTGCAAACCGATGAAGGGAATTCTGGATAAAAAGGTTGAGAAAGTTACAATCTCCAGTCTGCTGGTGGTATCACCTTGTTGCCCTGTGACTAGCACATATGGCTAGATAGCCAACTTGGAACACATCATGAAGGCTCAGGCATTGAGAACGACTTCGCAATGGGTTACATGATGGCCAAGAAACACCTGGAAATAAACCCAGATCACCCTATCGCGGAGACTCTCAGGCAGAAGGATGAGGCTGACAAGAACAACAAGGCTGTGAAAGACCTGGTAGTGCTGCTTTTTGAGACAGCTCTGCTGTCTTCAGGTATCTCCCTTGAAGATCCCCAAACTCATTCAAATCAAATTTACCACATGATTAAGCTGGGTCTTGACATTGATGAGGATGAGGTGATAGCAGAAAAACTGAGTGCTACCATTCCTGATGAGATTCCCCACACTTGAAGGATGCATCCCACATGGAGGAGGTAGATTAGACAAACCTCTGCATCTGACCCCTGTGTTTTCTCACAGCAGCAGTAGAGGCCATGTCCTTGTCTGGCTCCATTTGGCAATGGCTAGTGTTTTTTTTAACTCCTGTTTTCCAGTATATTAGGGCAGGTCTTACAGAGTCACTGTTCTCTCCTTGATCTGGGGAGAGGATGTTGTGTATTGTGGGCTGTTAAAGTTTATTTTGTTCTGAAATTAAAGTATGTACAACAAAGAGAATGCAGTTTTTACACAGAAAATATAGACTCTCCAAAAATAATGTATACAAGACACATTTTAAAGTTCAATCTGCATTATTAAAATTTTCTCCATCTCTTTAAGTCTAGATAAGAAAAAAATCAAACCCTGATATGTAGCATTTTATGATTTCCATCTGAGGTGTTAATGCTCATGCTGAACAATCAGTTCTCAAGAGTCATTTCCAGCTAGCTCCCGCACACCCATGGATCATAGCATCTTGAAGTAGAGCTATTTGTCTTTTAGGAGGTACTGCCAAGAGCAGAACAAGACTGTGAGACATACAATTGTTTTCAGGGAGCATGAACCCTATCAGTAGAGGAAAGAGCAAACAGTGAATTCAAGGGAGGATTGTCCTAACTGTTAGGAGCTGAACTGTCGGAAAGTATCAAGCCCAGGGAATTTAACTGAGTAATCTACACACAGAAAAAAATGCTGAAAATGGGGGGGACAGGGGAATGAATTGATTATGAAGTACCCAGAAAAACTCCTACCAAATACACTAATATTTCTCTCTTTATTATATATGTTGCCACATATTTTGCCACATCTTCTTTATCTTTTGCACTTACCTTCTGTGATGTTTAGAACATAGCTTTATGTTCTCTAGTGTCCCATTTCTTTATTATTTATTAAAAGTTTATTATGATATGCATGATATTATGAGGGAATTTGGAACAATTTTGTAGGAATGATGTGCCAGGGTCTGGCAGAAGCCAGAATAACCACCTAGATGTACCCATTACATGCCTCAATCATTATTTTTTTCTAATTCATTGTGACACATATTTTTAAAAACAAAATTACTCAACACATGCTCAGATCTATTCATAAAAATATAATGTACCTCATTAATTTTTTAAATTGAAAAATGTAACCAACAGTTTCCTAAGAAACTTAATTCATTTAAAAATTGTTCTTTAAAAACAAAGGCATAGAAAGGCAGAAATATTCAGAAAGGCAGAAGATAAAATGAATCTTTTTTGAATCATGATAAAATAAAAATTACATGTAATAAAAGGCCATGGAAAAAAAGACTGAAAAAATTGGAAACTAAATATTGCTAAAGAATTAGTAGGTAGAACAATAAAAGACACAAACAATCAAAAACTTCATCAAAGAGAATGATAGTAATGAGATATCAAAAATTATAAGATATAGCCATAACAGTTCATAGAGGAAATTTTATAACCTTTTAATGCTTTTATGAATAAAATAGAGAAAGAGAAAATCAATGAATTGTGCATGCAACTAAAAAAAGCTAGAAAGAGAACAAATAAAAAACCTTCATTAAATATCAATTTAGAAATTCTGAAAACCAAATAATAAAATTGAAGTTAAGAAAACTATTGAACTGATAAGTAAAACTAGGAGCTGATTTTATGAAAAAAAAAACAGGTAAAATGGACAAACCTTTGGTTAATTTGATTTTAAAAAAAGAAATAAGAAAACCAAATTACCCATGTCAAAAAGGAAAAGGGTGAATTTGCCACCAATGAAGAAGAAATCAAAACAATAATAGGGAGCTATTTTGGCCTACCGTATGATAATAAATCTGACAATCTAAGTGAAATGGATGAATATTTACAAAAATATAAATTGCTCAGATCAACAGAAATAAAATACTTAAATAACCACATTTCAGAAAAAAGAAATTGCATAAGCCAATAATGAACACTGTAAGAAAATATGTTTGGGGGGCAGAGCCAAGATGGCAGAATGAAAGCAGGGACTTGCTTGAGCTCTCCCCTAAATCCCTACAAACACTTATAAAAATGACTCTCAACAAATTCTAGAGTTATAGAATCCATGAAATGACAAAGTGAAACAAATCTCCAGCCCAAGGTGGCCTAGATGATCTCTGGGAAAGCTCTATCACAACAGGCTGGGAGCAGAGTGAAGCTCAGCTTGTGCCACATCATCACAGACCAGGCCAGAGCAGACCTGGCAAAGAAGACCTCAGGACACTGAAACACTCAACCCTGGAGGTTTCCAGACTTCTCAACCCACAAATGCCAAAGACAACTCTGTTGCACTTAGGTGAGAGGAGAGTGACATCCAACCACAGGCCCAAGGCAACTGAGGTGGCTTCAGCAATGGCAGCAGCAGCAGCAGAGCCCCAGGCCCACAGACCATTGGGGGAATCAAGAGGCTAATCAGAGTGGGAGTGCAGGGAGCTCTTTGCTGGCACTAAGACAGAATTCTCTTGCTTTGCCCTGCTTGGATCTGGGTGGCAGTCCTGGTTGGTGGTTCTGGGGTGAGGAGGAGCACTGGTGTGGTGGAACTTGTGGTGGCTGTGGTGAGGGAGTTCTCTTGGCAGTTAAAAGTCAGAAAAGAGTGCTCCAGACCACTCAAAGACCAGAGCTCAGGCCAGGAGAGGAGTAACAACTCTTATTGAATCACATCACCTCAGAAGAACTGAAAATTTACAGGTACCTAGAAGTAGCCTTGAAAACAGCAGCAGAAAACCTCTAAAGCTTGGGACAGAGCACTCTGCACTCTGGAAGCAGTCATACCTTGATAAGGAGCTCAAAAGTCAAATAATTGGCTGGGAAAATGAGCATAAAATCTCAGACTATAGAATCTTACTTTGGTGACAAAGAAGATCACAACATACAGCCAGAAGAATACAACAAAGTCAAAGATCCTCCATTGAAAGTCTCCAAGAAAAATATGAATTGGTCTCAGGCCATGGAATAGCTCCAAAAGAATTTGGAAAATTAAGTAAGAGAAGTAGAGGAAAAATTGGGAAGAGAAATGAGAATGATTCAAGAAAATCATGAAAAATTAATCAATGGCTTGCTAAAGGAGACCCAAAAAACACTGAAGAAAATAACATCTTAAAAAATAAACTAACTCAAATGGCAAGAGAGGTCCAAAAAGCCAATGAGGAGAAGAATGACTTAAAAAGCAGAATAGGCCAAATGGAAAAGGAGGTCCAAAAGATCATTGAAGAAAATAATGCCTTGAAATTTAGAATGGAGCAAGTGGAAGCTAATGACCTTATGAGAAATCAAGAAATTATAAAACAGAACCAAAAGAATGAAAAAATAGAAGACAATGTGAAATATCTCATTGGAAAAACCACTGACCTGGAAAATAGATCCTGGAGAGAGAATTTAAAAATTATTGAACTACC
>CM053626.1:143038335-143057391 GCA_028646595.1 Phalanger gymnotis | reverse complement strand
TCAAAGCAAACAAAAGCCAAACTCTTCAAGGGCACTTGTTGAACTAAGTGCTAAGGAGCCCATTTTGCTTACCAACACAATGTAGTAAGTACAATGAGTGATATAACTTGGGGGCAAGGTCAGAAAATTTGTTTTGTTTTGTTTTGTTTTCTTTATTTTTCTTCTTTTGCAAAGCCATGAGCATTACTATCCTTTTTAATGAGCATTTGCCACTTATGTGCCAGGGATTGTGTTTCATTCTGGAGATGCAAAGAAAGAGGCAAAGAAGTGTCTGTTCTCAATTGTTTAACACACACACACACACACACACACACACACACACATACACTTCTGTATTTCTGTAAATATGCTTTCCTCTATGGCACTTTCAGGTTTTCAAAATATTTTTGTTGCTACTACTCTATGAGAAAAGTGGTATAGGAATTATTATCCTATCTTTACAAATGAATAAATTGAGGCATTATATAGGCTGTTTTAAAAATCAGGGTCACATCTAGCAAGTAGCCAAATAAGGAGCTGATGCATTTCTAAGGGTTCCAAATAATGTGTTTTCCCCACTATGGATGACTTCTGCTCTTAATGTGAAATGTCTGGATTGAACCAAAAATTGAGGAATTTTTCCAAGATGATGTTTTAATTGTCATGCTTTTGTTAAATTGCATGTCTTGATTTCCTAAAATCATTGCATATGCTACAATAATCTCTGTTAAAGCCTAGTGATTATGGTAGGTTATTCTATTATTTAATGAAGTCATTACTGAGCCACACAGTGCATACTAATATAAAAACTGCTGAAGGAGGTAAAGTTTATTCAGATCTCCATGTAGCTCACATTTTGAATTCTCTCAACTCTCACCTACATCAAGTCGAGCAAAACTTTTGAAGAAGAAACTCTGTGTTCAATTACTATGTTGTTACCAAACCAAGACTGCTGAAGTAATGTTAGTGGGTTTAATGAAAGCCACAAAGGCAAAAAAACCGGAATAAGGCCTTCTTTCTACTTTCAGCTTTCCACATGGTCTTTTAAATCCAAATGTCTGGTAAAGAACAAAAATACATTCTGTTTCTAAATGAAATTCACTCAGCCTCACATGACCCATCCATGTGAATCAATTTACAAGCAGTTGTTCATCCATCCCACCTATTCACGTGGCTTCAAGTACCAATTTTATATCGGTCACTTTGAAGGCATATCTTTAGTTCCAGTAATGAATCAGATTCTTATTTAACCAAGGGATTCTCATTAAATCGGCAAATCCTACCTTTTATCCTTCATAAATCAATGTAATTCTAAATACACAGGAAATTGGTAGATTATCTGGAAACGAAAGGTTTCTTGATTCTTGTAAGTGTACTTGACTAAGTTAGTCAAATTGAAACCTACTGAAAAAGGTATACCTAGACCTGTGCCATGAGAGTTTTGATTAACAAGGAAATGGTAGAAGTTATAAGGGGAGAGAAGAGAATTTTGAATCCCTTTGAGTACTAGTCATTTTATTGTAATGGAACCTTTTTCCAAAAGATCAGAATGAAACAAAACTTAGATTTTATTAGGAAAGATTTGGTAACAATAACTGATAAGTTTACAATGCTTTGAAGTTTATGAAGCATTTTATATACAACATCTCACTAAGCCTTACAAAAAAAGTGTAAAGTAGAGAAGAGAACTATTATTATTCCCATTTTATAGATGAGGTAGAATGACCCATCCATGGTCACATGGTTCATGTATGAAGTAGAGTTTGAGCCTAAGCCTTGCATACTCCAAAATTTATCTTATCCATTATGTGATGCACATGAACATACATTTTCATCTCCTAATTTTGGCTGTCCTTTCTGAAGAATTAGAAGGTCACGATGCTCCCCTAAATATCTTTCCAAATGAATATTTCCTGGTGAAACTTCTATTTTCCTTCTTTTTTTCTACCTTATCTTACTAGTTCTCATCTGATTATATCAAACCCAGTTTTTTCAAATATTTTTATACTTATCTCAAAAAAGTACTACTCTGATGTCTCATCATAAACTCTAGGTTTACAATATTTCTGTCAGAGAAGTACAAACTCTGCTAGGCCCTATTAAGTCAGGAAACCTTAGAGTATGGTCCCAGCAATAGCCAAGTTTTGCTGTCACAGTAAGTACTATATTCAGAGTGTTGGGGAGTAAATGATTCATTTGTTTGGATATTCCAAACCAGGAAACAGATAATTAAGAATAATGTCTTCAGTCTCATGTTATTCTGCCATAATAGTTACAGAGGGAGTTATGAAATAGAGCACTGCCCAATAAGCTTAGAATTTACAAAACTGTAAAAAGTACATAATATATAATTTTGTCAAAGAAAATGAAAACAAAACAACCCACCAAAACTTTAGGACTAAAGTCTCAAGGCACTCTTTAGGGGGAATGCTATCTCTAAGCATTTTCGGGAACAAAAGAAATAAGGAATACATCAATGGTTTGGGCATTCAAATTTTTAGAAATGTTAGAAAAGGAAACAAATTTTAAAAATAAATATATTACTAGAAATTCTGAAAATTAAAAAAAGAAATAAACAAATAGAATACAAAACACTAATGATAAACAAGATTATTATATAAGAATTATACAAGAATAAAATTATATAAGAATTATATAAATTATATAAGAAATTATATAAGAAAAGAGAATGAATGCAGCATTAAAAATATGCAGGAAAAGGAAGTTCAGAAGGGGACACAGACCAATATGGAAACATTTCTACTATTGTTTTAAATTTAATATATACTAAAAGACCTAAATTGCATGTAGTGGAGATTCATATTTTCACATGTAATCCTCTTTTATATGCTCAATATATAGTAATATGCTTTTTTGCCTCTGTCCTAAGTTGATTTCTCTCTTTTCTTTCTAGGCCTTAGTGATTTTATTAGCTGCCAAATCCATGTATCCAGTCCTAATCTCTCTCCTGATCAGTCCCACCTGCTGGACATATCTTTCTGGAAAGAGTGAGAGTGTAGAGAGAGTGCCAACACGGAATTCATTTTCTGATCCCTTAAACCTACCTCTCATCTCTATGTCTCTCATTGTTGAGGTCAGCACCACTCTTCCTGTCACTGGCAACCTTGCATTTGTCCTTGACTCTTCCTTATCCCCTCACTTCTCATGTTCAATCACCTCTTGCATTTGTCTTCTCTCCAGTCATAATGTCACTATGCTATTGTTTCACTTCTTGACATATTACTGTAATAGTCTCCTAACTGGTCTTCAGGCTTTCAGTTTTTCACCTTTAACAATCCATGGTCCACATAGGCACTGAAATATTCTTCCTAAAGCAAAGGTCACATTATGTCATTCTGAGGCTCAAAAACTCTCCTAAATGTCACCACTGCCATTGTCATTGTTTTCACTTTCTCCTCCTCCTTTTCCTCCTCCTTTTTCTTTTTCTCCTTCTCCTCCTCCTCTTCCTTCTTCTTCCTATCCCAATTTTATGTGTTAATTAAAGGAATGTTATACGTGCTTTTAAAATTGTTTTTTAATAACAAGTATTTTTAGTAATTAAAAGAAAATAAATCCCTTGGTACATATCTACACATGTATGGCAAAACAGATTCCCACATTAGCCATATCTCAAAAATTAAATCTCTTATGGATTATCACCCTTCTGTTGGCAGGTGAGTGGCAAATTTTATCTTCATCTTCTGGATTTGTGAATTATCACATTGTTGGTATGAGTCTTAAAATTTTTATATGAGTTCTGAAGTTCTTTTTCTGCATAAGATTGCTATCACTGAAGTTCTACCATTCACTTCATTCTGCATAAGTTCATAAAAATATTTTCAGTTTCCTCTGAAACTGTCCATTTTGTTACATTGTTGCAATAATATTCCATTACATTCACATACCACAATTAGTTTAGCCTTTCCCCAATAGGAGGATACACTCAATTTCTTTTTTTCTTCCTTTGTCTCTGCAGAAACTATCTGAAGTGGCCTTCACATAATAGATATTTTTAAAAAATTGTACTGGAATTGAATCTGTTACTGGAATGAGAGGCTTGCGAGTCATGTAGTGATAGTAAGGAATAACTTGTGAATAGCCTCAATGGTGCAATGGTGCACATGAAATATTATAAGAGCAAGATAAAGGCCCTCAACCCATTGGATAAGAGTAAATGGAATTTTATATAGTGCTCTAAGTTTTCAAATTTATATAGTACTTTAAGATTTGCAAAGTGTAAATGGCAAACTACTCCAGTATCTTTGACAAGAAAACCACAAATGGAGTCAAAGAGTCAAACACAATTCAAAATGACTCAACAACAATAAAAATCTTTTCATGCATAGTATCCTCCCTTTGGGGGTCATCTTACTTCTTCTGAGAAGAAGTTGCAGATATTACTCCTTTCTGGATAACCTGCAACCTGTTACTGAACTCCTGAGCTAGAGGTGGTTTCCAACGCTAGAAATATTCATCTCAGGATCACTGTTCATTCTTCTGTGTTCAGGAAAAGAAACACAAAGCAGAAGATGAAACCAGAGACCTGAAATCCAGTCACAAGCTCATCTAGGCAAGCATATGGACTTGTTGCCATTTAGACACAATTACCATTACTGGCAGAAGGAATTTCTCCTCTTCTCTCTATGGAAGTCTATAGTAGAAGCTGTTAAGTGCCAAGCAACATTCTTCAAAGACAGGAAGAGGGCATGAAGATTTTTATTCCCATTCCACCAATGAAGAATTGTAGCTAAGGATTTTGGACCTAATGTAATGGAGAATTATTAGATGTTTTTGAGCAGACAGTAACAAAGATGTTGAGGTGCAGAGAGACAAGTTCCAGAATTATGGTTAAAAGCAAACCAAACAAATCAAAATGGAGTTCCAACTTGTCTACTTACAAACTGGTACCTTGGCCATATGTCTTTACTTATCTTTGATTCATTTTCCTTATCTATAAAATAGGAACAGCAATGTTTGCACCTATAGTTGTTGTAAAAAACTAATAATGTTTTCCAAATGCTTTGTAAACGTGAAGCAATATTTAAATGAATGCCATTACTATGATTAGAGCTGAGCCTTCTAAAGATTAATCTTGAGGTATTTTATAGACTAAATTGGAGGAGGAAGAGAGTGGTGGCTGGCTGAAAGCACATTGAAAAAGGAGACCTCAGTGGGACTATAAAGAAAGGGGACTCTGGGGAGCCATATTGAATTCATTTTACTTTAATGCAAATTACTTTATCAGGTCAATTCTCTCACTTACTGAAGGGATGGTTACAGCTTAAAGTCTCTGAAGAGGAAAGGCATTTGTTGAATCAAAGCACTGGAACAAGAATACCATTGTCTAATTCACAGTGTTGACAAGCATAGGTTGTTTGGTAAGTAAATAATTTGGCATGTGTAATTGTAATTTATTGATTCTCTTCTGGCAAATCAATTGTACTGACAGTTTCAATTCAAAACCTTTCCAAGGTCAATGTAGCTTTTGAAGAACAGAGTACACAAAACAAAGGAAACTTTAGTTATTAATTTATGTAAATAAATCATGTTTACAAATAGAAATAATATGTATTCTAGAACAATGGTGTCATACTCAAATAGAAACAGATGTGTAAAGGCAGCATATTCACTTAGAAAACCACAAATTAGCATTATCTGTGTCGTATAGTATTTTATTTTTTTAAAACATTTTCCAATTATATTTTAATCTGTTCTTGACTATACATAGAAAGGATGAGTGTGACTAGATCTAGTTGACACTCAGTTGTATGGCCCAGGAGCTGACTATATTCGCACCACCACAGTGAGATCCTTGGGCAGCTAATCCACATAACCACAGAATGGTAGTTTTTCTGGCCTATGGTTAGCTTGCTCTTCCAATTCCAATGATACTAAATTGTTGACTGCTTAAGAGAAAACAAGTGATAGCTTTCCAACTGTACCACTTGTTTTCTCATTCCCATCTACTTCAATCCCAGCTCTAGCCTCCCATTCCAGTGTGTCTTCTAGAATTTCTTGTCTACAAGTAGCACATTTCTTTTCATTTTTTATTTCTTCTTATTATGTTCTTTCCATCTGGATTTCATAGACACCTGGTTCCCCCCTGATAACACCTCATCTATGACAGCCCTGTCTAGTTGTGGTTACATAGACTCTCGTATCACTTACCAATGAACCCAATGACCATTTCCACACTTTTCCCTTTGCTCAGCAACCTTTCCTCTTTTGAAGTTCAATCAATCAAAATTTGTCACCTAATCCAGATCTAGGTAACTGTTATTTTCTTATGTCCAGTCCATTCTCCTTCCTTTATCCATAAATTCAATACCTAGTTTATAGTCTTCCTCCCAACCTACAAGAGGAACGACATCTACCTCAGGCAGGCTGGGTAACATTTCCCCCAAAATGCAATTGACCTATTCTTGAGGCTTAATTCATCCAGAAAAAGAAGACTCAAATCAGTGATATAATTCTTGTAAGTATAAAAATGCAGCACATTGCTCCTGAGAATTCTAACAGTCTGTTGACCAGGCATGCCACTGTGGCAAATGGGAAGTTTTGACAAACCAAATTAATTTTGTGCCCTTGCTAAATATAGTTTCCATGTTATTCTTAAGTAAATTTCCTTTTGTAAAATTTTAGAGGTATAGATAGCATACTAAACAATACCCATGCTCAAATGACCTGACTGGCCTGGTTCAGCATACTGCCCTCCTAGGAGGGGACTTCAGTCTACCCAATGTTCTTACAAACTCCCTTACTTTCCATTTCCTCAATCTACTCAATCTCCTTGACCTGCTTCTCTTTGCCTTAGCTATAGGCAGGGACAGTCCTCTATTGTAATCTTTCCACAAGTGATTCCTTTCCATGTTGAAGAACTCCAGCAAATTTTTATCAGTTTATAACTAAAAATCCATTTTTGCCTATGCCTCACTCCTCCTAAACCTGTTTTTTATCCTTAGTGTGACCTTCAGTCCTTAAAGTCTTTAGTATTTTCCCAGGCCAACAATTTTGCTCTGTACTTTCCTTTCTTGCCGCTTTTCATCTTTCAATTGACCATGACTACTCATGAAGGCTTGCTCCCTTGTTTTATGGCCATTTACACCTTTTCAAACCCCAAACTCAGATTATTGCCATGTCTAACTCCACTGTAACACATGCTCATGCTTTATTAAGCAGACATACTGACTGATTCCATGACAAAGTTATGTTATCTAATCTCAATTGTGTGTGTCTGTATGTGACTCTAGCAAGGAAAAACATTTATTCTCTCAGATTCTCTTTCCTAATCCCCATTGCAGCTGCTCCAAATCTTACCTTCTACCCTAAAATCTCCCATACCATCCCTTCCTCCCAGCATAACAGCCGAATTCCTTGCCTTATGCTTGCCTGGACTCACCTTGAGCTTTTTATTATTTCATTCTCTTCCTACTACAACCCCTTGGCATTATTTCTAATTCCTCCTTTACAGCAGTCTCTGGGGAAGAGATAATCCTGCTCCTTGCCAAAGCCAATTACTCTGCATGTACATTTCATCCTACATCCTCCCATCATTTCTAACATGTTGTCCTTTCTGTCACTCCTCTCCTTCTCCATTTTTCAATAATTCCTTAACTACCAGTTCCTTCACTGCTGCTTAAAAATACATCCAAGTTTAACTTACCCTTGCCAAAAACAAAACAAAACAAAAAAATCTCATTAGATCCTACAATCCTAACAAGCTATTATCATATATCTTCCCTCTTTTGGAAAGCTAAATTTCCTGGAAAAACTGTTTACATTCATTGTCTTCACTACCTCTTCCATTACTCTTTTCTAAATCCTCCAAAATTTAGATTCTGGCCTCCTCATTCAATTGGAATTTTCCTTTCAAAGTCATCAATGACCTCTTAGTGGCCAAATCTAATGGCCTTTTTCTCAATCCTCATTCTTCTTGACCTCTTCAAATCATTCGATGTTTTTGACCACCCTTTCTAATTCCAACACACAGTAGGCATTTCATAAATGATTATCAATTGATTGTCTCAAGCTTGAGATATATTACGAATACTTATAGATGTTGATAGGTGTTAAATTTTAATAGTCTGGATGAATATATGTTAGTATTTCTAGAACACTTGGATATTGTAAATGTCTCTAAGACCTAGCACAAATTATCACCTTTGCCCTGAGGAAAGTGCTAGCTTTGTCTTTTCTGACATAGACATATTCTATCCCTCTCCCAGGAAATGCTTATTATTGCTCTTAATCATTCCCATGTGTCATGACAACCAGCATAAAAGTTTTGTTTCAAAATCAAAGAAACAGAATCCATTTCACACTACCCATATGTAGGCACAGAATTGATGGGAGATGTATAATAACAATGGTGGGGTTCAGTGGAAAGACTGCCTGTTCTAGATAGCTAAACTTGATGTTATCTAATCTGAATATGAATCTAGATTTTGGCATTTATTACCTTTATGACTGCCATATAAACTACATTCTAATGTAGATAGGGACAAGGACTCAACCTGTGACTTCACTCGGCAAGGGAACTTCCACTGCAAGTCAGCACCTTCTCTGCAAATTGTAATCTTGGAGGCATTGAGTGGTTAAGCGATTTACCAAGGTCACATAGCTAGTATTTGTCAAAGGTGATATCTGAACCAAGGTTTTCCTAGTTTGAAAGCCGGTTTTATAGTCATTAAACTGTTCTTTATCTCTAGTCTAGGATTCTTAATATGGGGTCAATGAACTTTTATTTTTGTAATTATATTTTAAACACTTTAAAACATAGTTTGACCTCACTGGACTGCCAAAGTACAGTCACACACACACACACACACACACACAACTAAGAACTTCTAATCTAGTGTGTTGTAAAAAGAGACACAATCTAAGCTTTTAATTTAATGGCACTTCATTCAAAAAAGTTTGAGAATCTCTGGCATAGGTAATTTCAGTAAATCCATTGAATAAAAACTATAATAGAAGTACTATGCATTAAAAATGGACAAATGTGTTTTACACTATATTTTTAATGCTTATAGATGAGGTATATCAATGTAGATGCAACCTCAATAGTCAGTTATGAATTATTTGTTCATTTCCCAGGATTTTTGCAGACTTGCAGTTTCTTTCACCTCATATTTTAAGAGTAAGCTCTGACAAGATTTTTGCCATATATATAGCAATTGTACTAAAAAGTAACCCCAGCCTTTATAGAGTTTTTAATTTTTTTTACCTAATCATTCCAATATGCTCTTTACAAGTAAAGTCAATACCATTAATACCAAACTAAAATAAAATCGACAATTTACAGCTTATAATTAAAAGGTTTATCAAATTATTAGGCCTTCAAGATTAATTTTGGCTAGTAAGGAAGGACAAAGAGATTCAATGTCCCAGTGGAATGTGGAACAACTGCCTCTAGCAAAAATCTAACAGCATTTTCTGCTACTCTATGCAGATCATGATAATGGTAAAATACACCAAAGGTTTTCAGACATGATATTCTAATATGGAGTCATGGGGGAAGTAGTTTGTGGTTGAAAAAGCAATGCCTCTTAGTAGACAGACTCCACATAACTGCATTTTGAAAAATAACTGTGACGAATTGATTTATTTTTTAAAAGAGGCTCACTGAAAGGATTTGGTTATTATTCTACCCCATCATAAGTACACAGTTTTTGTGGGGGTGTTTGTAAATCTGAGTCACCCTAAGAAGAAATATGGCTGGAAAAAAACCACACAGACTTTTCTGTGTTAGGATAAACATGCAAGTCAGAATTAAATTCAAAAATCACCAAACTCCTTTGAAGAACATTTAGCAGACAACACAGATTGGCATACTACTATACTGGTGTAGTTTAAGGATTTTTTTTCAAGTCATATGCTAATATACTGCAGTAGCAATAAGTGTCAATGTATAGCTATTGTTAGGATAGGATAGAATGGATGTCTCCATGTTGTTAACACTGCCCTGTGGAAAGTTAAGAGCTCATCTGTCTTAACTCTCATTGTATCCTATGGAAAGGATTTTGTTGTTGTTCATACCTGTGTTTTCATGCATTTGAAGAACTCTTAGTTTGGAAACTACCTACATAGGTGCAAATGAAATGACAGTACTTACTTGTGACTAATCTTCACAGGCATTCATTTTCATATATGTATATATTTCACATATAAGTGTATATATTTCTTATGTTTGCATATATAAATGTCACATTTTAAATAACTTTACATCATGGATAAGATCATTTGCTTTGGAGTTGACCTGGGTCCAAATTTTATCTCTGATGCTTATTACTTGTATGAGTTTAAGAAAAATTCCTACAAGGTTAAATGTATAGGATAGTTATCCCTAAGTACATTTGAAGGATGAAATATAAGAATGTAAAGATGTAGAATACAAACTCTATCTTGTAAGAAGGCTTAATGAAATGCAAAGTAAAATTTTTTTCCTAACCTCCCTCAAGTGAGACAATTACTATTTTCCTCTGTTTAATTTTTAGAGCCCCTGACAATAATGGGGTTCATAGATTATGGAGACCATAGATTCAATGATAGAGGAGACCTTGGAGGTCAATTAATCCAAACTCATTTAATAGATGAGAAAGCTAAGACATATAGAAGTTAAATGATTTGCCAAGGTTACGTTTTTAGAGTATATTGATACTGTGGGAATAGTAATAAGTGACGTTTATACAACACTTACTATGTGCCAGCACTGTGCTAAGCACTTCAGAATCATCATTTCATTTGGGTCCTCACACCAACCCCGTGAGGCAGGCGCTATAATTATCTCCATCTTACAGACGAGGACCCCGAAGTAAATAGAGGTTCACCTTGCCCTCAGTTACATAACCATAAAATATCTGAGGCTGGATTTGCACTAAGGTCTTACTGGCTCCACGCCCAATTGAATCCTTCCACCATGCCACCTAGCTGCCTTAAAGAGCACTGGCACCAGAGTCAGGGAGCTTGGGTTTAGATCTTGCCTCTCTAATGCTTATTACTCGTGTGACATTGAGCAAGTCACTTATTCTCCCTGGGTCTCCATTCCCTTATCAGTAAACTTAGGGGACCAGAAGGGCTCTGAGGTCTCTCCAGCTCTGAATCTATGATGCTGTGATCCATACTGACCCACACAATACTCTGTAGTTATCTCTTCATATAAACAAAAAAGTGATTAAAAACACCCGCTTACTGTATGAGTGATTCAAAGATATTTCCTCTAGAGTTACAACTAGAAGGAAAAGACAATTGACTCCCTAACTACCTCTCCCCTAGATAATCATTAGCATTCATTGACATTTGATCCAGACCTTGGTTACACCAAAGCCAAGTAATCAGGATAAAGATAAAAGATTAGTCACGAGTAAGTACTGCCACTAAGATTCCTCAGGTCTGAATGTACTAATATAAACCTTCCATCCACTCAGAAAATTGCTGCCTCCAGAGGTAATGCTACCGCTATATACATGAGTGATGGCATGTCAGTTATGTTAATTATATTGTATTCCGAGTTGAGGTGGTTTCTCCAATCACAAATCAATAAAGCCATAGCATACTTTATGAAGCAATTACTATCTGTGGTTTCTTTATATTGGGTTTTCTTCATACAAGATTGGAAGTATCTAATTTGGCCCAGAATCAATAAAAGCTAAGTTAAATGAGCTTTATCCTGGAAAGGAAATGTAAGAAAAAATGGTTTAATGACTTTTGATAATCACTTCTATTGAATATTTAGTTTTTAGTTAGATAGTTTCAGAATAGATAGATGTTCATACAGGATTAGGTTTATCCAGGTCTGGAAATCTAAATAAATGAGGATAAAATAAAAATATGGCCCAGGAAGATTAGATTATATGTTGAATGCTGTAAAAATGTCATCGATGTGGTTCCCACCAAAGACAAAACAAAACAAAGCAAAATATAGACAAAAATGTTGTTTACTACATGCTTGGCTTGTAGTTGTGCAGACAGGTCTAGGAAGAGTGTGAAGGTGATCAGAACTAAATACTGAGGGTGGGGGTGGGATATGACAACAGGGAAAAACTAAATGAAGATGTGCTAAGAGAGAGGGAAGTTAGTGAAGGTGGAAGCAATAAGTATGAGCATTTGCTAATCATTAAAAGGCAAACAGCAATTTGCACGAAAGACAAGAAAGACAAAGAAAGAGAGGAGAGCACTAGGGAGAAGAAGAGAGACAGATAGACACAAAGAAAGATCTCTGAAACTCAATTTGTGCTATCTAGGGTGTAGAAAAAATGAATCAGTTCTTTTTTCCATCCTGGGATTGGTACTCATGCCAGTGATGGAGACTGGATAGAATGGAAGAAACCGTTTTTTATTCTCATGTCCATGTTGTATGTTGGAAATTGAATAGGTTTAGAAAATTCATTCACAACTTTTAGGTTAAAGAGATGGAGAGGTGAGGAGATTAAAAGATGTGGTAAGGCCTAGATAGTCAAAAGAATTAAAAATGAAAAAGACTTGCCAAAACAGAATAGAATGATATTAACTGGTTCCCAGGGGCTGATATGTCCCCTGAACTTCCCAAATATCTTGTCTACTACCAAATAATACTTCTTTTAGGTCATTCATCACCTTAATCCACACAGATTCATTATTAAACAAAAAGCCTAAAACATCCATATCATATTTTTTAAAATCGGGTTACATGCCTGAAAAACTATATTTTGTGTTGTGCAAGATAAAATATGTCTCTTTAGCCAATCTCCTTTCTTCAAGTCGTGATACACTGTTCTTCCTTTCCTAAACCTGACATATTGACTGGACATAATCCAACTCAACAAGTTTTTATTAGATGCTAAAACATACATTCATGGGGTACAAATTGCCATAAAGACATTTGCATGTTTCTATTATGTAAGTCAAATTTGATTACAACAAACTTCAAGAAAGAACCAGATCATTTTTATTGTATTGAAGTTCATTGTTTCCAACATAATATTGCATAAAATAAGTAGGCCTGGAAATTTTCTTAATATGCTTACATTTTCATTTTAAGAGTATTCTTTGCGAGAGGGTTTGACTTATGTTGGCAACCACATATGTAAGTAGTCACATATCTATTTTCTTGTCAGAAATACCTAACTTTCTTTTCTTGTGAAGAAAAAAATATTTCTGTATTCCTAGAATATTATGTGGGTCATAGATCATGCCCTATAATATAGTACATTTCCAAATTTGTATGTTCTTCCAAGTCAGTGTCTTTTCTGGTAGGAACATTCCTTAGTGGATAAGCAAGCTCAAGTTAATCCCCAACCCAGGAAAGAAGATGCATTGGTGGTTAAGGATTCATACATCAGATTTCTCCATGTCTTTCTTCTCCTTTCTGATTCAGGGAGATATGTCTGGAAATGATGAGTTGATTAAATTTGGAGATGTTTCTCTTCCCACCCAATCTCTGTGTGTCATAAATGGTATAGAACTTGTTGATGTCAGCTACTCATTCAGTGTGGGTTACCACCATGTTTATCTTCTAAAGACCTCACAGCAACAACTAATGCCCCCAACCACAAGACTTGATTATTATAATTCCCTCTTCCTCAGACCTCTAGCTTAACTTCTCTATTGCTTACAGATTGCTCCTCCTCAGTCTTCAATGTATTCAATGTTTTGCTGTCAGGAGCAAGTTTTTTTTTTAAGTTTGGGCTTTAATAACTTACTACCATTATTTAATATGTTAAAGTAGTATGTTTGAAATGTGTTGTATAGAATTCATGAAATCATTCATTCATTATACATAGCTCCTCGCAGATTAGATCACTAAAATCCTAGAAGTAGAAGCTAAAAACTAAGGTGGTCTCCTGGACAAGCACTCATCCTTAGGCCTTTTGGAAAACATCTGAGATAGATGATTGTTAATCTTTATTTTAAAAGATAATTTACTTTCTTTCTTTCATAGGAAGTATTTCCCAACCCCTTTAATTCTAGTACCTCCTCTGTGTTATTTATTTCCTATTTCTTCTGTATTAAGCTTGCTTTGTATATATCATCTTGCATGCTGGCTCTCCCATTAAATTGTAAACTCCTTGATGGCATGGACTGACTCTTGCCTCTTTTTATCTTCCCCAGGGTAGCAAAATGTCTGGCACATAGTGGCTGCTTAATAAATGTTTATTGATTGATTGGCTTCTACATCAAAATCATGAAGTACTTTACGATTGTACAGCATTTTATAAAATACTTTTGAACATACATATTCTTACTGCAATAGAGTCAGCAGAAAAGAAAACATTATTACCTTTATTTTACAGATGAGAAGTTAAATCACTTGCCTAAGAAAACAGAGTTAGACAGTTGTAGAGCCATAATTTGTACTCAAATCTTTTGCTTTCATCTAGTTCTTTTTCTCTTGTACCCTAATGATTAGAGTTTAGGCTTCCTCAGATCAACATTGTACCAATTCTTTTAAAAACTTTTTTATAACAAATTTATTTTATAAACATGTATTTCTATAACACAGTACAATTTTTTTATAAAAGATAATTGCACAAGAAACTGCAAATCTACCATGTAACTCTTGCTATTCTCTCTGAATATACACTAAGTTATCATGTTACTTTATGGTTTTTTTTCCTTTTTTTCTTCCCCTCCCCCTCTCTTGAGATGACTACCATTAGACACTATTAGGGATAAATACGTAAAATTATTCCATAAATACTTCTATTTATCAGCAATTTCTTTGGTTGCAGATAGAGCCTTCATATATTCTTTATAGTTAATTCGTGTGTTTGTAATAGTCAAAATGACTTAGTCTCTCAAAGTCATTCTTAAAACATTATTGCTGTGACTGTATATAATATTCTCTTCGTTCTGCTCACTTCACTCTTTATTATTTCATGCAAGTCTTTCCATGACTTTCTAGGATCACTGAGCTCCCTATTTCTTATAGCGCAGTACTGTTCCATCACAATCATACACCACAACTTGTTCAGCTCTTCTCCAATTGATGAAGATCTCTGCATTTTCCAATTCTTTGCCACCAAAAAGAGAGCTGCTATAAACATCCCTTTCACAAAGTTATAATTACTATTTGTGGATTTCCCTTCATCTTATTTTTACTTACTATCTTCTTTCTCGATCTCTCTTTTTATCCTATCCCTGTTGCCTTATCTCCTTCTCCAACCCTCCACTTCACACACCCCTCCAAGTCCCTTCAATCTCAATACATACATCCCTGCAAAAGTCACCGCAATTCTCTCCCCACCCTCCCAAATCCCAATCCACATGCACACACAGAGGACTCTAATCTCTACATGGCCCTGTCCTCAAGTTTTCTCCCCTCTCCACATGTTCAGAAGTCTTCAACAACCTTCTAGATATACAAATTGTTTCCTCTTCAACCCAGATGAGAGTAAGGTGCCAACATTACCAGCTCTCCACCCCTACCTTCTTCCTCTGTAGTTCTTTCACACCCTATTTTTATAATTTAATTGCTCCCTTTTATCTTTTCCTACCCATTTTTTAAAAATCAACCAATCACACACAACTCAGGTAAAACCCTTCTTTTAAACTACCTTAGTAATGATGACAGTTTTGAGAATACTGATTACACTTTTGTGTATATCATAAGTAAACAGTTGGACCTTAATGAGTGCCTTGTAATTAACTTTAATGTTTTTATTTCTTCTGGATCTTTTATGTTGAATTTTCCATTGAGTCCTGGTATTTTTCTTACAAATACTTCAAAATCTTTTAGTTTGTCAAGTGTCCATCTTTTTCATTCAGGATCATACTCAACTTTGCCAGGTCAGTTATTCTTGGACACAACCCCAGCTCTCTTGCTCTTCGAATATAATTTTCTAAGACCTACAGTCTTTATTTTATTTTGTGTTTTAATAGTATTTTATTTTTCCTAATTACATGTCAAAACAATTTTAGCATTCATTTTACAAGATTTTGAGTTCCAAATTTTTTTCCTCCCTCCCCCTTCCTAAAATGATAGGCAATTTAATATAGTTTACACATGTGTTATCATGTGAAACATACTTCCATATTACTCACAATTATGAAAGAAGAAAAAGATCAAATGGAAAAAAGAAACACAAAAAAGAATAAATTAAGTGAAAAAAGGATGGTTCAATTGGTTCAGAGTCCATCCATTCTTTATCTGGATGTAGATAGCATTTTCCTTCATGAGTCCCTTGTACTTGTCCGGGATCATTGTGTTTCAGAGAAGAGCTGAGACTTTCATAGTTGACACAATGTCACAATGTTGTTTACAATATTTTCCTGGCTCTGCTCATTTTCCTTTTCATCAGTTCATACAAGTCTTTCCAGGTTTTTTTTTTCTGAAATCTGCCTGTTTATCGTTTCTCATTGCACAATAGTGTTCCATTACATTCATGTACCAAAGCTTCTTCAGCCATTCCCCAGTTGATGAGCATCCTCTCAATTTCCAATATTTTACCACCATGAAAGGCTGCTATTAATATTTTCGCACATATAGAACCTTTATCCTTTTCTATGATCTTTTTTGGATATAGAACTCTTCGCGGTATTGCTGGATCAAAGAGTATGCATAGTTCAATTGCCTTTTGGGCCTAATTCCAAATTGCTCTCCAGAATGGTTTGATCAGTTCACAACTCCTCGAACAGTGCATTAGTGTTCCAATTTTTCCACATCCTTTCCAACCAACATTTATCATTTTGCTTTTTGGTCATGTTAGCTGACCAATGTAAGGTGGTACCTCAGAGATGTCTTAATTTGCATTTCTCTAATCAAAAGTGATTTAGAGCACTTTTTCATACACCAATATTTAGCTTTGGTTTCTCTATCTGAAAATTGCCTGTTCATATCCTTTGACTATAAATTGAACAATGCCTCGTATTGTTATAAATTTGACTCGGTTCTTTTTATATTTAAGAAATGAGGCCTTTATCAGAGACAATTGCCGTAAAGATTATTTCCCAGCTTTCTGCTTTCCTTCTAATCTTGGTTGCAATGATTTTATTTGTATAAAAGCTTTTTAATTTAATGTAATCAAGATAATCTATTTTACATTTTGTAATGTTTTTTTATTTCTTGTTTAGTCATGAATTTTTCCCCTCCCCATAGATCTTGTAGGTAGCCTATTCCTTGCTCTTCTAATTTGCTTATGGTGTCACCCTTTACATCTAAATCATGTACCCATTTTGACCTTATCTTGGTATACAGTGTGAGATATTGGTCTACACCTAGTTTGTGTTCTATTGCTTTCCAGTTTTCCCAGCTGTTTTTGTCAAATAGTGAGTCCTTATACAAAAGTGGGGTCTTTGGGTTTATTAAACCCAGGGTTACTATTGTAATTGACTACTGTGTCTTGTGTACCTAATCTATTCCACTGATGCACAACACTATTTCTTAGCCAATAGTGGAAAGTTTGGTGATTACTGCTTTATAATATAGTTTGAGATCTAGTATTGCTATGCCACCTTCTTTTGTATTTTTTTTCCATTAATTTCCTTGATATTCTTGACCTTTTGTTCTTCCAGATGAATTGTGTTATTATTTTCTAGCTGCATCAAATAAATTTTTGGTAGTTTCATTGTTGTGGCACTGAATAAGTAAATTAGTTTAGACAGAATTGTTGTTTTTATTATATTGGCTCAGACTACCCATGAGCAATTGGTATTTTTCCACTTGTTTACATATGACTTTATTTGTGTGAAAAGTGTTCTGTAATTGTGTTCCTGTAGTTCCTGGATTTGTCTTAGTAGGTAGACTTCCAAGTATTTTTTATTGTTACAGTTATTTTAAATGTAATTTCTCTTTCTAGTTCTTCCTGCTGGACTTTGTTGGTCATATTAAGAAATGCTGATGATTTATGTGGGTTTATCTTATATCCTGCAAATTTGCTAAAGTTGTTTATTACTTCAAGGAATTTTTTACTTGATTCTATATCATCATATAATTGGCTAAGAGTGATAGTTTTGCTTCCTCATTGCCTATTCTAATTCCTTTGATTTCTTTTTCTTTTTTATTTTTCTTCTCTTATTGTTATAGTTAACATTTCTAGTACTATATTGAATAATAATTGTGATAATGAGCATCTTTGCTTCATACCTGATCTTGGTGGGAAGGCTTCTAGCTTATCCCCATTATAGATAATGCTTGCAGAGGGTTTTAGAGAGATATTGCTTATCACTGTAAGAAAATCTCTATTCCTAAGATCTCTAATGTTTTTAATAGGAATGGATGCTTTATTTTGTCAAAAGTTTTTTTTTCTGTCTCTATTGAGATAATCATATGATTTCTATTAATTTTGTTATTGATATGGTCAATTACATTTACAGCTTTTATAATATTGAATCAGTCCTTCATTCCTGGTATAACTCCCACCAGGTCATAGTGTATAATCCTTGTTGTGTACCATTATAATTGCTTGCTCGTATTCTGTTCCAAATTTTTGCATCAATATTTATTAGAGAAATTAGTCTATAATTTTCTTTCTCTGTTTTAGTACTTTGTGGTTTAGGTATCAGCACCATATTTGTGTCATAAAAGAATTTTGGTAGGGCCCCCTCCTTTGCCTATTTTTTCTTCCAAATACTTTATACAGTATTGGAATTAATTGTTTTTTAAATGTTTGGTTGAATTTACCCCTGAATGCATTATGGATTTGGGGATTTTTTCCTAGGAAACTCATTAATGAGTTGTTCAATTTCTTTTTCTAAGATGGGGTTATTTAGACATTCTTTTTTTAATTTAAATTTTTTATTATTTTTATTATTTAATATATTTAGTTTTCAGCATTGATTTTCACAGAATTTGAATTATAAATTTTCTCCCCATTTCTACCCTCCCCCCCACTCCAAGATGGCATATATTCTGGTTGTCCTGTTCCCCAATCAGCCTTCCCTTCTGTCACCCCATTCCCCTCCTATCCCCATTTCCCTTTCTTTCTTGTAGGGCAAGATAAATTTCTATGCCCCATTACCTGTGTATCTTATTTTCTAGTTGTGTGCAAAAACTTTTTTCTTTTTGTTTTTGAACATCTATTTTTTAAAACTTTGAGTTCCAAATTCTCTCCCCTCTTCTCTTCCCACCCACCCTCCCTAAGAAATCAAGCAATTCAACAT
>CM053626.1:143022682-143037835 GCA_028646595.1 Phalanger gymnotis | reverse complement strand
TTCCCTCTGCCCCTTTGTGGGTTCTGCAGTTCTAGAATTGGTTCAGAGCCATTTTTTCATAGGTTTTTGGAGGGACTTGGTGGGGCGCTCACGCCAGTTACTGCTTTCCAGTCGCCATCTTCGATTTAGAACATTTTTTCATATGACTATAGATACTTTTGATTTCTTTGTCTGAAAACTGCTTGTTCATATCATTTGACCATTTATCAATTGGGGGATGACTTGCATTTTTTTAAAATTTGACTTGCTTTTCTATGTATTTGAGAAATGAAACCTTTATCAGTGATACTTGTTGCAATTTCCCCCCACCCAATTTTCTGCTTTCCTTATAATTTTGGTTGTATTGGATTTGTTTGTAAATTTAAAAATTTAATAAATTTAATTTAATTTAATAAATTGTTTCTAAATTTAAAAATTAATTCATTTATTTTAAGTTTCAACATTCACTTTTATAAGATTTTGAGTTCTAAAATTCTCCCCTCCCTCTTTTCTCCCCTCCCTAAGATACCATACAATATGATATAGGCTATACATGTGCAATCATATTAAACATATTTCTGCATTAGTCATGTCATGAATGAAGAATCAGAACAAAAGGGTGAAAGAGAGAAAGAAAAAAAAGAGAGATAATAGAATGATTCACCTGCATTCAGACTCCAGAGTTTTTTCTGTGCATATGAATAGCATTTTCCATCACGAGAACAAAAAATTAAAGAAAATATAAAATACCTCATTCTTCTTCTATTTCTTTTCATTCTTTTGATTTTGTTTGACTGATTCTTGATGTATCATAGAATCATTAGCTTCCACTTGTCCAACTCTAATTTTTAACATATTATTTTCTTCAGTTGGCTTTAGTACCTCCTTTTACATTTGGCCAATTTTATTTTCTAAAGAGTTGTTTTCTTCAGTGGATTTTTTTCCATTTGGCCAATTGTATTTTTTAAGGAATTGTTTTCTACAGTCAATTTTTGTCCTTTCTTTTCCAAGCTATTGACTCTCTTTTGCACACCTCTCATTTCTTTTTGTAATTTTTCTTCTACTCTGTCATTTCACTTTTAAAATCCTTCTTGAGCCATTCCAAGAGGGCTTTTTGGGCTTAAGAGCAGTCCACATTCCCCTTTGGGGTTTCCAATGCAGGTATAATGATAATGTTGTTTTCTGAATTTGTGTTTTTTTCTTCCCTGTCCCTATAAAAAGTCTATGGTCAGTGTTCATTTTTGCTTTTTGCTTATCTTGTTTTCCTATTTCTTGTCTCTTAGAGTTGAGCTATCCTGCTGGAGGACAGGGGGCACTGTCCCAAGCTTCTTGTTCTGGGGACCAAGGGCCTGGTCACTGGGTTTGTGTGCTATGACCTCAGGAGCTGGCAGCTGGAGCCTGTAGGGGTCTGGCAGCTTACCTGGTGCCGAGCTGGGTTCCTAATGGTGGTGTCTGGCATGAGTTGAGGCCAGGTGGGATTTTTCTGCATTTCCTCAGGGATACACTGAAGCAAGTGGAATCTTCACTACACTAAAGGAAGTGGAAGTTTGGCTGCTGGAGGATGTGTACTTGCCCGGGGCTGTACTGCAGCACTTAGTGATTCTCCAAGCTGGAGTCTGCAGGTTCCCCTGGCTATGCTAAGGCACCTGAGAGGCCTGGTATTGGCCTTTGTCTGCTCTACCACCCTGAGGCTCAGGATCTCCCACTGGTTTGCTGAGGTGGGGCTTGCTGCTGGCTTGCTTGGATGCCTCCCATCTTGGACTGCACTCCTCTTTTACCCAAGTGAAATCAACCTTTCAAGTTTTCTGGGCTTTACCCCATCTTTACTTTGTCCCTTCTGTTCTAGGATTTTTCCTGGGATGCTATTTTCTGAGTTTTAGAGGTCAGTAAGGGAAAGTGAGAACAATTTACTGCTTACTCTGCAACTTGGCCTCACCTTCTTTTGCATGTTTTTTCAATGATTCCCTTGATATCCTTGAGCTTTTGTTCTTCCAGATGATTTTGATATTATTCTTTCTAGCCCCATAATTTTTTTTCATAGTTTGATTGCTTTGGCACTGAACTAATTATTTAATTTAGGGAGAAATGTCATTTTTATTATATTGGTTTGGCCTACCCATGAGCAATTTATATTTTTCCAATTGTTTAGATCTATTTGTGTGAAAAGTGTTCTATAGTTTTATTCAGATAACTCTTGGGTTTTTTCTTGGCAGGTAATCTCCCAAATATTTTATATCGTCTACAGTCATTTTAAATGGAATTTCTCTTTCTAACTCTTATTGTTAGACTTTGTTGGTAATATATAGAAATGCTGCTGATTTGTGTGGGTTTAATTTGTATCTCGTAACTTTGTTAAAGTTGTTGATGAATTCAAATAGTTTTTTTACTTGATTCTCTAGGATTTTCTATGTATAACATCATATCATCTGCAAAGAGTGATACATTTCTTTCTTCATTTTCTATTGGAATTCTTCTAATTTCTTCTTCTCTTATTACTGCAGCTAACATTTCTAGTGGTATATTAAATAATAGAGGTGATAATGAACATCCTTGCTTCAATCCTGATTGTACTAGGAAGGGTTCTAGCTTATCCCCATTACAGACAATGCTTGCTGATGGTTTTAGGTAAATATTATTTATCATTTTAAAGTGAGCCACATTTACTACTATGCTCTCTAGAGTCCTTAATAGGAATGGATGCTGAATTTTGCCAAAGGCTTTTTCTGCATCTATTGAGGATCTGCTATCCTCCTGTAAAAGCCTGAAAGACAGCATTTCTGGTCTCTACCCTTCTGGAATGAGGAAATCACCCCCCAGATTAAGGAAGGTAAATGTGTTCTGATTGCAGCCCATGGCAATAGTCTTTCAGGGATTGTCAAGCATAGGGTCTGTCTGAAGAAGCAATCATGGAGCTGAATCTGCCCACTTGCATACCCATTATGTATGAGTTAGATGAGAATATGAAACCCATCAAGCCCATGCAGTTCTTTGGTGATGAATAGACCATGCAGAAAGCCATGGAGGCTATGGCAGCCCAAGGCAAGGCCAAGAAGTAAAATCAGGCTATCAGCATGTGTCAGTAGTTGCCAGGTCATTCGCTTCTCACTGTCTCCACCACATCTCTTCCCCACCTGCTCCATATACTGACCATCACTTTAGGGCTCGCAACACATAGTTGCAGGTGGGAGACTGATGGTTCCTTCTCTCACTTCCTTCCTATTTCAGACCAATTCTTTTCTCTCCCGGTTCCCTTCCCCTCAACCACATTAGTCAGAATGCCTCTGTTTCAACAATCTGGCTAGAAGCTGCTGTGGGGGGTGTAAAACCAATTGTAATTTGTTTTTATTTGCTCTGAAGTTCAGGGTGCTGGCTTTTTCCCCTGAACTAAGTGAATAGTATTTGTGTGCTGAATTAAAGTAAGCTTGTCAACCCCTTAACGTTGCTTTCCTTACTAAAGCAGATCAGAAGAACCTGGGCTTGCAGTGTTCTGTGAGCTGGTCATTGTTGGTTTTTCACCCCCACAGCAGCTGCTAGCCAGATTGTTGAAACAGCCTTCTGGTTGGTTTTGTTCAGTAAGGACCTGGTTAAGGGTTAGGGATGGGGGAATAGTATGAAATGATCAGTGTGGGGAGTTGAAAGAAGTAATTATTCCAGTTATTCCCATGAGCCAGTCTTGCCAGGAGGGTAGGAGCTGTTATAAGAATCTGCCTATAACCCAGGGGTCATTTAACAAATCATAAAAGTCTTATTTGGATGTTTCCTCCCTAATCCAAGAAAAAATGGATCTGGGAGGTTGAGATTATGTCCTAATGTATACTTGTTGCATTTGCTTTCACAAAAGACCCTTCCATAATCGATATCAGTGGCTTTTGAAATTGAACTGTCCAACTTTTTAGTCATCAGAGATCTCAAGCCTCATCAGAGAAGGGAGAGTTCCTTGATTTCTAAGCGGAGGGGGAGTACAACCCACTGTGTATTTGATAGTCCCTGCTTTGTTCTGTGACAATGAAATGTCCCTAGATCATGTTGAAATGTGTCTCATTGTGGAGTGGATCCAAGATGGAGGAATGAAAGCAGGGATTTATCTGAGCCCTCCTACAAACTCCTTCAAATGCTAGTGACAGAATCCACAAAGAGACAGTGTGTCAGATTTAAAGTCAAAGACCACATGGAAGTTTGGCAAGAAGGATCTGTTGCATTAGGATGGGAGAGGTTTGCAGTCTAGGGGAGAGATTTGCAGTCTAGGGAAGAGGCTGCACCAGCACAAACTCAAGTATAGCAAAGCATGAGCAGACCCCAATGGACTGAATCGCTAGAAGCAGTGGTGATTCTCAGACCTCTTAGTTCCAGAAGGGGTGTCTCTTGGAACTCGGCAAGATAGAAGCACAGTCCTGCACAGTCCTGCTCAGGGTATGTGGCAGTGGCCCAGCTACTCCAGGGACTATCAGCCCACAGACTGAATGTTTGAAAGTCATCTATTTAAACCACCAGGGGCCAAGATGTCAGAATAAGCAGTAAGTCACTCTCACCTACCCTTGTTGACCTTGGAAAACCCAGAGAATATTGCCCCAGGAAAAATCTTAGAATAATGGATGCAACAGAAACACCATTAGAGCAGTCTTTTAGCTCAGGAAGTTAAGGGGATTAATGGGAAAGGTCCTTCTTGCTGTGGCTGATGGGGACCAGAACAAGATGGGAGACATCCCAGCAAGGCAGCAGCAAGCCCACCTCAGTGGACCAGTGGGAGATCTTGAGCCTCAGGGTATAGGAGCAGGCAAGCACCAACACCAGGCACACGCCACCTCCAACTCAGCACCAGGTAAACTACCAGATTACTACAACATCCAACTGCCAACACCTGTGGCCCCAACACAGAAAACCAGTACACAGACCCCTAGCCTGCAGCACAAGAAGTCTGGGACAGTGTCCCCGGGTCTCAGAATCAGAGACCAAATTTCAAAGCCAAGCCAGAAAAAATGTCAAACAACATGAGTAAGAAGAATCAAAAAAAATAATGACAATAGAGAAATATCTTGGTTATAGAGAAGATCAAAACCCAAATTCAAAAGAGGGCAACACGGTCAACATACCACATCTGAAACCTCGAAGGGGAATATGAATTGGTCTCAAGCCCAAAAAGCCTTCTTGGAAGAGCTCAAGAAGGATTTAAAAAGTCATACAAGAGAGGTAGAAGAAAAGTTTTAAATTATAATTGACAAAATGGAAAAAAGTACACTGAAGAAAACAGCTCTTTAAAAAAAAGAATTGGCCAAATGGAAAAAGAGGTATAAAAGTTAACTGAAGAGAAGAATTTGTTAAAAATTAGAATTGGCCAAGTGGAAGCTAATGATTCTGTGAAACATCAAGAATCAGTAAAACAAAATCAAAAGAACGAAAAAAATAGAAGAAAATGTAAAATATCTCATTGGACAAACAACCGACCTGGAAAATAGATCCAAGAGAGATAGTTTAAGAATTACTGATCTACCTGAGAACCATGATGGAAAAAACAAGCCTAGATAGAATCTTTTAAGATTAATTTATTTGTTTTTAGTTTTCAATGTTCATTTCCACAAGATTTTGAGTTACAAGTTTTCTCCCCATCTCTCTCTTCCCCCCACCCCACGATGGCAGATGTTCTTCTCACTTTCCCCAGTCTGCCCTCCTTTCTAGAACCCCACTTTCCCACTTCCCCTTGTTCCCTTCCTCCTTAATTCCTTGTAGGGCAAGATAGATTTCTATACCCCGTTGCCTCTATATCTTATTTCCTAGTTGCATGTAAAAACAATTTTTAATATTTGTTTTAGAACTTTGAGCTCCAAATTCTCTCCCTTCTACCCTTCCCACCCCTCCCTCCTTGAGAAGGCAAGCAATTCAGTATAGATTATACATGTATTGTTATGCAAAACACTTCCATAATAGTCATGTTGTGAAAGACTAACTATATTTAATTCCATCCTGTCCCATCCCCAATTTATTCAATTTTCTCCTTTGATGCTGTCCCTTTTCAAAAGTGCTTGCTATTGATTACCCTCACCCCCAATCCATCCTCCCATCTATCATTCCCCACTCCCAGATCCAAGCAGGGTGAAGCAAGAGAATCCTTACTCAGTTCTAGCAAAGAGAGCCCTGCACTCTCCCTCTGATCAGCTGCTTGATTCTCCTCACTGTCTGTGGGCCTGGAGCTCTGGAAGCAGCCACTGCTGCTGCTGCTGCAACCTCCACTACCCCCAAGCTGGGGCTGGTCTGCACCCTTCTCTCAACCAAGTCCAACAGAGTTTTCATACTGACCTGCTAAGTTGTCTTTGGCCTTTGTGAAGTCTGGGAACCACCACAGCTCAGTGATTTAGTACCCTGAGGCCTGCTCCACCAGGTCTGCTCTGGCCTGGTCTGTGGCAGTGGTGCCCAAGCTGGGCTGCGCTCTGCTCCCAGCCCATTGTGATAGACCTTTCACATTGACCATCTGGGCTGTCTTGGGACAGAGACTTCTTTCACTCTGTCATTTTGTGCATCCTGTAACTCTAGAATTTGTTTAGAGTCATTTTTTACAAAGTGTTTGGAGGCATTGGGGGACTGCTCAAGCAAGTCTCTGCTTTCTTTCTGCCATCTTGGTTCTGCCTCACCTGGACAGTGTCTTTCAAGAAATCATCAAGGACAACTTCCCTGGAGTCCTAGAACTAGAGGTAAAAATAGTCATCAAAAGAATCCACTGATCACCTTCTGAAAGAGAACCAAAATTGAAAATGGCAAGGAATATTGTATCCAAATTCCTGAATTATCAGATCAAGGAGAAAAAGCTGCAAGTAGCCAGAAAGAAACAATTCAAATACTATGGAACCATAGTCAGGATTACACAAGACCTTGCAGCTTCTACATTAAATGACTGGAGGGCTTGGAATATGATATTCTGTAAGGCAAAGGAGCTTGGATTATGACCGAGGATCAACCACCCAGTGACTTTAACCATAATCTTTCAGGGGAAGAGATGGACATTCAATGAAACAAGGGCCTTCAAGACTTTCCTGATGATAAGGTGTAATGATAATGTATAATTAAATATCTTCTCATCCATTGATAAACCTATGTGACCTGCTTACATCACAGGAAACCTAAGTCACATGTGGTAGGAAGAGCTTGCTGAATTAGTAGAACTGCAAGAGCAGAGTAGCAAATGCTCAGAGCAGTTAGAAACAGCAGGAGAGGACAGCAGGCAAGGACACAGCTAGAATTTGTGAGTATTTCATTGTGGGAAGGAACCATCAGGGAGGAAGATTATGGGATAGCGTGTCTCCCTGTTGTGATAATGTGTGTTAACTTTCTGCTGCTATAATTGATTGCATTTACCGATTACGAAATTTGGTTTTCTGGTGTCTGACTAAACATTTTGCTTCTTCTGTTTTCTATATGAATAGTCTGTTATATTTTGCAACACAGAACCAAGCCAACATACTTATAACAATAGTGAATATTGCCTTGGAGATACATTTGGCATCACGAACAGGATCACAAGATATAAAATCTCTATTTGGAGGTAGAAGGGCTTTAGAGGAAGAAATGGATATCCCAGGATGGGATGATTTACCTTATTCCTCCATAGCAATGGAATGGGCTAAAAGCACCAGACCCTGTGAAACTGGGAACAGATTCTACGGAAAGGGGAACCTACAGATTTGGAAAGACATTCACAAGGAATTAAAATTAAACACTGATAAATTTAAACATGAAACTCCTATTACCATCATAGGACCAGGAGGAGCTGCAATATCAGCTAGACAAGTCAAACTAATGATGAAAATTGGACAATTACCTAAGAAAGAATATACCATGGTTATTGTACCTATTCCTAAGATATATACTGAGAGGTATGACCTTAAATTTACCTGAGGGGCGATACCAATTTGCAGTAAGGAAGATAGGAATTACTACAGTTTTAGTGGGAAAAATAAGAATGGATCCAATCACTTTACGTGAATCTTCTGAAGTAATTACTTTAAAGCAATACTATGTGCCAGGTGGGCAAGATGAAATTACCAATGCTATAAAGGAATATATTGAGGCAGGAGTGTTAATCCCTACAACCACTCGATGAAATAATCCTTTCTGGCCTGTATGAAGGTCAGATGGGACATGGAGAATGACAGTGGATTATAGACAATTGAATAAGGTGACTCCTCCTTTGTATGCTGCTGTTCCAGATACTGTTACCTTAAAGAAAGATTTCAGAAATATCATGAGATTTGGTACATAGTGATTTAGCCAATGCTTTCTTCAAGATCCCAATTGATTCTAAACAATGGGACTAGTTTGCTTTCACGTGGTAGGGCCAACAATATACTTTTACCTGCTTGCCACAAGGATATCTGCATAGCCCCGTTATTTGTCATAGGATTGTGGCTGAACATTTGGATGAATTAAAGTTACATGATATATAGCTTACCCACTACATAGATGGTATTATGATACAGGGAAATATGTAAAAGAAGTAGAGAATATTTTAACACTTTTAATTGAGCATATGAAAAGAAAATGGTGGGAAATTAACCATGCAAAGATTCAAGGTCCAGGGCAAACCAATTTTTGGGTGTACAGTGGAATTAGGGCTTGCAAGAAATTCTTCTGCAAACCCAACAGAAGATGCAGGATTTTCCCATCTCTACTAATAAGAAAGAGGCCCCCAAGTTCATAGGATTATTTGGATATTGGAGTCATTATATTCCACATTTAGGACAAATTTTGAAACTCTTATATAAAGTTACTAGGAAAAAATATGAATTTGATTGGGCTACTTGAGCAAAGTAAAGCTTTTGAAGAAGGCAAGGCTGCTATACAATTGGCCCTAGATTTATGAACCATGCAAAGTGGCCCAGTGGAATTACAAGTGACTGTTCAGGATGAATATGAAGACTGGAGTTTATGGCAAAAACAACAAAGCCGAAATGTATCCTTAGGATTTTGGTCTAGAAAACTTCCTTCATCTGAAACACAATATACACCTTTTGAAAAGCAGTTGTTAGCTGCATATTGGGCTTTGGTAGAGACTGAATAACTGACTCTGGGCCATGAAGTAATATTAAGTCCTGGAATCCCAATTATGACCTGGGTAATGAGTACCCTAGCTTCTCACAGAATTGGACACACACAAGAGGCTAGCATAATTAAATGGAAATGGTATATTCAGAATAGATCTAAAACAGGCAAAAGTGGAGTTTCTGCTCTACATGAATCTGTAGCAAACATAGACACTGAGGGAAACGATAACCCCCCTAACCAAAGCAACAATTGGCACAGTCTTTGGTAAAATGGAATGAGGGATATGATAGATTAACTGAAGAACAAAAGAAACATGCATGGTTTACTGATGGAACAGACAAATATTTGGGCCATTAAAGACATTGGAAAGCTCTAGCCTATAACCCATTTACTAGGCAGATTTTGGGACATACTGGGACAGGTGGAAGTAGTCAATATGCTGAACTTATGGAAGTAAATCAAGCTATTAAAACAGAGAAAAGAGGACAGTGTGATATGTTCACTGATTTGTGGATGGTAACTAATGGGTTAGCTACATGGATGTCCATGTGGAAAAATCAAAATTGGGAAATTCATGGTAAACAAGTCTGGGACAAAAAATTATGGGAAGATATATGGGACATGTCTTTTGTTACTAATTTGTCAGTCTTTCATGCAGATGCTCATCTGGCCCTCACCATGCCAGAATGTGAGCACAATACATATGCTGATCAACTAGCAAAGATTGCTACTCAACATATCATCCCTACTCTGAAGTCAGCTGATGATCGGGTACTAGCAAAATGGGTCCACCAAATGGCCAGCCATTTAGGGGTCCAGGCCACACAGCAGTGGGCACAAGATCAAGGCATTAGTATCTCTCATTTATTGTTAAAACAAGTAGCAAAGGAATCTTATATATGACAATAGGTAAAGGAACAAACTATATATAGTAGTAACTGGACAGGTAGCAAGAAGGAAATTTCCAGCCCAGATTTGGCAGATAGATTATATTGGTCTACTACCCCAAGATAAAGTATGCAAATTTATATGTACTTGTATTGACTTGTATTGTATTCAGGTCCACTAGTAGCTTCTCCTTATAAGAACATGACTCAGAAAACACCTGTAAAACTCTAGATATCATAAGTCTATATTATGGAACCCCCAAGCAGATTCAAAGTGACAATGGGTCACATTTCAAAGGTAATGAAATGAAGAGATATTGTATATTAAACAACATAGAATGGATATATCATATTCCATATTATACGTAAACATCTGGCTTAATTGAAAGAGTGAATGGATTATTGAAAGAACAGTTAAGGAAGTTAAGTTCTAATAATTTGTGTCAACATTGGAAGGATAATTTGTTTATTGCTTTACGTAATTTGAATAGACCATTAGGAGGAAGTACACTTCTAGCCAGAATGATGACACCAAATCTTCAAAATAGAAAAGCACAAACACATAAGATCTCAAGTATTGAGTATTAGACTATGAGGCAAGATGCCCCAATACCATATCCAGGAACGCATAGTTGAGCAGGATATGATTTACATTGTTTAGAGGACTTTTTGATTGGATAGAAAAGAAATTAAAAAATCTCTACTGGAATATGTATGAGAATCACTAAGACACACTTTGATGGATATTACCTAAATTAAGATTAGCAGCTCAAGGAATACATGTATTGGCTGGAGTGATAGACATTCCAAAATTTAGTTAAAGAACCTATACAGTTTTACAAAAACATTGAATAGTACAAGTGATTATTATTTTTTGTAAACAATACCCCTTGTGAAGACTGACCCTCCTTCCAAAATAACTAGCAAAGGAACCGAAGGATTTGCTTCTACTTATAGAATTAAATTGGGAACTAAAGTATGGGTAAAACAGAAGCTGGATGACATTCCAAAGGCTATGGAAATTATGGCACATGGGAAAGACAATACCATAACTGTTGATTATTTAGGAGAAGATAATTACCAAATTGTACCCTTGATTCATATATTCTACCTTGAATGAGGCTATGTTAGTGGATTCATGGACTCCAAAAGCATGACTGACCCCATATCTATCCTGTGTGTGGTTATTATGTCCTTGTTTCCTTTTTGGCTTTTTGTCTGTCAAATTTGTTTGCTAGATTTGTTTCCTGAAAGCTTAGTACCCTCCACCTGCAGATGCCTGATTACTTAAGTCAGATGTCACCCTCTGATGTGTTCGGATGTCACCCCTGGACCTGTCCATGACTGTGGTGCATCATCCCTGGATCAACCAAGTTCCAGATGCCAGCTTGCTAAAGAACTCAACTCTCGATTGGGACTCTTAGCCTCTTGGGGCAGGGACAGCTCTACATCCAATTTCAGCAGGAAGAAGCTATGGAGATTGAGACCTTCACACTTTATCCCAAGATTGTGAGCCCCATTCATTGGAGGGGGAGATGATGATATTGTTTTATGTGCTTATTTTGTGTTATCCCTGTTATATTGTTGTAAAGTTCTGTTGACACCAGTTGCCCCATTGACCTATGTAATGGATTGATAGGCCCATGAGACTTGCTTATATCATAGGAAGCCTAAGTTACATGTGGTGGGAGGGGCTTGCTGAATGAGTAGAACTGGAAGGGTGCAGCAGGAAGTGCTCAGAGCAGTTAGAAACAGCGGGAGGAGAGGAGAGTAGGCAAGAAGACAGCTAGGATTTGTGAGTGTTTGTGGGAAGGTCCCAGCAGGGGGGGAAGTTAATGGGGTGGTGTGGCTCTCTGCTCTGATGATGTGTTCCAACTTCTTTGCTGCTTTGGTGGATTGGACTTACTGATTTTAGGATTCATTTCCCTTGTGTTTGACTAAATGTTTTGCTTTTTCTGTCTTCTATATGGAGAATCTGTCATATTTTGCAATACAGAACCAAACCAGCATACTCATAATAATAGCAACCACTGTAAATATTGCCTTGGAGATACAAAATACCAAAGCTCAATGGAAAATTTGATCTTCATATACAAGACTCAAGAGGCACATAAAAAGGGTAAACAAGAAGGAGAGAGGAAAAAAAGTATGTTTTTCAATAAGAACAAACTGTTTACATCTCTACATAGGAAGATGATACTTACGACTCTTAGACCTGTATCTTTATTACATTATATAAAAGGGAAGTACATAGACAGAGAAGGTGGGTTTAAGTTGATTTTGATGTGATGATAAAAAACCTAATTACATGCTGAAAAAGATTGTAATGGGAGAAAAGGAGGAGGCAGAAAAGGGAAAATTGTATCACATGAAGAGGCATAAAGACAATACAGTAGAGGGAAAGAAGGAAGAGTGATGAGCATTGTTTGAACTTTACTCGTATCAGATTTGGCTCAAGGAGGGAATAACATACTCAAGTATAGAAATCTAACTTGCCCTATAGGCAGTTGTAGGGGAAAGGGAAAAAACAAAGGACTGAGGGATAGAAAGGAGGGAAAAAGTAGTAAGGGAAAAATGAAAGAAAAGGGAGGGTGTCTGATAGAAGGGAGGGCAGATTGAGGGAGGTGGTGGTCCAAAGCAAAACTCTAGTGAGGAGGGAAAAGAAGAAAGGAGAAAGAAAAGCATAAAGAGTCAAAGGGATAGGATGGAGAGGAAGACACAGATAGTAATCATAACTGTGAAGGTGAATAGGGTGAACTTTCCCATAAAATGGAAGTGGATAGCAGAATGGATTAAAAATCATAAACCTATAATATGTTGTTTACAAGAAACACATTTGAAACAGAGGATACACGCAGGGTATGCTTCAGCTGAAGTAAAAATAAACGGGTAGCAAAGCAAAAGCAAAAATAGATCTAATTAAAAGAGTTAAGCAAGGAAATACTATATCCTGCTAAATATATGTATGTATCAGCACTATATCATGCTAGATATTTGTAGCAACAATATTGCTAGCAGCTGCTACTGGGGGTGTAAGACCCAACAAGACCAGCAACAAAGGCTGCCAGCACAGATTCTTTTGATCTGATTTACTAAGGAAAGTAACATTAAGGGGTTAACAATCTTGCTTTAATCCAACATATACATATAAGCTCACTTAGTTCAGGAGGAAAAGCCAGCAACCTAAATTTCAGAGCAAATACAAACAAGTTGCAAACATACACATTATAAACAGACCACATCACAATTCATAGTTACCAGGGAAGCATCAATATCCAGGTTTATGAGCTGGGGAGCTCATAACAACCCCTTGCTCAGAGCCACATGCTACTCTTCTAGTGGCTGAGAGCTCCAAGGGAGAATGCAAACTTCTGGATTTATATATCTTGTTCAGGGTCAAAGTTGAATCCTAAACATGTGACTATATTACCCAGAAGCATCACATCCAACTTAAACCCATATGGCCTAAAAGCTTCTGACATCACAAATATGTGATTCAAGCCCATGTAAACTAGGCTTTCCCTTGAAGCAAGGAGGTCATTAAAGACTCCTAATTTACTCAAAGATACAAAGGCCAAACTCTTCAAGGGCACTTGATTAAATAAGTGCTAAAAGCCCGCCTTAATTACTGATACAATATTGCACCATAGACAAGGAAGCAATATCTTTACTAAACATATATGCGCTGAGTGATATAGCTTTCAGATTCTTAGAGGAAAAGTTAAGGGAGTTACAGGGAAGAAACTGAAAGCAAAACTGTGCTAGTGGGGAAGCTCAAACTCCCCCTCTCTGAACTACATAAATCGAACCACAAAATAAACAAGAAAGAAGCTAAGGAGGTGAATAGAATTTTAGAAAAGTTAGATTTGGTAGACCTCTGGAGAAAACTGAATAGCGATAGAAAGGAATATACCTTTTTCTCAGCAGTACATGGCACCTACCCAAAAATTGACCATGTACTTGGGCATAAAAACATACAATACAATGCAGAAAGGCAGAAATACTAAATGCATCATTTTCAGATCATGATGCAATAGACTAAAAATTAATTAGAAATTAAATAATATAATCCTAAAGAATGAGAGAGTCAAAGAACAAATCATAGAAACAATCAATAACTTCAAGAGAATGACAACGATGAGACAACATACCTAAACTTGTGGGATGCAACAAAAAGCAGTTCTTAGGGGAAGTTTTATATCTCTAAATGCTTACATGAACAAAATAGAGAAAGAGGAGATCAATGAATTAGGCATGCAACTCAAAAAACTTAAGAACAAATTGAAATGCATCTCTGTGTCCTCATCAGTTTTATCATAACTATACTAACCTTGCCCCTCACCCTTGGTTTTGTTATTAATATGGTCAGTTATGGTGATAGTTTTCCTAATACTGAACTAGGCCTGCATTCTTGGTATAAATCCTACCTGGTCATAGTGTATGTGATATACTGCTGTAATCTCTTTGGCAGTGTTTTATTTAAATTTTTTGCAAAAATATTCAGTAGGGAAATGGATCTGTAATTTTCTTTCTCTGTTTTGGTTCTTCCTTTTTGGGGTATTAGCACCATGTTTGCATCATAAAAAGAATTTGGTAGGACTCCTTCTTTGCCTATTTTTCCAAATAGTTTATGTAGTATTCATTTTAATTGTTTTTTTAAATGTTTGATAGATTTAGCTTTTGAATCCACCTGGCCCTTGGGATTTTGTTTTTACAAAGTTCATTGATTGCTTATTCAATACATTTTTCTAAGATTGGGTTATTTAAGTATGTTATTTCTTCTTCTGTTAATCTGGGTAATTTTAATTTTTATAAATATTCATTCATTTCATTTATGTTGTCAAAGTTTTTGGCATGTAATTCTGCAAAATAGCTCATAACAATTGTCTTTATTTCCTCTCCATTGGTGGAGAATTCACCCCTTTCATTTTTGATACTAGTAATTTGGTTTCCTTCTTTCTTTTTTTTTTTTAAACCAAATTAACCAATGATTTCTCTTTTTTATTAGGTATTTTTTTTTGAAAATCAACTTCTAGTTTTATTTTTTTTCTTCAATAGTTTTCCTACTTTCAACTTTAGTGGTCTCTCCTTTGATTTTCACGATTTCCAATTTTTGTTTAATTAGGGAATATTTAAATTGTTCTTTTTCAGTTATTTTTTAGTTGCATACCAGATTCATTGATCTGCCTTTTCTCTATTTTCTTGATGTAATCATTTAAAGATAAAAATTTTCCCCAAAGTACCACTTTGGCTGCAT
>CM053626.1:143005222-143022182 GCA_028646595.1 Phalanger gymnotis | reverse complement strand
ATGACTTAAGAGGGGTCAATTCGAGAACCAATTGGTCTCTGGTCTCTGGTCGTTGAGGTGGGGCTTGAGAACGTCAGAGGCTTGGCTGTGAGGAGAGGTGAGAAACTACAGCTGAAAAAAGCCGAAGCAGAGCCAACCCATGTGTGGACCCAGGAGTTCGAGCGAGGACTTGAGGTCAGTGAATATGATTTATGCCATCTTATTTTTCTGTGGCCTCCTGGCTACTCTTGTGAGGCAGGCCTACTGGGCCTGGAGGCTTGTGATCACAATATTGGAATGGGGAGCTTGGTTCACTAATTTGTCACTGTGGGCCCTGAATAAATTTTTTGATGCCTTCTGCTTAGAGAATTCTATATACCTTGTGATTTCGAACCATTCAAATATATATATATGATCCTTTTTGAGATCATAAATTCGGCCTTCCTACTACAGCATGCAATCTGATATAGTCTCTAAATATGTATTCATTTTAAACATATTTTCACATTAGTCATGTTGCAAAGAAGAATTATAACCAATGGAATAAACCTTGAGAAAGAAGGAAAAAAAGGGGAGAGAGAGCAAATAGTATGCTTCAATCTGCTTTCAGACTCCATAATTCTTTCTCTGGATATAGATAGCATTTTCCCTCATGAGCTTTTTGGAGTTGTCTTAGAACATTGCTTTTCTGAGAAGTGCCAAGTCTATAGAAGTTAGTCATCACACAATGTGGCTATAACTATGTACAATGTTCTATTGGTTCTGCTCCCCTCACTCAGCATCAATTCATATCAGTCTTTCCAGGGTTTCTGAAGTCTGCCTGCTCATCGTTTCTTATAGCACAATACCGTTCCATTATATTCATATACCAAAAGTTGTTTAGCCATTCCCCAATTGATGGGCATCTCCTCAATATCCAGTTCTTAGCCACCACAAAAAGAGCTGCTATAAACATTTTTATATGTGTGGTTTCTTTTCCCATTTGTATGATCTCTTTGGAATACAGCCCTAGAAGTGGTATTTCAGGATCAAAAGGTATGCACATTTTTTTGAGTGAGCTTTTGTACTTTTTTTTCCAGTTGGCTAATTCTATTTTTAGGGAGTTTTTTTTTCTTCAGTCAATTTGTATATCTTCTCCCAAACTACTGAATCTTCATAATTCTCTTGCATTACTCTCATTTCTTTTACCATTTTTCTTCTACTTCTCTAATTTCCTTTTTAAAATCTTTCTTAAGCTCTTCAAGGAATTCTTTATTGGCCTAACACCAAATTACATTTTTCTTTGAGGCTTCTCATGTAGCTATTTTGACACTATTTTCCTCTTAAGTTTATGCCTTGATCATCCCCATCACCATCATAACTTTCTATAGTCAGGTCCTTTTTTTTGTTCATTTTTCTGCCTTCTTTGTAACTTGATGTTTTTATGTTAGAGTTGGGCTCTGGTCTTGCACCATCCAAAGTATTTTTGTGCTCTGAAGCTCTGGGTCTCACTGCTGGCTTTCACTGGGCTTCAGGGATTAGCTGCTTGGTTTCTTTGGAGGTTAGGCTTCCTTTCTGCCTTCTAAAGGGGGTGAGGCCTTCCTGTTGACTTTCCCTGGGTGTAGGATTTAGCTTTGGGCATATTTCAGGGGCAAAGCCTTGCCAGGTTGCTATGGCAACAGATTTTTTCTGGTGGCTAGCCCTAGAAGAGGGATCTTATTTGCTACTCTGTCCCAGGAGTTGGTCCCTGCTCCTGGGTTGCTATGGAAATAGGATCTCTATGCTGGTTGGCCCAAGGGATGGGGTCTCACTGTTGGCCAGCCCCAGGGCAGGGTTTCACTACTAGTCAGCAGTGGGGCCAAGGCCTTGCTGGTGGCTTGTGCTTGGGCGAGGTCAATGGGATGGGGGCCTTCCTGTCCTGCACACACTCCTCACTTACCTAGGGGTCTGCTGGTTTGTAGGAGGGTGGGGCCTCACTAATGAATTGCCCCAGGTTTGGAGCCTTGCTGCAGGCCCCAGGCTGTGAGGCTGGCTGCCTCTGTTGCTGTTGCTGCCCCTGAACCGTGCTCCCATCCCAACCCAGGGAGACAGACCTTTGCTGTCCTGGATGCTAGTCAGCTGCTTCCCTGCTCCTAAATCAACTCTGAGGCAGTTTTCTCATTGTTTGGAGGGGAATTTCAAGGGGTTTCAGAAGGTTGCCTCCTCACTCTGCTATGTTGGTACTGGAAGACCAGGTCTATCCTTTTAAAGTGAACATTCTTCTGGTAAGAATGATGATGAGTCATGGAAAACCACTGTTTGTGAAAAATTAAAGTTAATGGTCAAAAAGCTATGGTAGATAGAAATAAGTAAGCCATGACATATTAACAGGTAGGAGTGGTGCAAGAGGAACAGCATCAATAATGTGCTTAGGGATCAGACGATCACAGATCCAGTGAAATAGCCAAGTAGTAGAAATGGTGGATGATATTTAAATTATTTTCTTTTTTAAAAAATTCCTTGGCTTTACTCACTATCTGGATTTCTCCATCTCTTAACCAGCAGCCTTCCCCTACTTGGCAGTATAAGCACTCTCTCCTCTTCCTCTTCCTATTTGCCACTTTGGAATGTAAGTTTCTTGAGAATATGGGTTGTCTTGTTTGTTTGGGTTTGTATTTCCAACACTTAGCACAGTGTCTGGCACATAATAAGCATTTAATAAATGTTCTAAGTGCTAGTTTCTGACCACTATTTGAGTATAGAAATATACAAATCATGAACCCTTAGTAAAACAGTATTCCTATTCTTATTGTAATGTGAAGAACTTTTAGAATTCTGATAAGACAGTCAGTATTACACCAGTTTGTACTTTGACTTTCTACTCTTTTTGCAAAACAACTGTAGGGCTAAATGTCATAGAAGTCTATATCCTTGAACGGTGAAACCACTGTGAATCAAATGATGAATGTGGTCCTGTGGCTAGGGTGTTATAAAGTATAAATGTGGATTAGCTAAAATAAGACATTTTTTTTCTTCCAGAGGATAGTCATTCTGTAAAAATATTCAAGAAGAACAGAACACTTCTGAGAAATCAGAAGAGAACTTGTAAAAACATTAGTCACATTGCATTTTATTTATAGCTATTTATGATTACAGAATTCAAATTAACAGATGATTTTAGTTGATAATATAGTATAAATATAACCCTAATATATATGTGTAAACATAACCCTAATTAATGAATTTGATAATAGTTGTTCTTTTGTTTAGGTGCACTAGTCCAATTTGTGTGATTATAATCCATCTGGAGCAAGTGGCCTTTTTGGAGATAGGTGTACTTATCTATGGTCTGTTCCCAATTTCGGAAACACATAAGGCCTTTCAAAACCATTATGGATGTTGGCTCTGATTTTATAGAGCAGGAAAAACAAAGCTATCTGCATATGAGCAGTGATACAGGCAAACATATCACATCTGTCCTTTCCAATTAGGCCTTGATCCTTCTAATAGTGATTGCTATGTGTGCTTCATGTGGCAGAAAAGACAAGGAATACAAGCCACATGGTCTATGATGTGAACACAGAAAGACTTCTTTGGATTTATAGCTAGAGATGCTATTTTTTGACCCTGTAGATGTTTGCAATTCTGCCCCCAAGACTGGAAGATGGCTTAAAATCTTTCAAAGAGTACTACCATGTTAATATCTCTGCCCTGCCTTTGTTCTAGAAGGAATTAGTCTTTGGAAGTAGATACTTTTGAAGAGAAATACCAAGTTCTTTCCAGATTGTCAAGATTGCCAAGTGGCAGACAGTAGCCCTACTATTAAATAAAGATAACAAGTGATCCCTACGTGAATGAAGTTGCTTACTAGTTCCCAAGGAATCAGAGAGTTCTCTAATTTTTCAGATGTAGAGAACCCCAAACCATAGAAAACTTACACTGCTAAGGAGAAAAGCAGTTCATTAGACCTCCACCAAAACCACAAGCTCCCTGGGAATTCTTTCTTTTTCGTGCTGCCCTGCCTAATTAATCCATCTTGATTCTTACAGTGTCTCCATAAAAGTTCTGGCTACATAATCACTCATCTTAATTATAGCCATAAAAGCAAACCTTTACCCAGTTGATAATATCTCCTGATTTTTCCAACTACTATCCATGTTTATCCACCATCCTAATCTATTGCATCACAGATGTGGTTATTGTGGTTTTAAAGTGTTATTGCACCATGTGAAGCTCTGCTTTAGGATGCCCTTCAAGTGTCATTCATTCAATTCATTGGCCCTAATTCAAGTTTTCATACAATAGCCACTTAGGTAAATAGATTATTTCCTGAAAAAGAAACTACCTCTTGAATATATTTGTTAAAATAATGAGAGGTTAATTAGTGGTAACAACACTTGGATACAGCACTGCTCTGGATTAAGTAATTTGCTAAAATACTATCTAGTGTTCTAAAAGCTTTGACTTGCTTCATGTGGCTACATGATTTACTCCAGAGAGTATTTTACTCATTACAAGATTAAACATTAATTTTAATTGAATATGGCTTCTCTTTCCAAGAACATACATTCTGAATTGGAGACCTATGATATTTTTTAAAGATAAAAATTCCCAATATTTCTTTTATTATTAAAATTATTAAAAATAATAGCTATGATTTAATAGAGTACCTTAAGGTCTGAAAAGCACTTTACATATATTATATCATTTGATCCTCACAAAAATTCTGTGAGGTTGGTGAGGCTAGAGAGATTAAGTGATTTGCCCAGTGACTTGCCCTGGGCTGTACTGAAAGGGGAGCAAATTCAGACATAAGCCCCAGAGATGCAGCTCAGACCCGAGCAGCAGGTGGGGGTCTCAGTTTCAACTTCTAAAGGCATCTGAAACCTGAAGAGGAATAACCAGGGGAAGAATCCTAAACTAAAGAGAAACTTAACAATTCTCTTGTTCAGAACCACTAGAGCTTTCCATGTATTTTGTAGTGGCTGAGTCCAGCAACATCCTATTATTGCTCAGACCCAACCCCAGGTCAATAATTTTCAGAGCTCAGACAAGGTATATAATGATCAGAATTGCCCTGGATCAGACCACTTTGAAAGGACTAATAGTTGCATGTCTCCAATCTAAACTGTCCCTGAGATACTAGAATAATATAGAATGTGATACCACAAGAAAGTGGCAATAGGATCTGCCTAGATTTTCCCTGCAAAAAAAATTGCAAACTCCAGCCCTACCATCAAGTCTAAAATCAGGAAATATACGGGCTGGAAAGTTCAGCAAACAAAAGAGTAATCCTCCTATAAAAAGTTATCACGATTAAAGAACACTCAAAATACAAATCTAGAAGAAGACAATGACACTAAAATATTCACAAGCAAAGCCCCAGAGAAAAACACAACTTGGGCACAAATTTAACTAAAATTACTAGTAGAGATGAAGTAAGAGTTAAGGGAGGGAGAGGGAAAGAGAGAGAGAGAGAGAAAGAGAGAGAGAGAGAGAGAGAGAGAGAGAGAGAGAGAGAGAGAGAGAGAGAGAGAGAGAATATGCCTTAAGTTTTGGAATGATAGGGAAAAGATAATTTGGAGTTTCTGTTCTTACTCTGCCATTTTATTAAATGCCTTTGCTAAAAGCTAAAAAGATACTCGATTGGTGGGTACTCATAGACTACAATAGAATTAGAATCCCACATACCCAAGGACACAAGGTAGCAGCCACATTCTGGGGACAACCTGGAAGGGCAAGTTGGAGAAGACATCCAATTAAATTTTCATTAGGTTCAACTTCTGATACCTTTATTCTTCTACATTAGATATTTTATAAGGCATCAAGAAACACTTAAGTTCCTGTTTCGAGCATACCATTGTCCTGGGTTCTAGAGGAGACACAAAGATTAAAACTAATGGCTAATGCTCGTGTTCGTGTATTCATGCTCTCCTTTGACAAAAATTCAATGAGACAGACTTTATCGGTATTATTACATCAATCTCACAGATAATGAAATTGAGGCTTGAAGAGATTAACTTGTCCATGGTCATGTAGCTAATGACTCCAGATGAATTTCTCTTTGTCTTGTACCATGTTGCCTCTGGGACATTGTATCAGAATTTTCTTTTTTTTAATGTAAAAAACAATTTTTAAAAAAATTTGACAATTGTTTTTACTACTTTGAGTTCCAAATTCTCTCCCTTCTTCCCTCCCCACCCATCCTCCTTGAGAAGACAAGCAATTCAATATAGGTTATACATGTATCATTCTGCAAAACAATTCCATAATAGTCATGTTGTGAAAGCCTAAATATATTTCCCTCCATCCTATCCTGTCCCCCTTTATTCAATTTTCTCCTTTGACTCTGTCCCTTTCTCCTTTGACCCTTGCTCTTGACTACCTCCTCCTTCAATCTGCCTTCCCTTTTATCATCCTGCCCCTCTTACCTCATTCCCCTGTACTTTCCCACAGGGTAATATACACAATTGAGTGTGTATGTTATTTCCTCCTTAAGCCAAATCTGACAAGAGCAAAATTCACACATTCCCTTTCACCTACCCCCTCTTGCCTCCCATCAACAACAGCTTTTTCTTGCCACTTTTACATGAGATAATTTACCCAATTCTATCTCTCCCTTTCTCCTTCTCCCAATATATTCCTCTCTCATCCCTTAATTTTATTTTTTTAGATATCATCCCTTTATATTCAATTCACCCTGTGCCATCCGTCTATATGTATATATATATATATGCATGTACATATGCATATATATATATACATATATATGTATATGCCCTTCAAGTAATACTTAGAGAGGTCTCATGAGTTACAAATATCATCTGTCCATATAAGAATGTAAACAAAATAGTTCAACTTTAGTAAATCCTTTATGATTTCTCTTTCCTATTTACCTTTTCATGCATTTCTTGTTTCTTATATTTGAAAGTCAGATTTTCTATTCAGCTCTGGTTTTTTTCATCAAGAATGCTTAAAAATCCTCTATTTTATTGAAAATCCATATTTTGCCCTGAAGTATTATACTCAGTTTTGCTGGGTAGGTGATTCTTGGTTTTAATCCTAGCTCCTTTGACCTCCAGAATATGATATTCTGAGCCCTTCAATCCCTTAATGTAGAATCTGCGAGATTTTGTGTTATCATGATTGTGTTTCCACAATACTTGAATTATTTCTTTCTGGTTGCTTGCCATATTTTCTCCTTGACCTTGGAACTCTAGAATTTGGCTACAATATTCCTAGGAGTTTTGCTTTTGGCATCTTTTTCAAGAGGCGATCGGTGGATTCTTTCAATTTCTATTTCACCCTCTGGTTCTAGAATATCAGGATAGTGTTCCTTGATAATTTCTTGAAAGATGATGTCTAGGCTCTTTTTTTTGATCATGGCTTTCAGGTAGTCCCATTTAAATTATTTCACCTGGATCTATTCTTCAAGTCAGTGGTTTTTCCAATGGAATATTTCACATTGTCTTCCATTTTTTCATTATTTTGGTTCTGTTTTATAATTTCTTGTTTTCTCATAAAGTCACTCTCTTCCAATTGTTCCATTCTAATTTTTCAGGCAGTGTTTTCTTCAGTTGTCTTTTGTACCTCCTTTTCCATTTGGCTAATTCTGCCTTTTAAGGCATTCTTCTCCTCATTGGCTTTTTGGGTCTCTTTCGCCATTCGGATTAGTCTATTTTTAAGGTGTTATTTTCTTCAGTATTTTTTGGGGTCTCCTTTAGAAAGTTGTTGACTCTTTTTCATGATTTTCTTGCATCACTCATTTCTCTTCCCAATTTTTCCTCTACTTCTCTTACTTGATTTTCCAAATCCTTTTTGAGCTCTTCCATGGCCTGAGAACAATTCATATTTTTCTTGGATGCTTTTAATGTAGGATCTTTGACTTTGTTTTCTTCTTCTAGCTGTATGTTTCAATCTTCTTTGTCACCAAAGAAAGATTCTATAGTCTGAGTCTTTTTATACTGCCTATTCATTTTCCCAGCCAATTACTTGGCTTTTGAGCTCTTTGTCAAGTATAACTGCTTTCAGACTGGAGAGTGCTTTGTCCCACGCTTCAGGAGTTTTGCACTGTTGTTTTGAGCTACTTCTCTTCTGGCATGGTATGATACTCCTCTACTGGCCTGTGCTCTGCTCTGTGAGTGCAAGCACTCTTTTCTGCTGTGTTAATACCAGGAGGACTCCCTCTCCACAGCCACTACAGACTCTGACACACCAGAGGTCCTCCTCCCCTAAGGACCACTAACCAGGACTGCAACCCAGATCCAAGCAGGGCAAAGGAAGAGAACCCTGCCTCAGCACCAGCAAAGAGATCCCTGCACCCTCACTCTGATCAGCCAGCTGATTCCTCCCACCATCTGTGGACCTGGAGCTCCAGAAGCTGCCACCACAGCTGCTGCCACCTTCACTGCCCCAAGGCTGGGGCCAGGCCATATACTTTTCTCACCCAGGTCCAACAATTTTCCCACTGACCTGCTAAGTTTTCTCTGGCATTTGTGGGTTGAGATGTATCAAAACTGCCACAGCTGACAGTTATTCAGTGCCCTGAGGACTTCTCTGTCTGATCTACTTGGGCCTGGTCACTTCCAGTGTGGCCCACACTGGGCCATGCTCCACTCTCAGCATGGTGTGATAGACCCTTCCCTGCAGCCATGTAGGCCATCTTGGGCTGAAGACTTGTTTCACTCTGTTGTTCGTGGGTTATGTAGCTCTAGAATTTATTTATAAAAAATTTATAGGTGTTTGGAGGGATTAGGGGGAGAGCTCAAGCAAGTCCCTGTTTTTACTCAGCCATATTGGCTCCTCTCTCCAGAATTTTATGATGAATGAAAATGTTTTGTGTCTCATAATGCATTTCAATATAAGACATGGCTTCAAGCCTTCATGGAGCTTATAGAGGAATTCAAATTCCATGGAATGACATCTGTAAATGACATCTTGGACTTAGATATGAGCATATTGGACCCTAGGAACAAAGTCTAAATGGTACCTTTTATGATGGCATCCCACATAATGTTACACAAACTACAAAATCATATTTCACTATCGTGATACATAAAATTTAATCACTTAGCCTCAAATCCTTTGGTATTATAATTTTAATTTGAGTGGCTTTGCTTTCTAATGTCTATGTAATTAATAATGTTAGAACAGTTTAAATTCAAATTCAAGCCTTTTAAAAGTTGTCTAAATTTAAATAATTATTTAAATATTACACATACACCAACTCCCTCACACTTTCTTTCCCAACACACATATACCTTTGTTTTAGTAGGGTCTGTTATAGTTTTCAAAAATTTTAAGTGGGCATCCAATCCCTTTTATTTAGATAGAGGTAAATGCACGTTTTAGGGAAATACCTAAGTCATTGCAAAGAAATGAAGCCTTAAGTGTCAGTTTCTTCAGATTTTATATAACTTTTTTGTTTTAGTTGTCTGATATTAGCAAAAATATTAAAGCTTTATATTGAAAGTGTTACTTAAGGAGCAGCTAGGTGGTGCAGTGAGTAGACCACCAGCCCTGGAGTCGAGGACCTCAGCTCGAATCTAGCCTCAAACACTTGACACACTTACTAGCCGTGTGACCTTGGGCAAATCACTTAACTCCAATTGCCCTGCCTTCCCCCCTGCAAAAAAAAAAGAGAATAAAATAAAATGTTTAAAAAAAAAAGGAAAGTGTTATTTAGTGATATGTAAAGGTGTAGGCAATAGTTGACCTGGATCAAGAAATGTATTTTGTCTTCTGAGTCATAATTCTAAAATGTCTTTAAATTAAAAGAGAAAAACAGAGCTATCTCAAATCTGCATTTTGTGAGTTCTGACACATGAGCAAAATTGATCAATTTCAATTATTTCTGCAAAAATATAAAGAAAATACATAAAATTAAAAGGTTTTTCTGCCAAATCTTTTCAGCCTGGGAGATCTTGGTTTTTATTATGACATTTTAAACTTGCAACTGGATATATTTAAGATTCCTGGATCACAGAGGTGGCAAACTTTACTAGAGAAATGGAAAATTACTCTCATTCCTTGGCTTTCTTCTTTTAGATGAAGAATTTCTATTTGCCATTAAAGAAAAAATAGAATTACCATTTCCTTCATCTGGGGAGTTTTTTTCACCCAGATAGATAGGCATCTTTTCCGCAGCTCAAAATCTTAGAGAATTGCCTGGGGACTGTGAGAGTTTGTGACTTGCCCAGGATCATGAAGCAGTATGTGTCAGAGTCAGGGCTTAAATTCATGCCTTTCTTACTATGAGGCCAGCTTTCCATCCACTCTGCTATGATGCTTCTCATTTGCCATATTATAAACAGTAATTGCTCAAAAATTATTGCAGAATCTCAGCAAAGAAAGAAGAGTTTCATAACAAAATAATAGCTTCATGAACAAATAAGATTCTGCTTCCTGCTATAAAGCCACAAGTATGTCAAAAGGCCCCAGCTTTCTGCAGAATATACAGAAATCCCCGTTCAAGTCACTACTGAGCTATTTTCCTTCTTTGTGGTGGTAGTGGTTGTCTGGCTGAGCGGCTGCATGCTTCAAGTACATTTTAAAAATTGTTAATGATGTAGTCCTTGAGTGAAAGAGAGCAGTCTTTTCCTGTCTCTTGTAGCCATTGAAATTCCAGTATTCTTCTGCATCACTTCTTGGTTATGTTTAGTAATTCAAGATTGATTTAGGAGGGTACAAAAATAAAGATTAGGAAGACTGACAGGGAAGGCAGTGGGAATGAAGTTTTTAAGCCAGGACAGAGTCATTCTGTAACATTTTTCTTAGTTTCACTATTCCAGTGCACCAGAGCTTTGATGGCCAAGCCTTAAAGCTTAGCTGGAAATATTCATAGAGAGCTAATCACCTCCTAGCTCATTGTCCTTAAGCTTTTCAAATAGTGATGTTTGGTACAAGATCTTACCTCTTCTATTCTTTCTCATTCTTTGTTCAATATACTAAGCAATGACTTTAGATCATAGCATCATGGATTTAGAGGCAAAATTGATGCAGAAGTACCTAATATAACTCTTTAGATGAGAACACTCAAGCCCTGAGATATTAAATGACACAGGTCACAATGGTGAGGAGTAAGATGTGGTTAAGTAGGATTAAAGGACCATAGCTTTAAAGATGGAAGGAGCCTTAAGAATTCCAGATATATTACACGATTTTCCCAAAGATTCACAAATGGAATAGATAGCAATGACAGTACTTAGAACCATATATTCAATACCAACTTTCTGCTCTGAGTTATTATTATCTAATAATGACCTTAAGTATTATTATGGTGGTTTCCATGTATATTGATTGCTATCATTGTCTTGAAAAACAACATCAAAAAAACTGAATAGCACTTTCTTTTCTGGCCCAGTCTATTCCTTCACCATGTCTTTACTGTTGCCTGGCACACCCTACTTTTTCTTCTCCTCTGTTTCTGGACCCAAAACTTCTGCTTTCCTAGTTTCTTCTTTCATGTGATTTCATTCAGGGCAAGGAAAGTAATCAGGCCTACTTTAGCAGAAGTCATCCCTCTCCTATAAAATGCTCAAATAGCTTTGGTCTAAGCATGAGTCAGTATACACACACTTATGTATGTATATACATTCACACATATATGTGTGTATGCATAGATATTTGTATATTTGTATGTATTTAACGTATGTGCATATGTATATATTTACACATATATATGTTATATAAACTATGCATGTATGTGTGTATATGTGTGTGTATGTGTGTGTGTATGTTCTTTAGTATAATGGAAGATGAAGTCTCAAAGGGAAGGTTGGAAGGGTAACTAAAAAGAGGAGAGAACAGGGAAGGTCTCCTGGCTCCTGCAGAGCATGATATTGGAAACTAGCAGCTTAAAGGTGATGAGAGAAAACATTCTAGGTATGAGGGAAGGGGAAGTCAATACAAAGACATTGTGTCAGAAGGTGGAGTATGCTATGGAAGGAACAGGAAACAGACCAAAATAGCTACGTGTAGCTTATGTGGAGGGGAGTTAAGTATAAAAAAGACTGGAAAAGTAGGAAGGCTCCAGGTTGCCAAAGACTTCAAATACCAAACAGAGGATCTTATATTGATCTTAAAGATATGATGGAGACACACCTTATTGAGTAAGGGGTAAAGTGGGCAGACTTGTGCTTTAAGAAAATTTCTTTGGCAGCCTATTAAAGGATGGATTGCTATGCAGATAGTGGAGGCAAAGAGAACAATTAGAAGGTCATTACAATAGGCCGGGGGTGAAGTGATTAGAGCATGTGTGCCAGTCTTTTCAATGTGTGAGTAGAGAGAGGGTGACATATACCAGAGATTTTATGCAGGGAGAAATGATAGATTGGATGTGTGGAGTGGGTGAAGCTAGGGAATCAAAGGTGACAAAATTGTGAACCTGGGAGATTAGCAGCTTACTGGTTCCCACAACAGATGATTCACTCCTTAGCCTTAATAGTAGGAGCTTAGTAGACTGCCCTAGAATATGACCCCGGTTGTTCCCATTTCTCAGTTCCTTCAGTATTTCAACAACCTTTTTGAGTTTTACCCTAAGCATGCCAAAATCAAAAGGTGTTTATTGCTTTCAATCCTGATTGGTTTATCTAATTCTCCTATAAGGTTTTTTTTAGTATAAGCATATTCTAACAATTACATATCAGATGATGTCTTTTGAAAAACCTTTAGTAGCTAACAAGACATTCTTCTGATATTCAACATTCATACCATTAATAGGTCTATATTAGAACTCTTGAAAAATATTTGAAAGGTTGTCATTGTTCAAGGAAGCTGATTTTATTTAGTTGAAAGGTCAGCACCCATTTCAACACACCATAAAGAGGAATTTCTTTACAAAGACACTGCTCCAAAATGGAATGATGTAGGCTTTGAAAGGAGATGAATTTCCTATTGTTGGAAGTGTTTAAGGAAATACTTGTTGGAAATATGATAGAGGAGATTTGTACTTCAGTTATTAGTTGTACTGGGTATGGTTTTAGATCCTTTCCAATAATAAGAGTATAACTCCATCAAAACAATCAAGCAAAAGTCTCAAATATGAATATCTCATTAGTCACTTTCCATTTTTAAAAAGGAAGGAGTTTTCATATTTTAAAAAAATGTGCTTTGTTAAAGTTTTCTGTTTTCCAAGTTGTAATTTAAAAGCTACTTAGTACTTTAATACATATCCATTCTTTAACCTTTAGAAAAATCATGATCTATGTTCTCATTAAATGAATTAAATTCATCCCTAAGTCTTTGGGCAAGACTACACTTTAACTACTGTGGAGAAATGGGCTCATTTCTAACTACTGTTAAGGATAACTCCTTGACCTTTCTCAGTAAACTATTCTAAACCTTAAACATTCAAGTGTAAGTTCTTTTTCATAAATGACCTAAGTACTCCATGTTCAAATATATCTATGACTGTAGTCAACAAATGCTAATGAGGTAACATTCACATATTTCAATGTCATTGTTAGATCACCCTTCATTTCCTCATCTCTGAGATATATAATTATAACTACTTCAGGCTAAATGAATGAAATAGAATACTGTAATAACACAACAAAACATTTCACCTCAGGTGCCCTAAAGAGACTTTAACCTTGTTACTTAAATTAACCACTAACATCAACAACTATCTTTAGTATAATGCCTTGACAAATAACTTTTGTTACCTTAATGGTCTCAAAATTATAATCCAATATTATGAATTGGGTGCTAACCAGCCAGCCGAACAATAAAAGTTTTTTAATACCCACTAAAATTCCCTTCAACCAGCCATGCATTGCTTTAATTATCTTTATAATAACCCAGACAGACCTTTGAGCAAGCTCAGTTTGCCCCTCCTTCCTGTTTCACTGGAGGTTTCGCACCACTCCTGCCTCTAACAGGTTCACTCTTGATCTGGTCGGATAGGCAGGACAGCTTCAGAGGGGTTAATAATCTACTTCTAATCTAGTCTTCTCCAATATAGTATTGCTGATAATGAGCACAAAGTACAGCATTCCCCAATCACCCTTCTCACAGGGGAGGGTGAGAATGGGGTGGGGGGCATGTTGCCAACATTAGGCTCACAAGTTAACTTTAGCGATACCATCATTCTGTGCAAGTTTAGTAAATATCAATTATGTCACGCCCATATCTCATGGTACAGCCTCAGTAGGACTGACTGTTATTATGATTCTGAGAATTACTATCTAGGATCATTGAGACTATTCTAGGAGTTATTATCTAACACCTGGAAACTAGACATTTCCACGGCCATGGATCTTGAGAAACTAAGCTCTAAAAGGATGACAAAATCCTCCTTACTGACACTTCCCCTACCATATGGCTCAAGGTAGCCTTCTTTGATTGGCTGCCTTCATCTTTAAAGCTGATGTGACCAATCCAGTCACTCCTTGTCTTCCACATACTTTTGACTGTGTGTGATTGTCGTGAACTGAACCAGAGAAAAGGGAAGGGTTTACTTGCCACTGCTTACCTTTCTTTTACCCTGCCTCTCAAAGATGATCCCCTTGGGACCCAGGTATTTGAGCCATGGCAACTTTGGAGCCAGGAGTAGGACAGTATAGCAACCAGCCCTGCCAGGAAGCCCTGAGAAGTCAGGGTGTCTGGAACTTGAGCCTAAGGGGATTTTGGACTTGGAACTGGAACTGTGCTCTATGGTAATGGAGTTAAAGCTATGAATTGAATCCTCTCCCCCTCCCCAGAGAATGAGATGGCACAGGGGATAGGAAGATTATTCCTATGTTGAAGGAACAAGTTTGTATATCTATTAATATACATTCCTTTATAAAAGCTCCACTGTGTTAAATATATTGTTATCATTTCCCAGGGAACTCTCAAAGTAAGAACTAGTTTACAACTTTATATAATAGCCAGTGTCGCTATAGTTTCAAAGTTTGCAAAACACTTTGTATATGTAATGTAATCCTCACAATGACCCAATGAGATAAGCACTATTATTAGCCCCATTTTATAGATGAGGAAACAAGCCGAGAGACTTTATGTGACCTGGCCAGGGTCACATAGATGGTAAGCTTCTGAGGCAGGATTTGAATGCAAGTTTCTTCTCACTTCTAAGGCCAGGACTCTATCCGCTACTCCACACTGCCACTTAACTCTCAGAAGAGGACAAAGGTTATGCTCTTATAAGGAGCAATTAATCTTGTCATACTCTTCATAGAAAAAAAATTTTTTTCATCTGATGAAATTTTGCTGATTGACCAATAAACAAAAAAAAATGAGGAAGTAAACTAAGTTATCACATTTTTTTTTTATCATGAGCATGAGGAAAACAGCAAGGATTATTAAATTTCTGCTTCTTTTTTGCTCCAGGAACAAGAGTTAGTTCACAGTAGAAGTTGTCAGACCTTTACTTTGAAGGTTCCATATTCATTTCTTGACAAATATCATATGCATTCAATTTCCTTCACATCTCACCACTTACTTCTACAGCATTCTTTTCCAGATGAACGGCTGCCTGGCAAAACAGAGATTCAACCACAGTATGTAATTAAGTTCTTTGCACAATGGAAGCTAGTTTTCAACACAATCAAGGAATTGGCCTCTTGATCCAACATCCCAGGAATGAGCTATATAGCCAAAGAGCATTCATTTCACAAGAGTTTTTTTGGAAATCATGGGATAAAAGAGCTTGGCCTGTTTTTAAGTGTCAGGGCAGACATCTTCAAAAAAGTGTCTTTCTCAGACTGCAAAGAGTTCATGACACATAGAAGCATGCTGATTCAAAGCATTTTCTCTGAATGTTTGATTTCATCCATGCACAAACTTTTGAATTTTAACAGCAAGTTACCAGGATATTCCAAGTGTGTCAGAGGCTCAATGTACTCAAAACCTAGAATTAAATATAAAACAACTTTAAAATATGCTAATTTATTTAGCTATATATTATCAACTGACCTAGTGATAAAAACACAAAACAACATATACAAGTTAAGAATACCAATTTATGGAGTTTCAAATTACAAAAGTACCACCTTTTCAGGTAGATTTGTCCCACTGAATCACAGAATATTAACATTACAAGAGTCATGGAAATCATTTAATCCAAACAATTCATTTACATATGAGGAAACTAAAGTCCAGAAATGTAAAAATGACTTGTCCAATGCCAAACAGTCAATAACAGCAGGAAATAGCTCTTTTAAATTCATATTTACAAAACTCGATTGTCTCACCGCAGTCTAGAAGTAAATCTTTCCCGCTCTCATAGGTTCACTTAATAAAATAGACTGGTAACCACTTTAAGAACAGCTTACTGAGAGTACAAGATTTGCCACTTGTGAAAATACCTCTCCTTCTTTAAAGAGCAATCTCAAAGTAGTTTGTCTCTGAAAAAAATGCTCCATAACTTGTATGAAATGAAATTCAATAGTTAATCTGTTGGAGAAGAAAATGAATTAAGGGTCTACTTTATATCCTGGCCAAATATTCTTTTGCTTCCTAGCAAATAAACTGTCCCTCTTATTGCTGCATCTTTTCACATATTTGGTCTTCCTTCTCTTTCTTCTAGTGTATATCTAGCTGTAATAATAATAGTAATAATATCCATAACACCAGCTAACACTTATGTATTGCTTTTAGTTCTTTACACATATCAATCTATTTTGATCTGCACACCATCCCTGTAAAGCGGGTACTGTTGTTAACTTCTTTTTCCAGGTGAGGAAACTGAGCATGCAAGAAGGACTTACCCAAGGCCACACAGCTGATATGACTGAGGGAAGATTTGAACTCAACTTATTTCTGTTGTCATAGGCTGTGACTTAAACCTGAACGGAACAATTTGTGGGGCTATTGATTTTGTTGTTTAGTTGCTTTAGTCACATCTGACTCTTTGTGACCCCATTTCAGGTTTTCTTGGAAAATATGCTAGAGTGATTTGTCATTTCCTTCTCCAGCTCATTTTATAGATGAGGAAACTGAGGCAAATGGGATTAAGTGACTTGCTGTGTTATTAAGCAAAATTGTCTCATTAGTATGGCTTTTGTTTCTTTTGAGTGGAAGT
>CM053626.1:142979237-143004722 GCA_028646595.1 Phalanger gymnotis | reverse complement strand
CTTGACCCTGTCCCTTTTCAAAAGTGTTTGCTTTTGATTACCTCTTCCCCATATCTGCCTTCCTTCCCTTCTATCAGTCCCCCTTGTTTATCCCGCTTTCCTGTGGATGTATATATGTATATATATATATATATATACACATACATATATATATATATATATATATATATATATATATATATATATTCCCTTCAGCTACCCTAATACTGTGGCCTCATGAATCATACACATTATCTTTCCATATAGGAATGTAAACAAAACAGTTCAACTTTAGTAAGTCCTTTGTGATTTCTCTTGCTTGTTTACCTTTTCATGCTTCTCTTGATTCTTGTGTTTGAAAGTCCAATTTTCTATTCAGCTCTGGTCTTTTCACTAAGAAAGCTTGAAAGTCCTCTATTTTCTTGAAAATGCATATTTTGCCTTGGGGCATGATACTCAATTTTGCTGGGTAGGGGATTCTTGGTTTTAATCCTAGCTCCATTGATCTCTGGAATATCACATTCCAAGCCCTTCAATCCCTTAATGTAGAAGCTGCTAGATCTTGGGTTATCCTGACTGTGTTTCCACAGTACTCAAGTTTTTTCTTTCTGGCTGCTTGCAGTATTTTCTCATTGATCTGGGAGCTCTGGAATTTGGCAACAATATTCCTAGGAATTTTCTTTTTGGGATCTTTTTGAGGAGGCGATTGGTGGATTCTTTCAATTTCTATTTTACCCTCTGGCTCTAGAATATCAGGGCAGTTCTCCTTGATAATTTCTTGAAAGATGATATCTAACCTCTTTTTTCAATCATGGCTTTCAGGTATTTCAATAGTTTTTAAATTATCTCCCCTGCATCTATTTTCCAGATCAGTGGTTTTTCAAATGAGATATTTCATATTGTCTTCATTTTTTCATTCCCTTGGTTCTGTTTGATAATATCTTGATTTCTCATCAAGTCACTAGCTTCCACTTGCTCCAATCTGATTTTTAAGGTAGTATTTTCTTCAGTGATCTTTTGGACTTCCTTTTCCATTTGGCTAATTCTGCCTTTCAAGGCATTCTTCTCATTGGCTCTTTGGAGCTCTTTTTTTCTATTTGAGTTAGTCTATTTTTTAAGGTGTTGTTTTCTTCATTATAGTTTTCAGTATTTTTTGGGTCTCCTTTAGCAAGCCATTGACTTGTTTTTCATGGTTTTCTTGCATCCTTCTCATTTGTCTTCCCAATTTTTCCTCTACTTCTCTAACTTGCTTTTCCACATACTTTTTGAGCTCTTCCATGGCTTGAGACCAGTTCATGTTTTTCTTGGAGGCTTTTGTTGTAGGCTCTTTGACTTTGTTGACTTCTTCTGGCTGTATGTTTTGGTCTTCTTTGTCACCAAAGAAAGATTCCAAAGTCTGAGTCTGAATCTGAGTCCTTTTTTGCTGCCTGTTCATGTTCCCAGCCAACTACTTGACCCTTGACGTTTTCATCAGGTGTGACTGCTTGTAGAGTAGAAAGCACTTGTTCCAAGCTTGAGGGGATGCATTGTTGTTTTCAGAGCTATTTCTATACAGCCAGCTCTACCACACCAGGGCTCTTCCTCCCCCAAGAACCACCAACCCATTACTGGACTCAGATCTTAAGCAGGCTCTGCACTCCTGCTCTGATCTGCCACTTAATCCCTCCCACCAGGTGGGCCTGAGTCTGGAAGCAACCGCAACTGTAGTTCTGTAGCTGCACCACCCCTGCCACCCCCAGGGTGGTGGCCAAACCGTGAACTCTTTTCACTCTGTCCCCCATAGCTTTTCCCACTAACCTTCTCTGTTGTCTTTGGTGTTTTTGAGTTGAGAAGTCTGGTAACTGCCACAGCTCACTGCTTCAGGGCACTAAGGCCTGTTCCACCCAGCTCCTGGTCTGGTTGGTCCTGCTGCCACCCCCACTGGGCTCCTTTCCCCTTCATTCCGTATGCTGTAGACCTCATAGTGACCATCCAGGCTGTCCTGGGCTGGAGGCCTGCTTTCCTCTGCTATTTTGTGGGTTCTGAAGTTCTATAATTTGTTCAGAGCCATTTTTGTAGGTTTTTGGAGGGACCTGGCTGGGAGCTCACACAAGGTCTGCTTTGCAGCTGCCATCTTGGCTCTGCCAAACTGATGGATTCTAAATGCAAATCAAAGAATACTTTGTTTTTGCTCACTTCATTCTTTTTTTTAATTTCATCTTATTTTTTATTCTTTTTACTTTATTCTTTTGATCCGTTTCTTCTTTCACAACTAATATGAAACTAATATGGAAATATGTCCTACATATCATGTGTATATCCTATTATCAAATTGCGTACCATTTTAGAAAGAGGGATGGAGGGAGGGAGAAAAATTTAGTACTCAAAATCTTGTAGAAATGAATGCTAAAACTTGTTTTGACATGTAATTGGGGGAAAAATTAAAATACTATTAAAAACGAATGTAATAGGCACATTGCTGCCAATCACGGTAGTAGTAGAATAACAGTAACGGTAGTAGAATTTTAAATATTTGTGGGGGGAAGGATTGAGGAAAGGATATAGTTCTAAGAAACCTTATTTCATTTTGGCTGGATTATATTTCTTAGACATTGATTTTACACAATAATTTTTGTTATTATTGTTGTTCTTTCAGATATCAAAAAGGTATCTGAAACCAAATATTTTACCTTGAGATTTTATTCCTAAGTTCAGGTGATTTGTGGTAAAGGAAAATGGGTTTTAACACCAACCGCATCTTCAGAACCCAAATGGGCACCAAAGGAAACTATTGGCCACTAATCAGAATTGTTCTTGAATCTTGCTGTTAATTTTTGCCAGAACCTCGCACTAAATCCATAATCAATTTATTTTTTGTGTGTTTCAACTAGAATAATTAAAGATATTGCCATCTGATGGTGTTTGTGAAATACTCTGACATTATTATTAAGGAAACATAAAACCATTAGAAAGAAGCTTGTTAATCAGATGGTTTCCTCTGAATATTTTTTGAGCATTTCCATGGAGGAATATTAAGAAATCACAATTAAAGGGAGAAGACAATAACAACAACAATACAGAAGTAAATCTCAATGGGATATTCCTGTTTGTTTTACGACAAGCAGTAGTGTCTCCCTAGCAAGCACAGTTTTCAAGGATCTTCTTGCCAGTCCAACATTCTTATTTCTGTGTTTTTCCAAATAGGGGCAAATGGTTTGGAATGTACATCACTTTATTTGAGTAAGGTTTAAGGTATGCAATAGTTTGTTGTCAGATATAAGATAAGAACAGAAAAAATAATTCTTCCAGTTGGAGTTCAATTGGGTTTAATCCTTTTAGATGCTGCCACCATTTGATTAAGTATTATGTGAGTTTTTACCCCTTAACACTCTCAAAGTGTCATCTGTCACCTTCCTGTCATAGTAATAAAACATGACTGTCTAATGACATTACATTCAGGAAATATGATGGTAGGCTTGGCACTTAAGATCACAACTGGTTCTGATTGTAAACCATGTGGTATGGTTCATAAGAATATAATATAGGAAAAAATACTGGGTGACATGATAGCTAGATGGTGAGAAATGGTTGATCTCTGGTTCTATGACATGCTCTGGAAATATGAAGTTGTCCCCTTCCAAAATCTGTGGCAATTTCCTTCAACTGTGGAAAGTTCCAGACAAGTACTAGTTTTACCTATTATATAAAAAGACAATTCATAAGAAATTCTGAGCAAAAATAAATTTTATTTCAAGAAAGCTAGTACAAATGTTATCACCATGGACAGGTGCAAGATTATATAATTAGAAAAACTAATTTAAACAAAACTTATAAGAGAATGGGCTGAAAGTTATTTGTTCCATTCGGGAAAGAGACCTAGGAATCATTATGGATAAAATTCCAGAGTTCTTCTATAACCCAAAAGGAAAATGAAATTCAAAGTATCATTCCAGGAGAGTACTGAAAAATATATGGAACATTACTCCACTCTTCTATAATCTTGTGGTATGTGTGAACCTAGAATATGAGAATTATGTCAATTATACCTCCATTACATCTTACCAATGCTATAGAAGACCCAGTGAAATGCAATTAAAATGATCAAAGGGACAAAGCAGGTTCCATATTGTCAATCTAGGGTTAGCAAGATAGTCCAGACCGTAAACTCTGGTATTGTAGGTGTGGCCTTAAAGCTAGCTCTCTTTTAGTTCAGATTCAATGTTGGGATGATATATAGCTTTCATAAGTCACTGAATTTTATTAAATAAACAAAGGAGATTTACTTTGCCCTAATACTGCCAAAACATACAACAAGGATACAGTGACACTAAGTTTCTCTGTATGTGGCCCCATTTTGTTTCAGTCTGGAAATGCTTCTAGTCAGTAAGTCATCAGGGTATGGCAGAGACTCGGAGACAACCATGATCTCGGGTCTTTATCCAGGCTTAGAGGCCCCAACTAGATGTGACTTACAAATTTTGTGCTCCCAGACCAGGAATCTGCCTCAAGGAAGCTATGGCCCTCAGGGAAGCTGCATCAGAAAAATGCTGGTCTTATCACAGGTGGCAATCAGGAATCCACATTGCCTTGCCAGTTTGAATGTCTAGATATGGGACCCAAAGTGCCAATATGAGTATTATTGGCACAGATGATGGGAGTCTAAAAGTAAGTCTGACATCAGAGAAGTCTATGAGTTGAAAAAAATAAAAAGAATAGGTGGGACAAAAGTGCCATTATAAAAAAGGTCAAACCGAATCTAGGATTAAAAGTGGAGGAAATAAGGACAGTTGGGCATACAAGTAGCAGAGGACTAGACAAGGAGAAAAATTGCATCAGGAAGATGCATCCAAAGGGACTGTGTACTCAGTTATGGGAAGACTAGGTTCCAGAGGCAAAAGTCCCAAAGAAGGATAAATATTAAAAAAAAATCTACATCTATAGTTCATTAATTCAATATTAGCAGCTTTACTTTTGGTACCATTCTAATCTTGACAACCAGTCTCATAGTAACTATATTCCCATTTTATATCATTATGATGGAGTAATTCACTGACCTAGTAACATAGTTCCCCAAAACTAATTTCTTACTGTGTTCCCTCAATTCCTTCAATCATGCAGGAATCCTGACTAAGTCCAAGACATACCTCTTAGGTAGAGAAGCACATAGGTGACATGGTGGATAGAGTGCTGGGCCTAGAGAGTCAGGAAGACCTGAATTCAACTCTAGCCTCAGACTTTTACTAGCTGTGTCACCCTTGGCAAGTCATTTACACTTTTGTCTCAGTTTCCTCCTCTACAAAATTGGGATAATAATAGCACCTACCTCACGGGTTGTTGTAATGATCAAATGAGATATTTGTAAAGTACTTCACACAGTGCTTGGCACAGAGTAAGTGCTATATAAATGTTAGCTATTATTATTATTATTATTACTACTATTAATAGATGCTCTGGTGATAATTTAAATGTTTCTGTCCTAGTACATAAAAGAAAATGATGCAATCCAGAAGTCTTTCTTCAGTTATAAGTTTAAGGGATGGGGAAACATCTAAAAACTAGCATTTATATTACATTTTATGATGTATAAAGTACTTTCCACAGGCATAGTGGTCATGTGAAAGAAGTAGGGATAGCAGTACTATCCCTTTGTGTAGGTGAGAAAACTAAGTCACAGAGAAGGTAAATGACTTGACCAGGAATGCAAAGTCAGTGCCAGATTAAGGACTTCATTTTATATCTTCTACCTCCAAGTAAGTATTTTCTCCATTATAATACACACACACACAAAAAAATCCAATCATTGGAAAGACTTGGGAAGAAAGGAAGCATCAGCCAAATGAAGTATTTTTGTTTAAAATAAGAGATGAAATGGCATAATATTTATGGAAAGAATGGAAAATATACTATTCATGCCATGTCATGCCAAATCATTATGTTATACATATATACATATATGTGTGTGTATGCATGCGTATATATATGTATATATGTGTATATATCTATATCTATCTATATATATATGTGTGTGCATGTGTGTATATATATGTATATATATATATGTGTGTATATATATCTATATATATCTATATCTATATATCTATATCTATATATATCTTATCTATATATCTATATATCTATATATATCTATATCTATATCTATATATATATATATATATATATATTATGCTGCAGATAAGAAGTCTGGAACACGTTCCTCTGGATGAAGTTACTTATCTACTTCCCACTTAGATATCAACTCATTTATTCTTATAAAATAATTTTAGGAATATGTTAAATAATGATTTTATTGACAAACCTCTTTCCTTTGTAAAGACCCTCAGCCTTGAAGGCTGTGACATCTCATCCTTACCAATGGGCCCCAGTTCTGGGCTCTCACAGACTGAGTTCAGTCCTGAAAGCACTTGTCTTCTAAAGAGAGTTATCAGGTTTTTTTTTTCTTATTGCCTCTGTCTTATTATATGCCCTTCCAAGAGAAAAACTCTGAGCACAATCAATTTTATTTGTATGCTTTTCTCGTGACTAGGATCTCACAAAAAGGGATTAACAGAATCCCTTCTAAAAGTGTACTCAATGTTCAAAATAGATGTGCTATAGGATAGCTATTAATTTGTTTCAAGAGGAAAGAAATGCTTAGAACAGAAAAGGCTCATGAGTGTGCATCAAGAAATGCTTAAAACATGAAACATAAGGAAACATCATAAAAACTAACACATATAATATTTTATGTTTTGTAAAGTACTTTCTGCATCTGTAACAGCATTGCAAAGGAAGTAGGGTTAGCATTATGCTCTTACGCTCTCTTGGGAAGTTGGTACTTAAAATTTTACAGTAGGAAATATTTGCGTGGCCACTGTTCAAAATTTCACCTTGTGTGGGATGGGATTTTCAAATAATAGGAGAGACATCTTTAGGAGAAACAAAGTAAATTTATTTTACAAACCTTGCAAGATTTGGGCACACCTCCATAATGGAGGAGGTGAAGTAAAAAGGAACCTGTCTTAATTTATACTCTTAATGAAAAGATTCCCACCCACCTCTATCACTTCTCACCATTGGCTGGGAGGTGGGCTTACAGTCTAGCTGAGAAAACTAGACAGAGGACCAAGGTTGATCTGGTCCATTCCGGTTTTCCCTATTGGAACTCAACTGCCGGGGTGGCATCTGAAGGTCTAGGAGAAGAAATGGGGTCGGGGGTGGGGAGAGGAGAGATCTTCCTGGAGCAGAGAACAAATTCTCTCTTCTGAGAGACAGAGGAAAGGGCATGCCCACAGCTCCAGGCCCTGACCTTCCAGAATCACAAGGCCAAATCCCAAATGTCTCCTACTGCCTTAGACATACCCTGTGAAGTCTTCACAATTATCTGTCCCATTCAACCTCAACCTCAGCTCTTTACTGATGAGCAATTCACTAACAGTTACTATCTTCGAACAAGCCACAAGCCCAGATATGGCTTGGGTTTAGTCTCCTGGCAGAGTGCTCTTCTCCTCTGAGAGGTTGCTTCGAAGGTCACCTGTTAGTGGGAAGTTATCACTTAGACCCAGGAACTTCTGACCTGTCGAAATGGCTAGAAATTTTCATATCAGGTCTACTGTTCTTAGCCACTTGTGCTTGAAATACAAAACCATAGAGGCAGCTAGAGACTGAAGATACACTCTCAGGCTCATCCAGACAAGCATATTTACTCTTCCATATGATTGTAACTGCCGTAGCTGCTAAGGGGGGAAGGAATGGAGGAGAGGGAATCAAGAGAGAAAGAATTCCAAGGGAGAGCTGTTGATAGAACCCAGCCTCTGGCTGGGAAGAGAAGACAGAAAGAGCACAAATGCCTCTCCTTTTAAAGTATACTTGGCGGTAGTTTCTTCCTGATCAACAGCCAGTCCTCTTTACCACACCCTCCCCCATTATAGGAGAGGATACATGAGGGTCAACCACAAGACTCTGGTAGCAAATGCCTTCTATCAAGAGGCCAAAGCATTAGTGGCCACTCAAAGAGACCATTCAACTGGCTGAGTGCTACTTATGCTCATGGTATGCCCCCCACAGGCTAATCCCTAATCATGCTCTCTGGGGTAAGCCCCAGTTCAATCCCTCTGTGATAAAATTTAAACTCATACTAACAAGAACCTTCTGAAGACTTGGATAAAACTGTCAGGATACTTAAACAAGCTTTACTTGGGCACTTAAGGTGAGCTTTCAGAATGGACATACCAGGCTTATTTCCTTAGACCAATGAGATCTGAAGGTTAGAGACAGATGTGATTCAGTTATCTTCAACTGCATCCAGCAGTTGTTTTTTAAAAATTACGTTATTTATTTTTAGTTTTCAACATTCATTTCCACAAAATTTTGAGTTACAAATTTTCTCCTCATCTCTACCTTCCCCCCACCTCAAGATGGCATGCATTCTGATTGCCCCTTTCCCCAGTCTGCCCTCCCTTCTATCACCCTACTCCCCACCCCCTTATCCCTTTTCCTCTTACTTTCTTGTAGGGCAAGATAGATTTCTATACCCCATTGCCTGTATATCTTATTTCCCAATTGAACGTAAAAATAGTTTTTAACATTTGTTTTTAGAACCTTGAGTTCCAAATTCTCTCCCTTCTTCCCTCCCCACACACCCTCCTTGAGAAGGCAAGCAATTCAATACAGGTTATATATGTACTGTTATGCAAAACACTTCCATAATAGTCATGTTGTGAAAGACTAACTATATTTAACTCCATCCTATCTGATCCCTCATTTATTCAATTTTCTCCTTTGACTCTGTCTGTTTTCAAAAGGGTTTGCTTCTGACTACCCTTCCCCCAACCTGTCTGCCCTTCTATCTTCCCCCTCTTATCCCCTTCCCCCTACTTTAACGTAGGGTAAGATACCCAATTGAGTGTGTATGTTATTCACTCCTTAAGCCAAATCTTATGAGACTAAAGTTCACTCATTCCCTTTCACCTCCCCCTCTTCCCTTCCATTATAACAGCTTTTTCTTGCCTCTTTTATGTGAGATAACTTACCTCATTCTTTCTCTTCCTTTCCCCTTCTCCCAATATATTCCTCTTCCACCCCTTAATTTTATTTTTTAGATATCATTCTTTTGTATTTAACTCACTCTGTGCCCTCTGTATATACATATATATATACATATAAATATATATATGTATTCATATATATGTGTGTGTATGTATGTATATATAATAAATATATGTGTATATGTATGTATATATGTGTAGTTGAAGGGGATATACATATATGTATATATGCATATGTGTGTATGCATATTTATGTGTGTGTATATACATATATACATATGTATGTGTATATGTATATTCCCTTCAACTATCCTAATACTGAGAAAGGTCTCATAAGTTACAAATATCATCTTTCCATGGAAGAATGTAAACAGTTCAACTTTAATGAGTCCCTTATGATTTCTCTTTCCTGTTTACCTTTTCATGCTTCTCTTGATTCTTATATTTGAAAGTCAAAATTTTCTATTCAGCTCTGGTCTTTTCCTCAAGAATGCTATGTTACCAGCAAGGTGCTACACACCCTTCTCAGAGAACCTCCAGGCTGTCTTGGGTTGGACACTTGTTTTAATCTGTCATTTCGTGGATCCTGTAGCTCTAGAAATTTTTCAAGTCATTTTTACAGGTGTTTGGAGAGATTTGGGATAGAGTTCAAGCAAGTCCCTGCTTTTACTCTGCCATCTTGGCTCTGCCTCCCATCAATTGCTTCCAGTTTTCAATGGTTTGTGGGAGATAGACAGAGTTCTTGGGATGGGGGAGATATAACCTTTGGGGAAATAGGGCTGGCATATTGGAGAAAAGCTTAGAGACTGAAATTTTGGATTGGGATGACAATGCAAAGAGAGTGAGAGACATATGGACCTCATGACCTTGTGAGGAAGAGCAATGGAGATTAGGGAGCCAGAGGAAATGATCACTAATAGTACAGTAAGACTGAGGTAAGGAGGTGATTAAATCAGAGATGACAGGTATCTTTTGATAAAAGATTTCATTCTACCCAGAATTGTTGTACATATCCCTGTTTGTTTGCCTATGAAATCATTTCCCGGTCCTATAATTCCTAGGAAGAAAGAGTACAGTTTCTGGGTTTTTTTTTATTTGCTTTGTTTTCTTTTATTTTTATTGTTGTTGCTATTCTCTTAGAAGCTTACTAAGCCATAGGGGTTTGGGAATTTCAGGTATATGTTTTACCTGTAACACTCATGCTATTAACAGCACAGTTTATTATTAAGTTATATGCCCATAACACTTAGATGCACTGGCTGGGGGCTCATATTAAAAAAGAAAGATAGTTTATTGATTTTGTTAAACAATATCACAGAGCAAAGAGTATACATTCAATGGGAATATGCCCTAGGATTAAAATGAGGCAGTAATCACCACATTGGCTGTCTAGGGTGATTTAGGCAGCTCTAATTCCCTTGTCCATGGCTAGGTTTGAAAGGAAACCAGTCCCAGAAGGGAAGAAGTGTGAGGGAGTGGAAAAGACATTCATAGCACAAGGGAAGAATAAGTCCAAGGAAAGCTCTACCCAAAGTTTGAGAGTGAGGGAGAGTAAACTGAATGACAGGTCTGCCTACCTGCTTCCCAGTCCACCTGTAATTAAAACATATTTGGGATTGAATTATTTGGGAGACTTTAAACCAATTTAAGCTAATCACAACATTAGCCCACATTGGGTATTATAGATCATCACTGGATGTAGATAAGATGAGGATATTAGCTAGCATTTTCAAGTTTTGGTTTTGGTTTTTGTTGTTTGTAGTCAGGAAATGATAAAGATCTGAAGCTACAAATAGAGGTCTTCGAGGTGACTGTTTAATTCTGCTATTGAGAGGCTAAAAATAATGGTTAGAAAAAAGAAACAGTCATCCAGAGAAAAAATGGCCCTTAAACAGTCAGACTTCCACTGAATAGCCTTCTTTACAGGTTGATACTAAAAGCTGTTGTTAAATGGACTGGACATCTGTTATGTCCAGGAGTAAAAAGAGAGAAGGGGGTAGGGAATGGCTGCTGCTACCTCCTGTCCTCATCTTGTTTTGAACCTAGTCTCCATCTTATTCTAACAAGGTCTCCTACTGGATTGTGTGTAGCTAAATATACAGATTAAAATGATTGATCGTTGAAGATTAGAAATGGCGATATTGGTTATTCTGTCTCTAACCCAGAACCAGCAACACAGACCGATTTATATTAACTCTGGCACTGACAGAGAAGACTTCCAGCTTAGCATAGGAAAGAGTATGAGATGTGAATCAAAACCATGAAATGCTTTCTTTTATGTGAAACTGGTATAAGTGAGAACTTTAAACTAGCATTGACAGGCGTGTGAATATATATATTATATAATACATATATATGCAACATACATATATGCATCTGTGTATATATACATATACATAAACACATACTTTATGCATAGTACATATGCGTATATATATACATATAGATACATACATGTATGTGTATATACATGCATATATGTATGTGTGTATGCATGTGTATATGTAATTACTCCACCTGCCTAAAAGTAGGAAGCTTATAGTGCTACTGCCCATGCTGTCCTCATTTACGGGATAAACAGAAGACTTCTCTCCAAATCTGTCAATCCAGTACCTTTCTTCAGCACAAAATCCACTTAAAAAAATGTGCTAAAATAATACAGTGTCAAACTCAAAAATGATTTTGATTTTTTGAAAGGAAACTTGGCATGTCTTGAATTCAGTATAGTTTCTTTAGCAACTTTTGATTTTGTGTTATCTACTATTACTGGGAAAAATATAACATTGTATTATTTTAATCAGCATTTACTGTTTTTATGACAGAGAGCATAGCATCATGGAGATGGGTTTGGCATAGTAAAAAAAAGAGGAGTGAAGAAGGTATGTGTTTAAGTCCTACCTCAGGCTACATATGAGCTGTGTGATCATGGGCAAGGCACTTAAATCTCTCAGTGACTCCAAGCAACTCTCTGGGGTTCTTAAGTTACAGATGAGTTGCTTATATACACTAATAAAGAAAGTTTCTACCCTGGGAATATTTTTTAAATAAATAAATTTATTTATTTTTCATTTTCAGCATTCACTTCCATAAGTTTTAAATTTTCTCTGCCTCTCTCCTCTCTCCCTCCCCAAGACAGCGTGCAATCCAATATAGGCTCTACATATATATTCTTATTAAACATATTGTCACATTAGTCATTTTGTATAGAAGTATTATAATGAATGGGAGAAAACATGAGAAAGAAAAAAAAACAAAACAAAAAAAGAGCAAATAGTATGCTTCGATCTCCATTCATGCTCCATATTTCTTTCTCTGGATGTGGATGGCATTTTCGATCATGAGTCTTTTGGAGTTGTTTTAGGTCCTTGAATTGCTGAGAAGAGCTAAGTCTATCAAAGTCATCACACAATGTGGCTATAACTGTGTACAATGTTCTCCTCATTCTGCTCATGTCACTAAGGATCAGTTCATATAAGTCTTTCCAGGTTTTTTCTGAAGTCTGCCTGCTCATCACTACCTCTTGCACAATAGTATTCTATTACATTCATATACCACAACTTGTTCAGCCATTCCCCAATTGATAGGCATCCCCTCAATTTCCAGTTCTTGGCCATCACAAAAAGAGCTGCTATAAATATTTTTGTACATGTGGGTCTTATTCCCATTTGTATGATCTCTTTGGGACACAGCCCTGGAATGGGGTATTACTGAATCAAAGGATATGGACATTTTTATAGCCCTTTGGGCACAGTTTCAAATTGCTCTCCATAATGGTTGGAACAATTCACAACTCCACCAACAATGCATTAAGTGCTCCAATTTTCCCACATGTTTTCCAAAATTTAACATTTTCCTGTTTTGTCATGTTAGCCAATCTAATAGGTGTGATGTTTTTTTTTTAATTTGCCTTTCTCTAATCATTTGTGAGATATTTTTTTCACATGACTATAGCTAGCTTTAATTTCTTCCTCCGACAACTGCCTGTTCAAATCTTTTGACTCTTTATCGATTTGGGAATAAATGGTATTCTTACTAATTTGACTCAGTTCTGTATACATTTTAGAAATGAGGCTTTTATCAGAGACACTGGTTGTAAAAATTCTTTCCCAATTTTCTGCTTCCCTCCTAATCTTGGTTGCATAGGCTTTATTTGTGCAAAACTTTTCAATTTTATGTAATCAAAATTATCTATTTTACATTTCATAATTCTCTAGCTCTTGTTTTCTCCTAAGTTCTTTTCTTCTCCATAAATCTAACAGGTAAATTATTCTCTGCTCTCTTAATTTGCTTGTAGTATCAGCCTTTATATCTAAATCGTGTACCCATTTGGATTTTATTTTGGTATTCAGCATAAGATATTGGTCTATGCCCAGTTTCTGCCATACCGTTTTCCAGTTTTCCTGGGAATTTTTATAGCAAAGAATCACAAGTCTATACATCATAACTGTTTAGAAATAACCTAATAACAATAGTTTAATAATTTCATTAAGATAATTAAAGCCTTTCTTGGTAGGAGAGAGGGGACGGGAAAGAATGGAGGGAAAAGGAAGAGAGGAAGGAGTGGAGACAGAGAGACAGAGAGAGAGAGAGAGAGAGAGAGAGGGAGAGAGAGATAGAGAGAGAGATTTCTTCCCTTCATAGTGTGTTCTATTCATTTAAAGGAAGCAATTGAAAATCAGCTTATCTTTATTTGGAGACAGTATCCATTGTAAAAGTACAGACAGCCAATGAACAAGATTTGAATAATCAATGCCACTTCATCAGACAGTGATGAGGAGCCGATACAGAGAAGTGTAGAGAGGAATAAATTCACCCAACCCATTGTAGCAGCCAGTCAGTGAGCCAAAAAAGACTTCAACTGCTCATTGTTCTATTTAGTTCAGTTTGATGGGTTGTTTTCTTGCAATTCATAGTTAAAGTCAGCTGGTCCCTGTAATACCAATTAAGTTGGGTGTCTTTGATTGAGCCTTACTAGGTGGTAACCCCAGGCTCCAAGCCCCTATCTATTAGGTTCTAAGACTATGTGGGTGTGAATTGGTAACTAAGGTAGGGCTCCAGTTGGGGCCAATGAAGGGAGATGCTAACTCCAGAGCCAATAGTAAAAGCCTAAGTTCTGGTCAATCAAATGATGTTTGATGACATCTGAAACTATATAAAAAGAGAGAACTATATAAAAATAGAGCTCTCACTCTTGGCAGTGTGCTGATGTGGAGACTCTGGGCAGCGGTAGTTAAGAGCCCTCCAGATAAACTCAGATGTTGATGCTTTTTGGTAGCTATGAATTGTATTTGGTCTGTTTGTAATTTGTATTTGCTCTGAAGTTCAGGGTGCTGCTTTGTTTTCCTGAACTAAGTGAATGATATTTGTATGCTGGATTAAAGTAAGATTGTTAACCCCTTAACGTTGCTTTCCTTAGTAAAGCAGATCAAAAGAATGTGGGTTTGCAGCATTCTGTGTGCTGGTTGTTGTTGGTTTTACACCCCCACAACAGCTGCTAGCCAGATTGTTGAAACAGTCCCTGGCTACAAAGTTCTTTGCAGTCTTCTTTTCTCCCACAATCCTTCCAACTGGGATAAATTACACTTCTCTTGCTGATAAGGAGCTATATAATAATTTCTGTTTTGCAAACATTAGCTGGATACATTATCTAATTGTGGGGTAGAAAGACCACTGACATTGGAGTCAGAAAATGTGGGTTGGAATCCTAGTGCCATATTACCATAGGTAAGTCACCTAACTAGAGTTATTTTCCTCATCTATAAAAATGGGATAATAGCTTTCGTTACCTACCTCATAAGGTTATTGTGAAGTTTCAAATAAAATAATGTAAACAAATGCTTTATAAATCCTAATAATTTATATATACATATTATTTTATAATGATTCATATATGTATATGTAAATGATTTATATATAATTATATGTGTATATTAAGAAATAGATATTTTAATAAAATATATAAATATATTATATATAATATATATGTATAATACCTTAATGATTATTATATAATAAGGCCTTTGAAGCATGCCCAAATAACCCCTAAGGAGTGAGCATGCCTGAGCAAGCCCAAGATGTATAATATAGAAGTGCTCTTCATCCCCTACTACAGGGGTAGGAACAGCCTCCTTTGGTTGAATCAACTGTAGAGGCTGGTAAAGGCTGTGTCTTTAAAACTACTGAGACTGAAATAGTCAATCTCTTTCTTACAATGTCCAGAGGATGAAGATCACAGTTCAACTACTGCTGGAATGCCATCAACTGAACTGGTAAAGGGGAAAGGACTGCCTTCCTCTGCTCCATCTTTTACCTGTGCTCCAAAAAATGAGCCTGGTGGCTCTGTATTACGTATCCTTCTGAATGTCAGGGTATATCATTAAGGCAGAATTCATGACTTCAAAGATAACCATGAATATGCCTGAATGGTCCAGAATGGCAGTATATAAGGAATTCTCTAAGTAGAAGGCAGAGGAGTTAAAGCATTTATTGAAATTCAAAAGTAGCAGACCCATGGACCAGTGTCCCCAATTTGACATCCTGCCAAGAACCTTCCAAAACCAGTATGCCCATCTCACGATGGTGACCAAGAGGCCACAGAAAAACATTATGGCAGCAAGCCAAGCCATACTGGTGCTTCCCCCTGCCCAATGCCAGGGCCCTCCAGCAAGAAGACCACCCACTGGCCTCAAGCCCCTGCTCAGCACTTTTTGGTCTCCACGGGGATCAGTCCTGCTTTTTTCGTAGTGGCTGCCGCTGTTGCCGCCACTTCCACAGCAATCTCCAAGCTGTGTTCCAGCTAGCTGACTGCTTCCTCTCTCCTTCAGCTCTTAACTGCTGTCACCAGCTGCCTCTTAGCTCTGCTCCAACTGTTCAGCAAGCTCCTCCCACCACAGACTTCATGTCATCACGTGGACCAGAACTCAGGCACCTACCATTGGCTCCAGTCCCAGCCACTCCCCCAAGGACCCTGAGAGCCCCACTCCTGAAGCCCAGTGAATGGGCAGGAAAGATCTTCCCATTCACCAATTGCCTTTACACAGGGTCATCACCCAGTCCCCTGGATGGGGAGCTCTAAGTATAGTAACTAAAACCAAGATTTCAGGCAGGAACATAAAGACAGCTAGTCCAGCTAGGGAATTGAATCCGAAAGGGGTTTTGGACTTTGAACTGGGACAGTGTTCTATAGGAATTGAGATAAACTACTACCCTATTATCTTTACCCTCCCTAAAGTCTGATTTGTCAGGGGAAGGGGAAGGACTATGCCCTCCACTTGTTGGGAGAAGTTTGCACATTTTAAAGGAAATAGTCTTTTGTAAAAGCAAATCTGTTAATCTGCTAATTGAAATTCAGGTGGAGGAGGCTATTTCTAGAATTGAAAGAACACCATCTGTAGGGGCCGAATCAATTTGCTGAGAGCTGACACACCCCTAACCCCATAAGCATACCAGAGAACACTGGGAGACAGGTGAAATATAACCTACCTGGCCTTATAGGCAGTAAGAGACAAGATAATCAGTATTATAATTAAAAGATCCTAACACAATACTGTAGGATGACCTCCAAGATCCCTTTCAACTCTAAAAAATCATGTTCCTATGATGCTACTGAAAATTGTACCAGCCCCATTTTATGGATAAAGAAACAAAGGTTTGAAAAAATGTAAGAGATTTATTCAGGCACACGTGTAAGTAGCATAAACAGGATTCAAACCCCTGTTCAGGGCGCTTTTTGTTTTATGACATTGCTTCACATTGAGTTGAATTCTAACAAAGTAAGAGAGGGGACAGCAGTTAGGTGATGCAGAGTTCTTGGCTTGGAGTCATGAAGACTCATCTTCCTGAGTGCAAATCTGGCCCCAGACACTAGCTATGTGACCCTGGGCAAGTCGTTTAACCATATTTGCCTTAGTTCCTCATTTGTGAAATGAGCTAGAGAAGAAAACAGCAAACCACTCCAGTATCTTTGCCAAGAAAACCCCAAAAGCATCATGAACAGTCAAAAAGGATAGCCAGATATGGCGAAAACAAAAATGATTGCCTACCAAATTGCTGCAGGGAATAGATAGTAAAGTGTCCCTTTAATGGATAAATGTCTTCAGTGTTCATTGTAGTACAAATTTAAATTTTATGGAATCTTTTTGACATTGCATTAACAATAAGAGATTATGATCGTCTTGGGACCATGAATTTAGAGGAGCAGCGAGGTGGATAGAGTGCCAGGCCTGGAGCCAAAAGACCTTAGTTCAAATCTGGCCTCAAACACTTACTAGCTGTGTGACCCTGGGTAGGTCACTCAAATGCTGTTTGCCTCAGTTTCCTAATTTGTAAAATGGGCGTCATCACAGCACCTACTTCCCGAAATGGTTATGGGGATCAAATGAGATAATAATTATAAAACACTAGGCATAGTGTGTCTGGCACATAGTGAGCATTTCATCAATGTTATTTATGATAATAACGACAACAACAAAAATAGCCCATTTACGTCACCCCTTTACTTTGCAAATGAGAAAAATGAAGCCCCAAAAGGCTGTGACTTGCTCAGTGTTATACAGGGAGTAGGTATAATCACAAACACTAAAGCAGAGGTTCTAGTTGTGGGGGGTAGTTGTGGAGGGGGTGTTTTTGTTTATTTGTGTTTCAGTAATGGTTTCAGGATTATGCTTTCATTTCCCTGACAGACAGTTGCTTTTAGGCATAGGGTGAACTTCATAAAACCTTGCCATGCTATCCTTGAAACATCTTTTGCTCCCATCCCCTTTCCCACCCTACCCCTCAAAAAATTATATTTATCACGTGATTCTAAATACAAAGAATGAACAGAAATTTTTCCACCCTGCGGTTCAGGTTAAAAGTTGATATGGGTCAGTCATTTTCATTTTTCTTAAATAGGCCAGCATATAATGTTGATAACATGGTTCCTTCTCTCCCAGTTCCCAATGTTTATATTAGGAAAGGGCTCCGTTGAGGTGTTACTCTTTAATCATAGTTCAGTTTCTGGCACACCAGCCCCATAAAAGATAGGAACTAGTTAATACTTTGCTGATGCATTGTGCTTACATTGCCCTCTTCTCTGGTAATGTGCTCATAAGCTCTGCACAATAGGAGGTATTTGGGTACTTATCGTGCATAATTATTAAGGTGTGACAAAAGGATGGAGGATTGCAAAGGCAATCTGTTCTCCAATCTGTGCTGTCTGAGGACCCTCTTAGAGCTTCAGAGTGTTAATTTCCTGAGTATATCAGGATAAGCAAAACAAGCTATCTCTGACAAGAAGGCTGGAATAAAAATGTGGTTTTGGTACATGATTTTTTTTTCCTGATAGAATAAAACTCCTGTGAGCCAAGGGGGGTAGTTCAATTAGGTGTGGAGAAGGAGCCTCTGAACTCCTAACTTCCCAAAACAAGAGTTCTTCTCCTCCTGCCTATGAGAAAAAAGCAAATTGTTCACTTTCTGACAGTGAATTAACCCATTTGAGTCATGATGATTTTTGCTTAGTGAAATGAATAGAGGAAACATATACAATTCAAATGCTTTTTTATTATCGGATTCAGTAAAAGTCATTTTTATTATTTTTATTGTTTTATCTTTGACAAACTTTTTTTTTGAGGGGGGAAGGCAGGGCAGTTGGGGTTAGGGGACTTACCCAAGGTCAAACAGCTAGTGTGTCAAATATCTGAGGCTGGATTTGAACTCAGGTCCTCCTGACTCCAGGGCTGGTGCTCTACTCACTGTACCACCTAGCTGCCCCAACAAACACTTTTTATCATTGACAAACAAGTGTAGTTCAATCATGAATGTTCATTGATATTTTGGTTTATGTTAACAAATAAGATGAAAATAAAACGATGAAGATGTAAGTTTGAATTTTACTTGTTTATCAATGACATAAGCAACTTCTTTGCTGAATCAGATAATAGTTTTGAATACTGGAATAACTTTTTGTAGTTCTTTTTATGTGCTATTCATAATGAAACAACTATAGACATGACATACTTTAAAGTTTAATCTACATTTCTAACAATTTCTCTTATCACTTTCTTAAACTTGGAGAAGCCACAAAACAATAAATCAAGCCATGATTTACAGTGTTTGTTAATTTTTGTGGTATATATACTCTCACCATGGCTGATTTAAAGTAACCAGTGTGATGTCACTGGACATGTAGCTGGAAAGAGTTGTGTAGTAACACAACATTGTATAGTATTCTGCCATATAGATTCAGTATACATAAGGAACCGCAAGAGCATAGATAATAGTAAAATAATTAGGAAATAATGAGTTTTGAGTATTTATTACCTTTGTTTTATTATAATTTATTTAATTGTATATTTGTGTACCTTCAGTCGTGCCCAACTCTGTGACCCGTTTTGGAGTTTTCTTGGCAAAGATTCTGGAGTGATTTGTCATTTCCTCCTCTTTATCCTGAGTAAATCGAATCAAACATAGTTAAGTGATGTGCCCAGGATCACACAGCTAGTAAGTGCCTAAGAACATATTTGAACTCAAGTCTTCCCCAGTCCACCCCCGGTGCTCTATCCGCTGAGCCATCTCACTGCCACAATTGAATATTATACAATTTAATTTTTAATAATGGTTGTCCTTAACAACCAGCTTGCAAAAATTCCTGAAAATTTGACAACCAGCTCTCTCAAACCATTTCTAGCTTACTGCTAGGTAAGAGAAAATGAAAACTTGAGGGTATATCTGAGATTGTGCATCTGGGTGACTCAAGGTGGTTCTCTAAATAGAAATAAGGAAGTTAGGAAGAAGAGTAGGTTTGGGGAGAAAATATGTTTCAGACATATTGAGTCTGGGGCATCTAGTTCAAAATGTCCAATAGCCAGTTGGTGATGGTCAGAAAAGTGACCACAGCTGATGGAATTGATCTGAGGAATCATCTATATAGAAACAATAATTATATACATGGGAAACTGACATGAATTCTCTGGACTGTTTTTTGCACCCATCTAAAAGAATATTTTGTCTCCTTTTTACTGATGTGTGAAATCCAAAACAATTTTTAATCACTAAAAAATCCAAATCATTGAACTATATAGTTCGCCAGCTAAGAAATACTCTCCATTTGATTGTTTTGTTCTCAGCAAGAGAACAAAGATGCTAACCTAGTGAAATTTCACTATAATAAATCTATGCACATTATAAGAAAGTTTTATTTGCATGTGTTCAGGATAGATCTATATTTATATTGTTGGCCCAGACTAGTGATTCCCAGTGTAGAAAATCTCTCCACTGCTTTAATCAGCAACCCGACCATAAGAGTTTTGAGTCAGTGAGATTGTAAGTGACTGGCTTATCATAATACAACTAGTATGTGTAAGAGGCAGAACATAAACCCTGGTCTTCCTAACTTCAAATCTGGCCCTCTGTGCAACATGCCTCTTTGTCCCTCTCGCTCTCATACACACACCCATAAGCTCAGCCACCTCCCACCCACATATACAAATACATATATGTATACATTTTAAAGAACTTAGCTTTCTTGAAATTGTGGACTGGAAAATGACCAGTAGAAACTTCTGTAACTTTGCTAGCTTTTGACAAGAATTCATAAATGTGAATGTTATATTCAGAAAAAATGAAAAGAACTGATAATGTGGTTTGCTGAAATTACTTCAGGCAGAGAAAAAAGTAAAACTATCATAATGGATGGTCCGAAGTACCCATTTTCCCTCTCAGTTTGAAATTTCAGGTTCTGTTACATCAATTTCTGTCTTTAAAGTAACCCATCAACTCAGGACTAAAAAGCTTTGTTTCTTCACCCCCTGTGTGGCTAAGTCCTGTGGTTACCTTGGAGATTATTGCCTATCCTAGTCCACACTTTCAGATTTGCAAAAATTAACCAGGAGCTGAAAACTACAGCCTTCATTCTGATCTCTGTGAAAGCCTGGAAAGAAGAATGGTGCACTGGTAAAATTGGATTTGGAACCATGAACCCTGAATCCAAATGGGAGCTTTGCTGCTTAGTACCCGTGTGTCCTTGGCAAAATGATTTCACTTTCCTGGGTTTCAGCTTCCTTATCCGTGACAAGATTGGACTGGATGACCTCTAAGATCCCACCTAGAATTAAATCTATGATCCCATGAATCAAAAAAGCAGCAGCTGGGAATGTATAACCTCTAGGTTCCTCTCAGTCTCAGACCATTGGTCCATTGGTCCCATCAGTTATTTGTTTAGACCAGCCCTTATCAGACTAGTTTTCAGGTCAGGGGGGAGCTCCCGCTTAGGGGACAGGCAGAGTTTATTAGTTTTCCTACTTGACTTTTCTCTCTTCACAATCTTGATTTTAACCAGTCAAGCTTTATACTGTCACCTACACTCAAATCTTTTGGCTTCTCTCATCATTACTCACTCCTTTCCAAGTCCTAGCCCCATTTGTTTTCTACATGCCTATAAATAAGAAGCTGAATGTTCCTGGGGAAAGTCATGTAACCACACTAAGTATACTACAAATTTATTTTATTAGTAATCTCAACTGGAGCCAATCTTACTGATTAGGGCAATCTTCCCTGATTGATTCCTTATAACACTCCCCTCTCCTCAGGCCAGTTATGGGAAACTTCCTCCCCACCCCCTTCCCAACAAAGGAAGAACCTTTCTTTACATTTTACTAAAAATACTGAAAATGTGTCATTTCAAATCCTTATCCCACCCCCCAAAATCACTCCCAATGCTTTCATCCTTTGTTCCAGTTTCTGAGTAAGATGTAGTCCTTTTTAATCAAGGTAAATCCCTCTACTTATGTACTTAATCCAATCTCTTCCAGTTTCTTCAAGTGGTGTGCCTTTCAATCATTTCTTCTCTTTCATCTTTGTTCTCTTTATTCATTAGTTTCTCTTGCCCTACAAACATGCTTAAATTTTTATCATGCTTAGAAAACCTGCCCTTGACCCTGTAATACCTTCACACTATTGTCCTATATTATCCTCCGTGCAATAGCCAGCATCCCGTGAAAGGCTGGCAGCACATTGTATTCACTTCCTCACTCTACTATTTAATCCTCTGAAATCTGGCTTCTGGTCCTCTGAATAAACTGGAACGACTCTTTCCCAAAGGTACTTCTTGTTCAGTTGTTCAATCATGTCCTATTCTATATGACCCCATGGAACTTCGTCCATGGGGTTTTCTTGACAAAGATACTGGAGTGGTTTGCCATTTTATTCTCCCATGTGTCCCTATTTTACAGATGAGAAATTGAGGTAAATAGGTGACTTGCCCAGGGTCACAGAGCTAGTAAGTGTCTGAGGCCAGATCTGAACTCAGATCTTCCTGACTGCAGACACTGTGTTCTATCTACTGAACCACCTACTTGCCTCCCAAAACTACTAGTGATCAACATACATTTTTGTGTACATAGATACATACATACAATATACATTTGTACTTAGTTTTATAGCTCTTTCATTTTCAAATATATACTCCTCTTTCCTGTCCCAGAGATCCATCCCTTATAACAAAGGATAAAAAAAGAGGAAAAAAAAGTTTGTTAAGCTTTAGCAGCACAACCAAGCCTTACATTATAAGCGGTTTTCTACACTCATTGATCCCCTACCTCTGCAAAGAAAGAAGAGAGATGCATTTTCATATCTCTCCTTTGGGGGCAAGCTTGATCACTATAATGTCACAATATTCACTTGTTGTTTCCATTGCGGTAGTCATTATGTTTGTTGTTTCCTGATTCTATTTGCTTTGCCTTGCATTGGATCACTGACATAGTCACATGCTTCATACTCTTCATATTCTTAGTTTCTTACATTGCAGCTATATATCAAAAGTGTGCCACAATATATTTAGCCCCACTGTCCTTTTCAGTCCTCATCCTTCTTTTCTGCTCTGAATTGTTTGACACCATTAACCATCCTCTCCTCCTAGATACTCTCTTCTTTCTATGTTTGTAATGACACTTCTTTCAGAGAAAGTTTGGAAGAGTTGTAGTGTGGTAGAAAAATTAATTAATTCTGTCTAGTACATCTTGAGTTTTAGATGCCTATAGGACATCCAGTTTGAGATGTAAACAAAAGCAGCGAGTGATGTGAGCCTGGAGCTCAGCAGAGAGATTTGGTACATGAATTTGGGAATCATCTGCATTGAGATAATGATTGAACTAATGGGAAATGATGAAATCACCAAGCAAGACATTATAGAGAGAGAAGAAAAGAGGACCCAGGAATCCCCTTGGATTCCTGAGGAAAGCCTTGGGGGACACACATGGTTATTGATTGTGTAGATGAATCTGGATGAAGATCCAGCAAAGGAGACTAAAACAGAGAAGACAGATAGGAAAGTGGAAAGCCAAGAGAAAGTAATGTTATGAAAATGAAGAGAGTAGAGAGAAGAGGCACTCATCAAACAGTATCATATGCTGCTGCAGAGAAGTCCAGAAACATGATTGAAAAGAGGTCATCAGATCTGGTGAGTAAAAGATCATTGTTAAATTTGGACAAATTGTTTCAATTGAGTGATGAGGTTGAAATCCAGATTGCAGAGGAGTAAGACATCAGAAGGAGTGGAAGGAATGGGTTTAGAAAACTTCTTATAATTCAGCTCTGACAGGTATTGTGGATAAAAGAAAAGATATATCAGGGAGATGGTAGAGTATAATGATGGGTTTCGGGGGGCAGAGGGATAGGGGAGACTTGAACATGTCTATAGGAAACAGAGAAGGATCCAATAAATAGTGAATTTGAAGATTAGAGACAGAGGAGATGCTTGATTATTCTCTTTCACTACTTCCCCTCCCCCATATCCAGTCAGTTGCCAAGTCTTACAGACCTCCACTACATCTTCTATATCCCTTCTTTCTACTAGCAAAGCCACTATGCAATTCACCTTCCTAATTGTTCTGTTTGTCTCAAGGATCTCCTTCATCCAATCCATCCTTCATTCAGCAGATACCCATAAAGTTCAAATCTAACAATGTTACTACCTTACTCAGAAAGCTTATGTGGCTCCATTCTGGCTCTAGTATTAAAATCTGAAGTACTTTACCTCTTACTGTAACTCATAGTTTAAATCCAGACTGATTTCACATTACTCCTATTCATGCACTCTATGGCTTCTGAGATAATTGTGATAGTGTATAAGGGAAATGCCTTAGAATGACTGTGGATCATGCATAGACACATGGTAACTAGTTCCAGTTATCTAATCAGGTGTTTTTGATGAATCTTTTTTGCTAGGCTGCATAGCCAGAAGTGTTGATGTCTTCAAAAATGTTCATGTCAGCTTAGGCCTCCTCTTTGCTTCATTCATGTCCAAAGGTATAAAAGCAACTTATATCTTCCTATTTTCTCAACATCACATCATAGAGAAACACCAGTGTTATACATTATTATTAGAGGGACAACTCATGAGCATTTAAGAAGGGCAGAAGAAGTTACCAATGTTCTTTTAATTGCTAAACCCAATAGCCTTTACTCAGTCTTCATCTTTATTGATCTCTCTCCTGCTTTAGCTACTAGACATTTGGATTCTCTGCTGATACCACTCTACTGATACTCCCTCCTTCAGTTTCTAAACACTGCTCTCTCCAGGTTCACCCCTTATCTGCCTTTGTCTCAAATTCCCTTGAGGTTCATCATTCACCTCTCCTCTCCTAAAGGAGAGTGTCTGTCCTGGGCCACATTTCTTATTTTTCTATACTCCCTACCCAGGCCAATTTGTACCCTAAACTTGTCCCATATTGCCAACCCTCTGTATAACATTTATAACACATATAAGATTAGTAGCTAAATGAATAAATGAAGGAAAAATAAGGCAAAAATTGCAGTAGCATTAAAGGGACCCTAAACCTTTTCATGCTATGGACCCCTTTGGCAGTCTGACGAAGCCTACTGACTCCTTAGAATGTTTTTAAATGCATATTTAGGATTGCAAAGGGAGCCAATTATATGGAAACACACTTTCTTTCCTTCTCTCTTTCTCTTTCTCTGTCTCTCTCTCTCACTCTCTGTCTCTCTCTCTCTCTCTCTCTCTCTCTCTCTCTCTGACTCTCAATATATACATATGTGTGTGTATGTATGTATGTATGTATGTATTTAAAGTTCATAGATCTCAGGTTAAGAATCCCTGCTTAAGGGAGCAGAGCCAAGATGGCAGCTGGAAAGCAGGGACTAGCATGAGCTCCCCACCAAGTCCCTCCAAAAACCTATAAAAATGGCTTTAAACCAATTATAGAACTGCAGAATCCATGAGGTAGCATAGGGAAGCAGGGCTCTAGCCCAGGACAGCCTGGATGGTCTCTGGGTAAGGTCTATCATGCACGGAGCTGGGAGTGAAGGGGATCAGAGCTGAGCGGAGCAGAGCCCAGCGTGGGTGGCATGGACCAACGAGACCAGGACTGGGTGGAGCGTGCCCTAGCACCCTGAATCAGTGAGCAGCAGCAGTTACCAGACTTCTCAACCCACAAACACCAAAGACAACAGAGTAGGTTAGTGGAAAAAGCTGCTGGGGACAGGGAGT
>CM053626.1:142949255-142978737 GCA_028646595.1 Phalanger gymnotis | reverse complement strand
AGATGGGCGTGGAGGTAATCAAAAACAAACACTTTCCAAAAGGGACAGGGTCAAGGGAGAAAATTCAATAAGGGGGGATAGGTTAGGAAGAAGCAAAATATAGTTAGTCTTTCACAACATGAGTATTGTGGAAGGGTTATACATAATGATACTCATGTGGCCCATGTTGAATTGCTTGACTTCTTAGGGAGGGTGGGTGGGAAGGGAAGAGGGGAAAGAATTTGGAACTCAAAGTTTTAAAAAGTAGATGTTCAAAACAAAAGCAAAAAAGTTTTTTCAGGCAACAAAAAAATAAGATACACAAGCAATGGGGCATAGAAATTTATCTTGCCCTACAAGAAAGGAAGGGAAAATGGGATGGGAGGGTAGTGGGGTAACAGATGGGAAGGCAGACTGTGGAACAGAGCAACCAGAATTTACGCCATCTTGGAGTGGGGGGGAGAGTAGAAATGGGGGGAAAATTTGTAATTCAAACTCCTGTGAAAATTAATGCTGAAAACTAAATATATTAAATAAAATTTATAAAAAAATAAAAAAAAGAATCCCTGCTTAGAACACTGAAGTAGCTTGTAAAGATTTCGTGGTGAAAGTAGGACTTTAAAGAACATTAGGATATGGACAAGTAGAGAGAAAAGAGGAGGGCATTACATGTTTGGCAAACACTGTAGAAAAAGGTGAGAAAATGATAAAGTGAATAGAGCATTCTAAAAATAATAAACATATGCTTTAACTCTTGTGAAGTATTTGAGTAGAAAACTAGTGGAAGAAAAACGGTTGAGTCCATACTATGGGGATAACTGAATGACAGAACTCTATCCTATAGCAATGGGGAGCCATCAAAGGATTTTGAGAAGAGTATTTCATGGAGGGAAGATCAAAAACTCCAGTACATGCTTTAGCCCCTAATTACCCCACACCAGTGGAGACTATCAAGAATGAGGTGCCCCCCACACAAGTGATAATGATTTGTTTTATAGCAGCTTCCTGCTGCATTTATAAGCCCTAGTAATGAGTTTGTACACTCTGCATGTCCCCAAGATGGAACAGTAAATTGCCTTCAATTTACAAATGCCACTCACTCTTTATACATTGTGAGTTTTTGTCTCAGGAAAGTTTACAAGAATTTGTAAACAGAAGTCCATATTTGTTACTGGAAATCACACAACCCTTACAAAGAATATCTGAGTCAATTAAGTGTAAATGAATTAGAATCTGGCAGAAGTAATTTTCCTTAAGTATGCCAGTTTAAACATTAAATAAAATTTATCCTTGGAATATAACTTACGAGAAATACTGAAGGCTTTTTTGCAGGATCCCAAATTCCTCTGTTTTTGCCAAAGTTAAACAGAACTAATTAGAACCTTATTTTTTGACTGTGATTAACATTATCACATACTAATAGGGGTGCCCTTAAATTGCTTAGGAAATTATTTTAAGAATGACATAAAAAATGAAGCAGTAACTGAAACAAGAAATGCTTTTTTTCTCTCTTTTAAAAACCCAGCCAGCCAAATCAGAGAAACCATATGTTAAATGCAAGGAAAACCTCTGGAAGGGCCATTTGTTAGGGCTTTGATGCTTGAGTACTATGAAGAGTGAATATGAATTGTTTTTGTTTTGGTTTTGCTTGTGCTCCTGGTTAGAAGTTCCACTGGAATCCTGCTGGACTCAGCAAATATTAGTCAACTGGGAAGCTGTGCAGGTTCAAACCAACAGAATTGTATATACCTCTTTGGTATGGGATTAATGCCCTGCTTATTTCATTTCATGCTTTAGACTGAACTGGAGGCTGGAACTGACACCCCACTGGATTCCTGGGATTAGAGCCATGCAGCTATTTTTTGTCTCTGAACTTGTATCTTGTTCAGTACAGAGGCTAAGTCCTATTCCTTGCTCTGGAGTAAACCCCTTAGGTGCAGTCTCCCTGCTCAGTCTTCCCTGGAACCATGACCCTGAATTGGGAAGTGAACAATACAACTGTCACTTGGCACAGATTCCTGCCTTCTGTACAAACCCTCTATGTGTTAGTAACCATTTCTTGCCCTGGTGTTCAGCCTCAGAACTTCTTTCACTTCCTGTGCACTGGAATATTCTGCATTGCATACCCCTAAACAAACCTCATCCCCAGAGTCCATTGACCTCTCTGTCTCCCTGTTTTGACCCAAGCTAGTCATTTCCTTGGATTTTCTAATTAGGACACAGTCTAGTGTGTTTTGACTTACCATGGAATATGGAATTTTTAGTTGGGACTTGAAGGAATCCGGTAGTCATATTGTAAGCCATATAATAAGAGATTGAGAAGTGAGTGAGAAGAAAGGTGAAGGCATCTATTGAAAATGGCTATTTCTAGGAGTTGAGTCACAAGAGGTTCAAGTGAGGGTTTTTGGAGGTTGGGAGAAATAGTCTTGGGAATTTATAGGGTGGGAGACAAAGTATGCACTCCATAGAGATTCTGATACAATTATTTGGCTAATGACCTCAATATAGGGCATTGCAAAAGTCTTTGGGTATTTTTTAGCTATTCTATATCTAGTTGTTACTACATGATGTATTATGTGATTGCCTTTGGCTGAATAGTTCAAACTAGTGTACTCAAACAGCACTAGCTAACTTAGTTCTTGATTGTGATTTGACATCTCTTGATCTGACTTCTTCCTCTTGCTTATATTCCAGTGAGAAATGAGATATGATGTTATGAAGGGAGAAGTCTTAGGTATTCTTGAGCCGAGATTAACATATGGCCTGTGAAAACAGGCCTTGGTTCTTTCTTCAGAATTTGTTACTTCATTGCCACTTGATAAGTCAAATATACTTCTTCAGTGAGTAATTAATCATGGGGCATGACTTCCTTATAAATTTAAGGATATGACTTCCTTATAAATTTAAGGATAGCAGAATGCTAGTTACGGCTGCTATTGCTAATATAGTACCCCAAGAATTTTATATATATGTATATAAATACCCACCTAGTGTACATGCAACCTATTAGACCTATGTCACATTAACTCCATGTTACAGATGAAGAAATCAAGGTTCAAGACAGGTTAAATGTCCACTGTCAAACATTAAGTGTCAGTGGAAGGATTTGATGCTTGGAGTCTCCTGACTTCAAATCCAATTACTTTGTCTAGCACATTACACTGCCTTCATTATGTATTTTGTCATAATTTTCATGTTAAATGTACAAGCTCAAATATTATTAATCAAAATATATTGATTATTTTCACTCATGTTCATTATTTTCATTCATGTTGAGCAGAAAATTCATTTTTTTCTTGTTACACTAAGAAAGACATATGTGTTTACGGATATTATCATTTCTGAATTAACAGATTAAAGAGTAGTTATTCCTAAGGGTTATAGTGACACGGTTCTATGTTTCTCCAAAATCAAAATGTTTATAGTGAAAAATAATTACTTTAGGGATTTACTTACTGTCTTTTTCTCCCTAAGCTTATGCAGTTTCCAAGGAGCTTCAGGTAGTCTAGACAAAGAGCACAAATTATAGATTTGCACAATGTTTTTTTCCTAAAAATGTTTACTAGAACACTAGTGAAAAAAAGAAAATGGGTGTAGTAAATAAGCAGAAAATTTTGAAAATATTACAATAATCAGTCTTGATCTGCCTCAGGAGAGGAAAAGGGGAGGAAGGAAGTATTATATTATGCTTATCAAGGTTAATTTTAATACTGATTAAAAATTAAACTTAAATTATAATTTAAAATGAATATGTACAACCCACACCCCCCAAAACACCATGGCCATCGACTGAAAATGATTAGTGATTGGTTAAAGGGAATTGGTGGGGTCAAGGAGGAGAGAGGTAGAGTAGCAGGTCTCAAGAGATTTTGTAACAAGGTGAGAGAAGAAGAATGACTACATGAACTTAAGACATTCATTCTTCCTCATTTCACATTCAGTGTTAGCCTGAAGGTAGAAATATACAATGCTCTGACAAGGTTCTGCTACTCAGCAATTTTTTTTTTTTTGCTTTGCACACCGATGGGGAAAATATTTAATAAGGGTAGAAATAAACTGAAATAACTTCTAATTTAGTAAGTAATTAGTAAATATTAAAAATAGTCTTCTATATTCCTAGAGTAAATGACTGCTGTTAGACTACATTTGAAAATCCACACCTGCAAAGGGTAGAGAAGGAACTGTGACATAGTAAATAAAAGCATTGATCACGACCATTGTGCAAACAAATTTGAATTATAGAAGTAAAATGAGTCAACTATCCATATTCTTTGAGAGTAATCCCATAACTTAACACCTTAAGGAAGTCAAAGACAGTAAAAACAAATTCGACAAAAATGCAAATATTTATAGCAACAGACTTTTTGGTAGAAAGAACTGAAAAACAATGCGAATGTCCATCAACTGGGAAAAAGTGGAAAATAGTATAAAAATTTTTAAAAACTTCCTTTTTTAACATGGTTCTCTTCCTGTTCTTCCCATCAGTCCTACCTGAAAATTCTCTCTCTCTGTCTCTTTCTCTCTCTCTCTCTCTCTCTCTCTCTCTCTCTCTCTCTCTCTTTCTCTTTCTTTGTGTGTGTGTGTGTGTGTGTATGTGTATGTGTATAGGGACAGCTAGATGGCACAGTGGGTAGAATGCATGCCTTGGAGTCAGGAAGACCTGAGTTGAAATCTGGCCTCAGACACTTACTTGCTGTGTGACTCTCAGCAAGTCACTTAACCCCATTTGCCTCATCTTTAAAATAAGCTAGAGAAGGAATTGGCAAACCATTCCAGTATTTTTGCCAAGAAAACCCCAAAATGGGGTCACAGAGAGCCATACATTACTGAAATTACTCAACAACAGTATGCATACAAGCACATATATATGCATACAAGCACATATATATATGCAAGCACATAAGCATTCATATATATGCAAAAGTACATATAAGTATGCATACATAAGTATGCATATACATATACATACATACACATTCTTTTTCTCTTCAGTAATAATCCGTAGGCTTCCACTTTGACATAGGATGGCACATGGCATTTTCTTAAATGGACTGTTTAAATAATTTCTTTTTTATATCATTGTTATATATCTGTCTATATTTTTTCTTTCCATAACAGTATCATCAAATTTAAAGCTTAAGCTGTAGGGAATCTTAGATAAAATCTAGATCCTTTTACAAGAGAGGAAACTAAAACCCAGAAAATAGAAGAGACTGTTGGCAGGGCTACTTCAAATTCAAACCTATGTCCTCTGAATCCAAATTCTTTCTTTTTTCACTACATTATCATTGCTCTAGAAAATAGTGTTTATATAAACTGAATTTATCTAAGTTAAATCCAATTTTACATGTTCGAGATGAGTTAATTAATCAATAACCATTTTAAAATTACCTACTCTGCTAACAATTGTTCTAGACATTAATGATCTTTCTTGTTAATATTTCCATGTACCAAAAAATCATGCATAAAGTAGGAGTCAATAGGTCGTGAGTGATGTTCTTTTCCTAGGAGGAAAACTTAAGAACTTTTTCGACTATAGGCTTTGTGCCATACCTTAGCGGGTATAGAATATTTGATTTCATTTATTATTGTCAGCTATATTCTGCATAAAGTGTATTGACAGATATGCCATCCCTCTTGAAGCTGTTACAATAATGTTTAATAAGTAATTATACCCAGTTATACCAAAAATTTTTGCCTATCACAAGCAATTAGTAACAGGACCTTCTACTATTAAGCAAAAATAATCTGTATTTGTATGACATAAATATTTACAAAAACCTTTTCTCATACATAACACTCCTATCTAGGAAACATCATCCTGATTTTACAAATTAAAAAAAAAATACCTCAAGTCTAGAAAATTGATTCCAAGGTTATATAATGGTTAGTATGTGTCAAAGCTAGCATACGAATCTAAGCCTTTTTTTTCCTTTTCATTGAAGCATATTAGCTCTCATAAACTACCAGAAAATCTAGTCCAAATATTACTTTTTTTCATGAACATGTAATCATATGTATAACCTTGAGAAGAACACAGAGTCTCACAGGTCTAAGCCTCATTTTCCCTAGTAAAATGACACATTCTATACTGTAAGGTCCCTTCGGCCTTTGACAACCTGCATGCTAAGGTCCCACCTTCTGATGTCATTCTATGAATTCTATAAATCATCAGCATGGGACAAGGAAGGTGGGAAAAATTTTCACCTACATAGTAATTTTACATCAATTATTCTCCATGTGATAAAACCTTTGCCTACTTTTTTTGAGGACCCAACAGGGAGTCTCTGATGGGTCAATCAATAGTAAACATGTCCTTAAACAAATAATAAAAAGAGTCACAGAAATCCCAAACGAGATACTATTAAATAAATCATGACAGTCATAGTTTAACAGGAATAGCAATTTCTCTGCTCTTTGGAAACTGACTTCATTGGAGGAGAAAAAAGCTGGACGTTGCTTTTTCACTTGGGGAGGAAAGAGGAAAAGTGGAATGCATAAGTATAAAAACAACTTCTGTCCTGAAGATTTTGAAATTCTTTAGTTAAGGAGGTATGTTTTGACTACCCTGTCACATTCTTGGACCGATGGACCTGACTGTATACCACACAATCGGAAATTAGGACCAGGGCTGAATTTGAAGAATGTTAATGCTATCCTTATCAGTGCATGGAATAACTGTGCTGACAAATTAAGGTGTTTCTGATTTCCATCTCCTTCTGTATATCCCTGCAAAATATCCCATTTCACTTTATCTCTGGTATCTCATTTCCAGCACCCTGTGGTTTGAACTTGAGCACTAATCTTCTTACCTGTTAATCCAAAAACAAAATAGGAGGGATCACTAACGTGCAGAAGCAAAGGAGAAGAATAAAAGTTATCTTCATAGGCTAGGCTGATGGGCCAAACTTAACAACGTAGAATTCGATTAGAAGCCAACTAGTTGTGGATAGAATGCTAAGCCTGGAGTCAGGATTACCTGAGTTAAAATCCTACCTCAGGTACTCACTAGCACCATGACCCTGAGCGAGTCAGTTTTTGCCTCAGTTTCCTCAACTGTAAAATGAGGATAATAATAACACCTATCTCACAGGATTGTTGTGAGGATCGAATGAGATAATATTTATAAAAAGTGCTTAAAACAGTGTTTGTCACATATTGGGCACTATATAAATGCTTTTCCCCTTTGTTTCCTTTGTCCAATTCAACAACGTTTATTGATCACTTTGATTTGTTACCTACTACCTAGACGATATCAGGTTAATAACTTCACTTCTTTGAACTCAGTTTCCTCATCTTTAAAATGAATGAATTCTATTAGGTGACCTCTACAATTCCATCTGATTCTAAATTTGCAATACTGTGAACTACCTTGTGAACTACCACATTTTGAACTATCACTCTCCTAAGAGCTGAGGGGAATATGATCTATTGAAAAATAGTCCCTTCAAAGGGGTCTTTTAGTCCTTTCAGTCTATTACTAGAGAGATGACATGTATGCAAATCACTAAGAGGTTGGAATGTGGTAACTGCCAGGTTTCTTGGTACGTTGATAATTTAATAGGAGCAAATGCAAAGTCATATGCTTGGGTTCAAATATAAACCTGTAAAAGTGTAGGGCAGAGCCTGGCTTAGAAGTAACTTGGGTGAAGAAAGAGCTGGAGGTTTTAGTCAAGTCATCAAGGATTTATGAAACACCTGCTATGTGTCAGACTAAGTACTAGGAATACAAAAAAAGGCAAATCATGGTCCCTGATCCCAAGGAGTTCACAATCTAATAGGGAAGACAACATGCAAACAACTATGTAAAAACAAGATGTAGACAAGATAAATCGCATATAATCAACAGAGGGGAGGAACTAACATTAAGGGGGACTGAAGAAGGCTTCCTATAGGAGGTGAGATTTTAGTTGGAACTTGGAGGAAGCCAGGGAAGCCAGGAAATGAAGAGGGAGAGCATTCCAGGAATGTGGTTCAGTTCATGAAAATGCCCAAAATCAAGAGATTGGAGTGTCTTGTTTGAAGAACAGAAAGGAGGGCAATATGTCTACAGCAAACATAGAATCAACTCGATATATCATTGTTTTGGTTCACTCAATAGGATTTGGCAGTATACTATGGCTGCATTTTTTTCAAAAAAAGCACAGTTTGATAACATGAAAGTAGTTTCCAGGACAAAAGAGATAATGGCACATCACATTTGGCAGTTAACTGAATCATATCTAGAATATTGTATTTGATGATGAATACTAAATTTTGAGCAGAACATTTACAGAACAAATAACATTCAAAATAAAGGACATCAGGATGATGAGGGGATTTAAAATTATGTCTTATGAGAGATATTTGAGAGAACCAAGTTGTTTAGCTCTCCAAAAAGGAAGATTTGTGGGGAATTGGAAGTATTTCACATGATAGCTACTATTGAAGATTCGAAAAGTTGTCACAAAGGAGAGGAAACAGATTTATTTCATACAACTCCAGAAGGTAGACCAAGATTATACAAGGAAGAATGGACTATAAATTGGAGCTGTCCAAAAATTCAATGGACTGCCTTGAGAGATGGTGCATGCTCCATCACTGAAAGTGGTTGCACACAATCTGGAATGATCACCTGTTAAGTATATTGTGTATTTCCACATAATGGCATTGGCAGTTAAGTGAGAAAACTTGTAAGATCTCTTTCAATATTTCAGTGCTACTGTTTTCTGAAAATTTAAATGGCTGCATCTTTACTATAAATTGTGCTCAGGAACAAAACTTTTCTTTGCTTGAAAGTTAGCTTTTGTGTAGTTTGATCTGAAAAGAAACGAAAAAGAAAACATATATATAAATTTGTAGTCAGTTTTTAAAAGGACTTTAAGAATTTTAAATGCTAGAGAAAAATAACATTGAGAGTCTGAACTTGTAAAAAGATCAAGTAAAACAAAAAGAAATACAGATTGCTTCTCATTTTTCCTAAACAAATTTCCTAGACCTCAAAAGAAATCTAAGTTCAGAGTCATGCTAAGGAAAAGCACTAGTGCGTCAGTGTTTACCATCCACTTTAAATAACATTTTCCCCTTCAACTTCACTATTTTATCGTAGTCATAAATACTTTGGTGTCTTTATTCTCCTCTCAAAGTACAGGAATTTCCTTATGTTGAACGTTGTGCTTTATTCCTTTGAAAAACTCATCAGTCAATGTCACTTATGAGCATTCTCTTTATTCCCGCCTACTCATTCCTCTTTTATTCTCTATCTGGAACTTCTGCTTAATTATCGAACCTACTTTAAATATCAGAATTTACTATCTAGATAAATACTGCCTCTCCAGATCATTAGCCATGGCAGGTGATCAAGTAGAACTTATCTACCTCTCTCTCAAGGTTTGAATCCAGGTCTTCTAATACCCAATCCAACATCACTAACATACTGTCACCCAAATGCTGTACAACTCATCTACTTTAAACCTTCATGCCATACATATACACACACATATGAGATTACAGTATGGTGTAGTAGATAAAATAATAACTTTGGACAGGAACAGTTGGTTAAGTCCAGTCTTTGACACATAATAGCTTGTGATCATGATCAAGTGATCGGCTGCTGATCTGTATTAGTGGACAAAGTTTACATATTTGGATTTCCCTATACCAATGAATCACAGATCTGTATATACTCAAATAAACAAACAAAAATATTCATATGTGCATAGGCCTATGCAGATCATATGTTTGTACAATATATGTATATCTGCCCACCCCACATCCCTAATCCATTTATGGATTTTTTGGCCAATCAAGTTTTTTGTTGGATTTTTTAATAATAAATTGTCCAGCTATGTATATAAAACCTAAATATTTAGACTATAGTATAGTCAGTAAAGCTTTTTTATTGATGTTAATAGCTAGCTGACAGTTACCATATTATCCATCTAGTAAATTATAGGACAATTATCTACTAATTCCAAAAAAAATAGTTGAAGCCCTGAACATATAAACATATTGTTTAAGTTTCAATCCAATTAAAGTCTGGTAGGGGGCAGTATAATGGATAGTGCTGAAGAACACTGTACTAGGAATCAGGTATATTGCATTCTAGTAATATTAGCTACTCATGTCACTTAACCTCATCTGAGAAACCGCCTTTATAATCTTGAGATCCATCCTAGGTCTAAAATTCAACATGCCAAAAGTCACTTGTCATGGTATATGTGTCTTTATTAAGTATTTAAATACAGTAAATTTCAGCATGACAGAGTTGATAGTTAAACTGACCTTGGAATCAGAAAATCAAGTTAACAAGATTAATGGTGTTTTCTATGTGAGAGTAAGACCTGGGTTCAAATCTTATTTTTGACATACTGCCTATATAACCCTGAGGAAGTCTGAAGCCCAGGTACTTCTCTAAGTTGCAGAGTGAATTGCTAAAATGAACGTCATTACTAGAAGTTCCCAATGGAAAGGAAATACAAAAAAAAAAAACATCTAGTCCAAAGGGGGAAAAATTCTACCATGATGACTGAAGATAATAACAAGATTTTATTGTTGTTCAGTCATTTCAGTTGTGTCTGATCCTATATGACCCAATTTGGGATTTTCTTGGCAAAACTACTAGAGTGGTTTTCCATTTCTTTCTCCAGCTCGTTTTTCATTTGAGGAAACTAAGGCTAAAAGATTACATACTACTAAGTGTCTGAGGTCAGATTTGAACTCAGGTGTTCCTGATTCTAGGACTGGCACTCTATCCACTGCACCACTGAATTGCCCCTAATAACAAGGTACAAGTTAAGGGAACAAAGATAAAGATGACTGACTACAGAAGAATTGAAAATATTTTACAGATGAAAACTCATACATATACACATATGTACATTTCTTTATATAATATGATAAAATAATAATAATTAGCATTTTATAATACTTAAAGTTTTATAAAGAACTTTACAAATATTTCATTTTATTCTCAAAGGCACCCTGTAAGGTAGGTGCAATTATTCCCATTTTACAAATGAGGAAACTGAGATAGAGAGGTCAAGTAACTTGTTCAGAATCACACAGCTACTAAGTGCCTGAGGTCAGATTTGAACTAGGGTTTTCTGACTCCAGGTCCAATACTCTATTCAATGTGCAAACTAGATGCCTCAAATAGAGTTTGAATTTATGATTTCCTTAATGTAGAGATTTCTTGGATGTGGACACTCTGTCCTAATTCAAGGTTGGGACTTCCCCAGGGTCATTCAGCCAGCATGTGTTAGAGGCAGGACTTCCCAGGTCTTTATGTCTCAGATTCCCACTCTCTATCCACCATGTTGAATTGCTTCAGATTGATACCTGACTGAAGAAGAGTCAAACTCACATTTAATATGACCTGGAAAAGTTTGTATTATGCAAACTATCATTTTTATCCCAAAAATATTTTCTTTCTAAGAAAAACGGTGACAGAAACTGGACAGATGGAATATATGTTACATATTGACTAATTTACACTGAAACTTTTATATTTATTTATCTCATATGTTTTCCTATATCTTGATGTCAATATGATTGTTATCTTCTTGGACTATACTTGGATGGTTGGGACACAAAATGAACCTCTAAAAATTATTGTGTTTTTATGATAAGAAGCAATTGTCCAATGGGTCAATGTGTTGAAACAATGATATATTTTTATACCAATAAAATGAGATTTAATTATTTGAAGAAATAGTAACTGTTCATGGGAAGGCAGAGCCAATATAATAAAGTGACAATTTTATCCAAACTAATTTACACATCCAACGTCATCACAATTAAATTACCAAAACAAGTATTTAATGAATTAGAAAAAAATAATAACAAAATTCATTTGGAAGAACAAAAAGTCAAGAATATCAAAGAAAATTGCAGGAAAATGTAAAGGAAGGTTTAGCAGTACTGGGTCTTATACTATATTATAAGACAGTGATTATCAAACATAGAACAGAGGCTCTCTGAAGAGACTTTTACCAAGACAATTCCATGGGTAGGAAAAGGCTCATTTACATACTTCAGGGACAAAAGGGACTGGATCAGGTTATAATATTCCAAAGTCCAGTGGAACTAGAGAGGGACAGCTGAAGGTCACTGGAACAATGGTAAAGAGGGACATCAGGTTTGAAAGAGACCTCAACGGCTAGAGGGAGGCTGCAGGACCCACAATTACTCCTGCCAGGCCTATTTTCCTCATCTAGGATGTGCTTGTAGAGGTATCCATGATATTTAGAGATGATAATCTATTTTATATTGGCGATTTTAAACCTTTTATGTCAATAAGTTCCTTGGTAGTCCAGTTAAACCTATGGATTCCTCAGTATAATATTTTAAAATATTATTAATAATAATATTTATATAGCACTTTAATTCTGAAAAGTGCTTTGCATGCTGTCTTATTGAAACTGATAAAATAATGTATATGGGCTTACATCAAAAACCAATTACATTAAATACAATTATTAAAATATTGAAAAAAATCGGGGATATCAGGTTAAGAAATCCTGACTTATTAGGAGATACAGTAATCTTTAGGAGGAGAAAAATGTGTATGTAGTCATCAATAAAGATCTTAACTGCTTAAGTCTTTGTGTGTACACCTGTATATATATATATATATATATATATATATATATGTATATATATACACACATATATATATATACATATATATATATATACACACATATATATATATACATATATATATGTTCAGATCATATTTTCAAACACATAAATCCACAGGTTATTACCGTAACAAAATACTAATCTTGAAAGTTCTCTTTTGCCCTGGACCATTTGAAAAGAGTCCAAGAAGACAAGAATCAAATATGACAGAGATAGGAAGAGATACTGTCTGTGTATACCTATATAAACAGATATATACATATATATAACATATATATGTATGTATATATATGTATATATATATGGAGAGAGAGATGTATATATCAAGAGACATGAAAAAATGAGTAAATAAATATTTAACTATGAATATAAGCTTCTTCATGTTGTCAATACATATAGCATAGATTTTTGTCCATCCTACATATGTATAGTTTTCGTCACTATTTTCCTTAGAATGAACATATTATTATTATGAAAAATTACTTGTTTGGGAAATCCAACCTTTTCCAGGTCAGAGCAAATGTGAGTTTAAGTTATTAAATATACCAATTAAGAAGGGAACGGTTCAACCTCTGTCTGACCTTTCTGCTTCACAGACTGCACTGGATGTGTCAGAATGTATTTGAGTGGAGAAAAACACTTTGTATAGGTTAGAATAATCACATGCTGCAATCCAATATTTTAAAAATTGCATTTTTGTATACCATGAATCTGCCAAAGTCCAAGGATTTCCTTATTTATTAATACGTTATTCTCTACCTAAGTAATAATATTTTTGTCATAAAATTTAAGTAAAAATGAATTTGTAAACTTACTTAGCCATTAACAAAGTAGGGAGAGCTTCTGAAGATGAGCTTCTAGGATGCCATTTATAATTTCATCAAGATAGATTTCCTAAATAGACATTTTGGAAACGCAAAGTCTAATTCAATGCTGAGCGATTCATATGCTTGGTTGATTTCCATGCTTGAACGACAGTTTTACATGTGGATCTCAGAGAAGGAGTTGGCCTATACTGTGCATATAGAGACATTTTCCTGTGAAGAGGTCCAGAGTTTTTATCAACACATTTCTTTTAAGCAGAAAAACCAAAAATCCTTTTTAAAAAAAAGTCCATTGAAAATTTCCAATGAAACCAGAACCTCCTACTTAAATGGAATAGAGACAAAGTTATTCAATTAACTTCAAATTGAAAAAGTTTAGAGGGCTCTCACATTAGAAATATAAAACAGATACTGCAGAAAATGTGTCTTTTGGCTCAGTCAATATATTGGTGACGGAGCTGGTATCTTCAAAGGAAAAGTAAAACAGGATATCATTATAACAATTCTAAATTAAGGACAAAGTTGCAAGGGGGGAAACACTGTAGCATGATACAAACATTAAAACTGCATTTTACCCTTGTGGAGTATAAGGATCCACATAAATTGGTTTAGGTTTAAAATGTCCATCATATTTGCATTGCTCTAAAATAATTTGAGTTATCTTTAGTCTCGAATACCTGAATGATATCTCTCTTTACAGAATCAACTTGGTGTAAGGAGGAGCAATCTCTGTTCCATATCCTAGTTTTTAGGAACTATGTATAGTTCAGCAAAACTACACTCCCCCCCAAAAAAAAATCACCATCATCTCTCTGTACTATGCTTTCAGCACTTTGTATTAGCCAGTTATCTCTAGAATATGATGAATCAGGACAGGATATTAGCCTCTGGCCCTCAACTTTGATAAGTTTTAGGACAGTAGAAGGAATGGAAGTACTCTAATTTACCTTTAGGAAAAAAAACTCAAAACTTAGACACCTATATATGTATGAGGAGTACTAAAATACACATTCCACCACCACTTATACAAAAGGCTGGATTTCTTTTCCACAATGTATTCCCTCATGACTGAGTTCCTCCTCTTCCTCACACATACATTTTGTGCTGAAGATATTGAATGAAAAGTATTTTGCAGTTAGCTGAATTTTACTTAAGTCTACAAGAGAGATATTGCAGTGACTATATATATATACATATATATATATATGTATATATGTAAATATATATCTTACCTGCACAAAAGATTACAGGGTCAGAAAAACAAATATGAGTGAGGAAAGAGAGTGAAGATAACTTAAGAAAGAATCTAAAGGAAACTTTGAGGAAAATGAGGTTAGGATCCTTGAAGGTTCCAACCCAAACTCTGGGAAATCCCATTAAGGAATCATAAAGTCTGAGAATTTTGTGCAGTTACATTACTTTTTTTAATGCCACAAGATATAAACTAATCTATTTAGTTAGAAAAACATGTTGTTGTTGCTTCAGAGGATGTAAAAATCAAGAGAAACATGTGGCTTTATATTTTTCATTTTGGAATAACAAATCCACGGGAAGAGAACAATGAATGGTTTTCATTAAGGTTTCCAATTGTATGATATACATAAAGAACTTTCCTTCCTCTCCCTAAATTCTAGAAGTCTCAGAAACCTAGGAACAGTTTTTAATTCTTTCTCATCCAGAGGAGGGTATATAAGGGTCTTACTAAATAGCATTGTCCTTACCTTTGGGATCCAAAAACATTGGAAATTCACATACATTAAGGCAAATTTTTAAATGTAACTAAAATAGAATATATTTTAAAAGGGTAACTAGCTTGAGGTGTTAAAAAGAAGAATGGAAAGACTTAACAAATACCTTTCCGTATAGGAATATTTCCTGGACAGGCCATTGCATTGTTATAAGGAATCTCCCTCTGAGAAAAACTCTTCTAATAGTGCAGAACATGTTCATCATAGAGAGTTGCCTAGAGCAAAGACGTCAAATACATAGCCTGTAGCCTCAACTAAGTTAAAATGTAATGGGGAAATATTTAACAAATAAATAAAAATACAATAAAACATAGATAATATATGGTGAACAAGAAGCCTTATGCACAATTTAATGGCCCTCTTTTCTATAAGTTTCTCAACAACACATTGGAGGTGAAATGAAATGCCCAGGACCACACATCTGGCATGTGTTTGCAGTGGGGATTAAATTTCATGTCTTCTGACACTGGCTGTCTTTCCACTATGTCACACTGCCTCCAATCTTTTAACACACAAAGGATAACTACATACAGCATCATATCCAGGTGTTCCCCATCTCCATTAAGAATAGAATAGAGGACACAGATTTAACTGCACTGTACATTTACTATAAAGAAGAATTTCCTGAGAATGAATACTATTAAATATTATAATTTTTCCCATGAGAAATTATGCAGTCTTTAGCCCAGAAGTCTTTAAACATAGGATAGATAAAAAGTCTCAGATTGTTTAAGTTTGATCTTGTCTGAGGATATGAAGAAGAGTAAAATGATATGGTGTCTCTTTAGGTCTTAAGATTCTGTGAATACAAATCCAAAATAAATGCTTCTCTCTGTTTTTCCTGGTGATTTTTGAGCAACTAGAATTAATTTTAGGTACTCGGTTAATAGTCTCCATGTTTTACATTAATCTCTTCATATTCCTATTCCCATGTCCTTATAGCATCATAGGATAATGGATTTAGATCTGCAAGATAGCTCAAAATTTATCTGGTCCAACCCCCTCACTTTCCCAATAAGGAAACTGAGGCACAGAGAGGCTACGTGATTATCCAAAGTCACATAGAAAGTAAGGGATAGAGCTAGCACACTTTCCCTTGTACCATATGGTTGCCTTCACATCTTCTTTGTGCCAACTATTTCACTATTTATTCTAGTTGAAAAGGTAGAATGGCTTAGGTGCAGTTCTATTTGGCATCAAGTGGTTTTAGGAATTAAATACCCAAAAAGGTCATATGAGCCTTTGATTTATTTAAAGGATTCCTTCAGATTCACTTTCTGAATGACCAAAACAATAACAGCAGTGGGACTATAATTTCATTTTAGGAATTTTAAAAAAATAACATTCTAACTTGGAATAGGAGAACTTAAACATATAAAATTCTGAATCACACAAACTGAATGATTTAAAGAAAAAACAAACTAGTAGTGGCAAAATTTAATCTACAATGACAATAAAAGATGCCAAGATACTTTTTGAGATGTTTCAAAAAGTTTGTTGAATATGATGAGCTTTTGGAAATTAATTTAATATTTTAAAGAAACAAAACTCCAAGAATTCTGTTTAAATTTCTATTGTTAAGATGTTTAGAGTGACATGAGGTGGGTGGTGTAGTGAGCAGTTTCAAGATGGCAGTGGCTTAGACCTGGGGGGAAAAAACTGAGGTGAAGACCTCTGGCCTGGCCTGGGGAGAGGGAGAAAAGTGCCCACAGCCCTCATTGGCTCCAGGGAGCATGCCAAAATGTGGATATTACACAGTCTGACAAAAAAGTTTGAGAACCACCGAGACTTCTGCTGATAATAGTTTTGGCGTATTGGTGTATTTCTTTGGATGAAAATTTGGGTTTTTTGGGTTTTTGTTGCTGTTTTTTGTTCTTGCTGTCCCCCACCCCCACCCACTTAACTGAATAAACCTGTGAAAATGGGGCAGAATTCATCCACCAAGAGTGGGAAGTTCATGAAACCCACTGACTAGGCTCAAAAAGAAGCCTGGAAGAGGGAATTAAAAAAAGAGTAAGAAACAACAAATTATGGTTAAAGCTGCAGTACTAAAAATTAAGGATCCCAAACAAATCATCTGGGACAAAGAAAAATTGGATGAGGTAGAGTCCAGGCCTGTATAGGAGCCACAGCTAAATGAAAAGGTGCTAAAAAATAAGGTGGAAAAAAAAACTTCGTGAAACATTTGAGTGCATTCTCCAACTCTAGGAAAAAGAAAATCCAGATATATACAAAGAACTTCAAAAGTTAGAGGTAGAATATGAGCAGAAGAGGGCCTAGCTTGGCCAGTACATTGATTCTGTAAAGTATGCTCAGCATGAGGCTTGAAAAGAGAGACTCACTTGAGCTTTCCCCCAAATCCCCTCAAAAAATAACCACACAAATTCTAGAGCTACAGAACTCATGAAATGACAGCGTGAAACAAGTCTCCAAGCCAAGACAGCCTGGATGGTTGGTGGGAAGGGTCTATCTCACAATGCTGGGAGCAGAGCGCAGCCCAGCATGGGCCATGCCAGGACAGACTAGATCAGAGCAGAACTGGCAGAGCAAGCCTCAGGACATTGAATCACTGGCAGCTGTGGTGGTTTCAGACTTCTCAACCCACAAATCCCAAAGACAACTTAGCAGGTCAGTGTTGGACCTGGGTGAGAGAGAGCTGAAGTAATTGGCTGGGAAAATGAGCAGGCAATGTGAAAGGACTCAGACTATAGAATCTTATTTTGATGACAAAGAAAATCAAAACATACAGTCAGAAGAAGTCAACAAAGTCAAATATCCTACATGAAAAGCCTCCAAGAAAAATAAGAATTGGTTGCAGGCCATGGAAGAGCTCAAAAAGGATTTGGAAAATCAAGTAAGAGAAGTAGAGGAAAAATTACGAAGAAAAATGAGAGTTATGCAAGAAAATCATGAAGAAGGAGTCAACGCCTGTGCTATTAATCTGATCAAAGATATTCCCCACCCATTTGATAGGGCTCTGGTGGGCCAAGGTGGGAAAGCCTCATTATATCTTTATTTGTAAGTAGGCCTCAAGCCCCTACCTATTAGGTGCTAAGCCCTAAGGGGAGTTGCTAAGACCAGAGCTGCTGGTATGTTCCCTAAGTTCCAGTCAATCAAATAATGGGAAGGACTGTATAAAAAGAGAGCCCAGAACTGGGAGCAGCAGGACTGTGAGTAGCAGAACTGGGAGCAGCTGAGCAGAGCAACAGGATTCAGAAGCAGAGAGCCAGCATTGAGAGTGCAGAGCAGAGAGTGCTAAACTAGAAAGTAGCAGAGATCAAGGAACTCGGAGTCAGCAGAGCTGCAGGAGAGAGTGCTGAGCTGAGAGTCAGGATTCATGAGCGACCTTTTATAGGAAGGCCTTAGCAGGGGAAGTTGCAGGCATGGCTTGGTTCCTTGCTATAATATTTTGTTATAATTTCCTTGTTACTACAGTGAGGTATTGCTACAATATCAAATTGGGGGCATTGGTCCTTGGATCTGATTGTCTGGAGTCTAAATAAATGTTATACTTCCTCTGCCTTCTAACTAGAGCATTCCTTATACTTTGCTCTTCTGAACCACTCGGGAATGTCCATGGCCCTCTCTGAGGTCATGAATTTTGCCTTATTGCTGTAACAGCTTGCTAAAGGAGGCCCAAAAAATACTGAAAAAATAACACCTTAAAAAAGAGTATAACTCAAATGGCAAAAGAGGTCCAAAAAGCCAAAGAGAAGAAGAATGCACTAAAAGGCAGAATTAGCCAAATGGAAAAGGATGTCCATTTACTTTCTTGTAAGTCAAGATAGATTTCTATACCCCATTGCCTGAATATCTTATTTCCCTTTTGCATGTAAAAATAGTTGTTCATTTTTTGAACTTTGAGTTCCAGATTCTCTCCCTTCTTCCTTCCCCACCACTCCTCCTTGAAAAGGCAAACAATTCAATATAGGTTATACATGTATTTTATGCAAAATACTTCCATAATAGTCACGTCATGAAAACTAACTATATTTCCCTCCATCCTTTCCCATTCCCCATTTATTCAATTTTCTCTTTTTACCCTGTCCCTTTCAATTTTTTTTGTTTCTAACTACTCCCTCCCTCAATCTATCCTCCCTTCTATCATCCCTCTCTTATCCTCTTCCTCCCTACTTTCCTGTAGGGTGAGATACCCAATTGAGTGTGTGTGTTATTCCCTCCTAAGCCAAATCCTATGAGAGAGTAAGGTTAACTCATTGCCTTTCACCTCACCCCTCTTCCCTTCCATTATGACAGCTTTTTCTTTCCTCTTTTATGTGAGATAATTTACCTTCTATCTCTTCCTTTCTCTTTCTCCCGATATATTCTTCTTTCACCTCTTAATTTTATTTTTTAGAAAACATTACTTCATATTCAACTCATCCTGTGCCCGCTATCTATCTATATCTATATCTATTTATCTATATGTATATCTATATCTATATATGTATATATACATATATGTTCCTTCAACTACTCTAATACTGATGAAGGTCTCATGAGTTACAAATCTCATCTTTTCAAGTCAGCTTTAATAAGTCCGTTATGATTTCTCTTTCTTGTTTACCTTTTCATGCTTCTTTTGATTCTTATATTTGAAAGTCAAATTTTCTATTCAACTCAAGTCTTTTCACCAAGATTGCTTGAAAGTCCTCTATTTCATTGAAAATCCATTTTTTCCCCTGAAGTATTATACTCAGTTTTGCTAGGTAGGTGATTCTTGATTTTAATCTTAACTCCTTTGACCTCCAGAGTATCATATGCCAAGCCTTTTGATCCCTTAGTGTGGAAGCTGCTAGATCTTGTGTAATCCTCATTGTGTTTCCACAAAACTTGAATTGTTTCTTTCTGGCTGCTTGCAATATTTTCTCCTTGACCTGGAAACTCTGGAATTTGGCTACAATATTCCTAGGAGTTTTCCTTCTGGAATCTCTTTCAGGAGGTGATTTGTTGATTCTTTCAACTTGTATTTTCTCCTCTGGTTCTAGTATATCAGAGCAATTTTCCTTGATAATTTCTTGAAAGATGGTATCTAGGTTCTTTTTTTGATTGTGGCTTTCAGGTAATGCAATACTTATTAAATTATCTCTCCTGGATTTCTTTTCCAGGCCAGTGGTTTTTCCAATGAGATATTTCACATCGTCTTCTATTTTTTCATTCTTTTCATTCTGTTTAATAATTTCTTGATTTCTCATAAAGTCATTAGCTTCCATTTCCTCCATTCTAATTTTTAGGGAATTACTTTCTTCAATGAGCTTTTGCACTGCTTTTTCCATTTTGCCAATTTTGTTTTTTAAGGCATTCTTCTCCTCATCAGTTTTTTGGACTTCTTTTGCCATTTGGGTTAGTCTATTTTTAAGATGTCATTTTCTTCTTCATTTTTTGGGTCTCCTTTAGCTATCTCTTTTTCTTGGTTGGTTCAAGGCAGCCATTGTTAAAAGTCCCCTGGCTTTGGAAAACACAGATGTTGGTGCTTCTCTGGTAACTATGTAAATGGTGATTTGGTTAGACAGAAATATTGATCTGTTTATATTTTCTCTGTAATTTCTGTTTGTATTTGCTCTGAAGTTCAGGGTGCTGGTTTTTTCCCCCTGAACTAGGTGAATGATATATGTATGTTTGGTTAAAGTGATATTGTTAACCCCTTAACGTTGCTTTCCTTAGAAAAGCAGATCAAAAAACCTGTGCTGGCAGCTTTTGTTGCTGGTCTTGTTGGGTCTTACACCTCAGCAGCAGCTGCTAGCAACATTGTTGTTACAAAAAATGGTGTAGTGATGGCAGGATCTGCAGATTAAAAGGAAAGTATGGAGTTTTGGGGTACTGAGATAGTGGTTAGATGTGTCCCAGTTATTCAGTTGCTCTTTATCCTTGTGATGGCTATGGTTCTGTGGAGCCCCAGAGGCCTGAGGGAAAACAAGTGGGTGGCAGTGATGGGAGTGGTTTTCCGGGTGCCTAGAGCAGGGGCTCTGGGAGATAACCTCTCCTTCCCACTCTCTATTCCACTAGCATTCCAGAAGAGACAGGTCTGAGTAGTAGCTGTGGGAGGAAGCCAAGCAGAGGCTTGTGGGAGGTAGGGATAGCCAGAGCCAGGGCTTGAGTGGATTAGTCTCTCTCTGGACTGTGCTGGAAGGGGGAATGTCCTGGTATGTGGAGCCTTAAAACAGGCGAGGAGAACTGCCTTCACACAGACTAGGCAGAAATGGTTTGTGAAGCAAGAGAAAAGGCTGAGAATGGCCTTTGTACAGACTTGGTAGCAGCAGTTGGTGAGGTGAGACAACAAGTGGATGGCTGCCCACATGCTGACCCAGCCATAGTGGAGGACTGCCTGTGTGAGAACTTTGGAACGGAGAGACAGAGAGTGGGGGACTGCCTGCATCAAGATTCAGTCAGAAGCCAGGAGTGGCTGGCTTCTGCTGGAGGACTAGGAACCCAGGAACTTGGAGTTCAGCCTTGGGGCAAGATGGAAACTTTGTAGCCAGGCATCGAGTGTGCTTTCCTGCTGCCTACTCCTGGGATGGTTTGGGACCCAGGGGGAGAGTGGAGTTGTCTAAGGTGGGTGTAGAGAAGTGCCTTGGACCGCAAAGACCCCACCCTGTTGGCTTTGTTGCCCAGCTGCCCCTCTGGACTTGGAAGTGGGGACCTGAAGCAGTGTGGGGAAAAGGATACATCCCCAAGAGAACTTGATTTTGTTATTTTTTGTTTGCATTGAGATTTTGCTAATTAAACCATGCTTATACCTAAAGATACTGGGCAGAAGCTGTATTTACTAAGGAATACTGTAATTTGCTGGGACCTAGGGGTGGATGGTGCTTTTACTGTAAACAAGTATTTTGAGGAATGATATGTTTTGTTATGTTGTGAATATTATGCTTTAATTCCCTGATCAGATCACAATGTAAAAGGCCTCTATTTGTTCCAGGATCCATGGTTATTTAGATTGTGTAATGCCAAGGTTCCTGGAAAGGGGTGGAATATGTTATTAGTTAAGGTGGGACTTTCTTTTTTACTGTTTTCTATTTAAGAATGCTAAATTAATAAATTGCCTTTGATTAAGTCTTGCTAGTGCTAAGCCCTAGGACTACACCCTTTTGCTGATTAGGTGTGAAGCCTTTGGGCCCTGAGCAGGGTATATAAACTCAGAGTTTAGCATTTTGATTTGGGGTCCTTGCTCCCTGGAAGAATGTCCTGTGATTTGACTAGATGAGATTCTGGGCAGCCATTGTTAAGAGCCCCGGGCTTTGGAAAATGCAGATGTTGACCTAGTAACCATTTATACTGTGATTTGGTTAGACAGAAATGTTGATCTGTTGTGCTGGCTTTTCCCCCTGAACTAAGTGCATGATATATGTATGTTTGATTAAAGTGATATTGTTAACCCCTTAAAGTTGCTTTCCTTAGGAAAGAAGATCAAAGAACTTGTGCTGGCAGTCTTTCTGTGTGCTAGTGTTATTGGTCATACACAGCCACAGTAGCTACTAACCACATTGTTGTTAGACCATCACTGAGGCTACCTCCCCCAGCATCTCCATGCATCCCTCCACCTCATTCTGGTATGATGCGCCCACCTTTGGTGCCTCTGCTTGGACCTCCTCCACCTGGGCTTTTTCTACCAGCTCCTTTGCCAAATCCAAGGATATTTAGTGCCCACTTGATTTGATCCAGAGACCTAAAGTGGATGACACCAGTGCAGCCACTATTGACAAGAAAGCCATAGCAACCATCAATGCCAAGCCACAAATCACCAATCCCAAGGCAGAAATTACCAGATTTGTGCTCAGTGCACTGAGGATTCAACGAGAAAACAAAGGAGCCACTGGTGCTCCCCAAAGAAGATCAGAAGAGGATTCTACTTTAACCCTTGTCAAAGCAGTCCCTAGACATTTTCAAAATTGGTTTCATGATACCAAGATACTTATTTCCATCTGTGTAGAGCACTAGGCTAGATCTATAATTCAGACATTTTGCCAAATCAAACATTTTACTTAGTAACACGTAAAGGATATTATTTTCTCTTGAAATATTTCCATCAATAGGAAAAACTTCCAGAACACAAAGAACTCTTCCAATCGCACTGGTTTAACAATCACATATTTTCCAAACAATTTCAAAGTTTATTACCTTAGCTTCTCTAAGGGGGAAAACTCTCTTAAAGAAACATAGAGGAATGAAGGAAGAAAGAAGGAAAGGAAGGAAGGAAGGAAGGAAGGAAGGAAGGAAGGAAGGAAGGAAGGAAGGAAGGAAGGAAGGAAGGAAGGAAGGAAGGAAGGAAAGAGGGAAGGAAGGAAGGAAGGAAGGAAGGAAGGAAGGAAGGAAGGAAGGAAGGAGAAAATGAAAGGGAAGGAGGAGAAACCATTTGACTATTGAGCAAATGTAATAGACTACTAGAGGGCCACAAGCAAAAGGATACATCGTAGCTGATCATTTTCTGGTATCCTTGAGAGAATTATTAAAACTGGACTTTTGAGAGGCTGCCCAAATACAATTATTATAGAGCTCAGTATTTAATGAAGTATGTTCAGAAATGTCAGTCTTCATAATTACAAGAACAATCACATGTCTATAATTTTTTTTTCCTGAATCCATTTAAACTCCAAGGAAATAGGGGCTATTTATTTTATTTTTATTTTTCATAAATGCTGCACAAAATCATATCCAATAATGTAAGAAGGAACCATAAATAATTGACTAATGATTTCTCTGTATGTGTTATAAAACTTTGGTCAAACCTATCTGTTTTTTTGGATAAGAAGGAAAAAAAAATGTTAGACATTTGAAAGAGAACTACCTAATAGAATTTCAAAGCTACAGTATTTTTACCTTTTATATAGTAGTCACGTGGCGAGATACTTTGTAATACGGGAGAAACAGAAAACTTGGAAGCTTCCTTAAATTTCTCCCATCTCTTTATCACTAGGAAAAAAGTACTTAGTTGAAGAAAGCTGTATACAATGACAATCGTTATAATTTGTATAGTATTTAAGGTTTATGAAGTATTTTATATACTGTATCTCATGTGATCCAGACAATAATCCTTAAAGTTAAGTATCTTCCATACTGCTACCATAATAATAATATCTTCTGAGCCTGTCAACCCTGTCATTTCCCCTAAAGATCAACAGATGTCTCCTTGCAGTTCAAAGCTGAACTCCCCTTGATGTGTTGTCTCTCCTAATTCGACTGTTAGCTCTTTGAGATCAGGAACCATCTTGTTTTTCTATTTGTCTTCCCAGTGCTCAACATAATAGTTGGCACATAGGAAATACTTATGAATGTTTTTCTATTACATTTCATTTTATGGATGAAGAAGTTTAAGTAAGATAGGTTAATGACTTGTCCATGTTCATACAGCCAGTATGCATCAGAGGCCAGATTCAACTCAGGTCTTCCTAATTTCAGAATCCAGGGCTCTATCTCCTACAGTGAGATATACAGTGTCTTCTAATTGCTCTCACAAGTCTACAAAGGCCCATGAGGCTAGGATTTTATTTTTCAAGTTATCTTATCCCTCATGGAGGAAGTGTTTCCTTGGCAATGAAGAAATCTTAGTGTCTCTGGCCCATACCTCTGTAATCATCATCATCATCATCATCATCATCATCACCATCATCATTACTAGTCACTCTCAGAATGTTAGGTGTTCAAATGTAAGCTATTGGAAGGTTCTAGAATTTTTTTAAGTATTTAGTTCATAGATGGAATGAATTAAGTATCACCGTAAGGTAAAATTTTGTATAGAAATAGTCAGTCCTTTATATTCACATTTCATTATGTAGAATATAAAATAATCTTAGTATTTGAGATATTAGATTTTAATAGCAAAATATGAATGTAAATATAATACATATATATTTACATGGAGTATAGAGGTGAACAATGAGTTGAAAAGGAAGAGGTTGGAAAATTGAAAAAATTGAAAAACATGCATTTATGTGTGGATGTGTGGATGTGTGTATATATGTAAAACCAGTAATATAGTCATTCGAGAATTGATTTATTGGTATTTATAAAGACACATATATTTAATTATTGTGCAATTTTTCCTTGAATAATTATTGTTTCTATACATATTATATATACATATATTCATATATTCACATGTTAATGTGTATATATATATTTATGTGTGTGTTATCCATAGATGGATATGAGGAAATGATGAAATTTGAGTTCACTACTTTCTTCATATATATCAGAATATATTTATACATATCATAATACATACATAAACATGTGTACATGTGCACATATACATAATAAATATATATTATAATGATCAACTCTTTGTTACTCAAAGGAACAGAAGAAGATTTTATGTCTTCATCATAGAGAAATAAGCCTATAGCAATGCATCTTAGAATTCCTTTCTTTTCTAATAAACCCTTAAACATTGGGGAGCATGGGGAGATGCTAATGCCTTTTCTCTCATCTCTCTCTTTGCCCCTACTGTTTTTAATAATGCATGTCTGACATGTTAACAATCAGGCACATGTTCATTCATTGTTTTCTGATCTCAGCTGTCTGATAATAGCTTAAGAGGGATGATGAGTGGAATCACACATCAAGGGTCTCCTTTGTTGATTATATAACCAAGAGTGTATTTCCAATTTGCAGTTTGGCACAGGGTCTTCAGAAGTGCCACATTTGTTTGATATCCACTTGGTTGCCTGCCACTAATTTACCAAACTGAGAGGTCAGTTTTTCTGATTATGTGTGAAAGACAAATGAAAGATTCGTATAGTTTGCAGAAGTACATGAAAAAATAAAAGGAAACAATTTGTTTCTCCTTTTTAAAAAAAATCCAAATACAAAATACCCATTGAAAAATGAGTATATCTGTAAATATAAAAACATCTATTTTGCCATTCACAGGTTCTCTCAGAAAATAATCCTTGAAAAACCTACAAATATTCTATTACAAGGCATGTGTAAATATATGCACAACTATACCTAGACACATATACGCATGTTTGTATATGAATACATACATGTGTGTGCATACATAAAGATATCTATATAGATAAATACATCTTTCCATTCATAAGTTCAGTCTCAGATAATAGTCTTTGAAAATCTAGGCATGTGTTTATTTATGTACATATACATGTATACACATAAATTATGTATACATATATGCATGCATGCATACTTTACTTGCCATTCATAGATTTTATCCAGAGAAGCTTCATGATTCCAGAATAAATGAAGAGTCAATATGTCCTATGTTTTATAGTTTGGCATGAATCCAATTTCAATCCCTTTCTGCATTTATCTCTTCAAAGCCTCTGCATGTCAAAGCCTTCTGTCAAAAATACAGAGAACAAGCCTTTACAGTATTGTGTGTGGTGTGTGAGTGATTTGAAGTCTTTTATATAAAAAGAGATTATAGTTACAAAAGGTGAAAAATGCTTATTATGTTACATCATAGAATTTATTTTCCATAACAAGGAAATCATCCTCTTTTCCTCTGATCCATTGAAAAAGGATATTCTTTTCCCTGGCTATCTAGGTTCAATAAATTTTATATACTTTGAGGATCACATTGTCAATAATTAAGATGATTAGACATCCTTACTGGTCTTTAAGCTACAAGTAGTAACAGAAAGGACTGAAAAAATAAGATTGACCAAAGCTTAAAATTCGCCTTTTTATAGGATTCCGATATTTGTCACTTCTGTCCATTTTTAATTTGAATAAAAGTAAGAAAAGACTAAACTTAATTGGTAGATATGGACCAGAAAATTTATCATTTGATGCATAACACTACAGATGGCTGTTTTATATTACAAATTTGACTGGAGGGGATGATGAAGGTAGAGAATTTGGAAAGTATGTTTATATTGAGACTTGCCACCCCACAGTGTGGCCTCTTTTAAGTTTAGGCAGTATTCAGTGCACAAGGTCACTAGAACTTAGTATGTGGTAAATCTATTTTTAGTAGCTTTATTTTTGTTATGATTTTTCCCCAAGCTGTGGATAAGAACAAAGGAATGCAATTACTAAGCAACAGTTTAGTGGAAGCTATTTAAATTAATATCTGAAGTGAATAAATGAAGAAAATGACTGAAATCTGTGAAACAAATGGTGAGCAACAATATAGAGAGCTATTAAATTAATAAGCTTGCTATGCCCTAATTTTTGTCAGGTCAATGAAAACTCTGCTTAAATGAGTACTTGCAAACAAAAGGAACTTGTTAACAGAATACTGTCATTCTACTCAAAGGCTAAACACGTCAGAGGCCTTTTGTACCCACTTCTCATGGGAAAATCTACAAATCTTCCAAGAGCCTTGAAAACACAATAAATTTTGACCCTTTGCTTTCAAGTATGTCTGCTTGTTGATAGAATTCCCCTGATATTTCTCACATGCCCAAATTTAAGTGAGACATTAATTTCTAAAAGAATGTCATATTTAATTCATGTGTATCTAATAGTTATTTAAAAACACTCAAATTGAAAAAATAGACCAGGCAGGAATTATGATTTTTCAATAAAGTATTATATAGGTTCTATATTCACAACTAAGAGGTAGCCTAGTATAAGGCCTTCCTTTGGGTCAGAATGATGTGGATTCATGTTCTACCTCTGATATATACAAGCTGTTATGGGTAAGTCATCGAACCTCTCCAAGTTTTCAGGCAACTCTCCCATGCTATGATTTTCAGACAAGGTACTCGGTTGCATCGGTGTGAGGGAATATTCTACACTGAAGTTCCAACTCCTCACAAAATCACAACTACTGACCCAAAAAGAAAAAAAAATAGTTGCTTCTTGATCATAATTTTAAACACTAGAGAACTTTTTCCTTTAATAAAAACCTAGATCATTTTCATATGACAGAGAAAACAACAGTAAAAAAATAGCATTTTTCTTATGAATTACTTTTTTTTTTCAATTTGGTGACTACAGTCTAATTACACTGCAGCATAAAATGAGCAGGAATTCTATTGAGATCAATGACCTTGGTACCCTTCTTTCTGAGTAGTCAGAAACTAAAATAGCCAGGTCTACATCTACATCAGAGAAATAATGGAGTTTTTAGCCTAAAAAGAATATTTGTTTCAGTTATTAGTCTGACTTTTGTGTTACTACCTTCCAATTGCATCACCACAGACCAAGGCTCAATTAAAATTTCTACAAGGTCTTTCATGCCAAAGAAATCCCCAAATGCTTAATGTGATGAAATAATAGGATTATAATAACTTATTAATTATAATTAAACTTCCCGTGAACTTCATATCTGAGTGTTTTCAAAGGTTTTTTAATGTTTAGTTCACTTTGTTCATTATGACACTGGGAATGTAATTTATCTTTCACTTAAGGAAAAACTCAGAAAAAAAATATTTTAACTAATATTCCTAAATACACATGATTGGCCTCATCATTTTATCTTCTAGCTTAAAATGTTAAAAATCCTCATTTTGCCTTTGTATATTTACTTTGCAGGTGATAAAGATCAAGAGTGTACCCTGCTCTTCTTCTCAACATTTCTAGAAAAGTAGCAGATCACTTCTTTATTTTTGGGGTACAAGGCCTAAGTGAATAAAGGGAAAATAAGTTACTTCTCCCTTAATCTCTCTCTCTCTCTCTCTCTCTCTCTCTCAATGAAACTAAAACTCTGCCTGGTTAGTATATGACCCATCCTTTGGTATTCCAAAGATTATTTTTAAATAATTATTTATTTCTTTAATATTTTTAGTTTTCAGCATTTTCACAGGACTTTGAATTACAAATTTTCTCCCCATTTCTACCCTCCCCCCCACTCTAAGATGGCATATATTCTGATTGCCCCATTCCCCAGTCAGCCCTCCTTTCTGTCACCCCACTCCCCCCACCCATACCATTTTCCCTGACTTTCTTGTAGGGCAAGATAGATGTTTATGCCCCATGGCATGTATATCTTATTTCCTAGTTGCATGCAAAAACTTTTTTTTGAACATCTTTTAAAACTTTGAGTTCCACATTCTCTCCCCTCTTTCCTCCCCACCCACCCTCCCTAAGAAAGCAAGCAATTCAATATAGGACACATGTGTATCATTATGCAAAACCCTTCCACAATACTCATGTTGTTAAGGACTAACTATATTTTGCTCCTTCCTATCTTATTCCCCCTTTATCCAATTTTCTCCCTTGGCCCTGTCACTTTTCAAAAGTGTTTGCTTTTGGGGTGGCGGAGCCAAGATGGTGGCTGGGAAGCAGTGACTGGCGTGAGCTCCCCACCAAGTCCCTCCAAAAACCTATAAAACAATGGCTCTGAACCAATTCTAGAGCTGCAGAACCCACAAAGTGGCAGAGGGAAGCAGGACCCCA
>CM053626.1:142933702-142948755 GCA_028646595.1 Phalanger gymnotis | reverse complement strand
TTTCATTCCTTTGGTTTTGTTTTTAATTTCTTGATTTCTCATAAAGTCACTAGCTTCCACTTGCTCCAGTCTAACTTTTAAGGTAGTATTTTCTTTAGTGGTCTTTTGGACCTCCTTTTCCATTTGGTTAATTCTGCCTTTCAAGGTATTCTTCTCCTCACTGGCTTTTTGGAGCTCTTTTGCCATTTGAGTTAGTCTATTTTTTAAGGTGTTATTTTCTTCAGTATTTTTTGGGTCTCCTTTAGCATGTCATTGATTTGTTTTTCATGGTTTTCTCACATCACTCTCATTTCTCTTCCCCATTTCTCCTCTACTTCTGTAACTTGCTTTTCCAAATCCTTTTTAAGCTCTTCCATGACCTGAGACCAGTTCATGTTTTTTCTTGGAGGCTTTTGATGTGGGTTCTTTGACATTGTTGACTTCTTTTGGCTGTATGTTTTGGTCTTCTTTGTCACCAAAGAAAGATTCCAAAGTCTGAGTCTGAATCTGAGAAAGTTTTCGTTGCCTGGCCATGTTCTCAGCCAACTAATTGACCCTTGAGTTTTTCGTGGGCATATGACTGCTTGTAGAGTATAGAGTACTTTGTTCCAAGCTTGAGGGGATGCACTGTTGTTTTCAGAGCTACTTCTACACAGCAAGCTCTGCTGCACCAGTGCTCCTCCTCTCCCAACAACTGCCAACCCAGACAGGCCTTAGATCTTAAGCAGGCTTTGCACTCCCACTCTGATCCACTACTTAATTCCTCCCACCAGGTGTGCCTGGAGTCAGAAGCAACTGCAGCTATATTTCTGTAGCTGCACCATCCCTGCAGCCCCTGGGGTGGTGGCTGAACCACGAACTCCTTTCACTGTGTCCCCACAGCTTTTCCCAATAACCTTCTCTGTTGTCTTTGGTGTTTGTGGGTTAGGAAGTCTGGTAACTGCCACAGCTCACTGATTCAGGGCACTAGGGCCTGTTCCACTTGTCTCCTGTTCTGGTTGGTCTGGGCGCAGCCCACGCTGTGCTCAGCCCTGCTCTGCTCCCAGCTCTAACTAAGATAGACCCAACCCAGCAACCATCCAGGCTGTTCTGGGCTGGAGCCCTGCTTCCCTCTGCTATTTTGTACATTCTGCAGTTCTAGAATTTGTTCAGAACCATTTTTATAGGTTTTTAGAGGGTCCTGCGGGAGAACCTTAGGCAAGTCCCTGCTTTCCAGCCACCATCTTGTCTCCATCCTCCTCTATTCCAAAGATTTTAACTGAAAGGTGGTTTAATTATGATATCAAAGTGGCAATAACCCAAGGGGCTACAATGTAACAAATTTCATTCTCCTTCCCCTTGATTCTGCCACTGTTGGAATTTCATATTCCTTATTAACCAGATCTAAGTGTAGAACTAACTCTCATACAGGCTACTGGTGGCACAGTGGATAAAACACTAGGCCTGGATCCAGGAACACCTGATCTCCAATGTGTCACTTTGAGCAATTCACTTAATGCTTCTCTGCCTCAGTTTCTTCAACTATAAGATGAGTATGATAATCGCACTTACCTCACAGTATTGATGTGAAAAATAAGTGAGATGTTTGTAATAGTACTTAGAACAATATCTGGCACATATTAGGTGCTAAGTCTCTGTCCCCAGCAATGTACTGATTTGCTTCTCTATTCACTATGTGATTATGGAACCGAGGGTCAGGTCTGCCAACTATTCAGCTCCCTAAGAATCTGCTCTTGAGGTTTGCTGGTCTACATCCTTCCCTACTACTCTGTGTACAGGCCAGGGATCTTTCTAGTTATGGGAACACCTGTGTTCAAACTCTCTTAATAAGGAAGTTAATAGGCAACAATGAACCTAGTACTTGTTTCTTTGTAAAAGACAAGATCTGTACAAATCGTGAAGCACTGACACTAAGAATCATGTCTTCGGTTGACTTCCTTTATTCTTCAGGGGTTTTTTTCTACCAATGAAATGTAAGATCCTTGAGGGTAGAGACAAGTTGTTTTATTATTGTCTTTTTGTCCCCAGGACCTAGCACAGTTGACATGGTAATAAATGTTTATTGAATGATTTGATATTTCTTTACCCATGTTATTTTTATAGAATCAATAAACACATCATATTGCTACAAAAAGAAAACCTGATAACATGTTTGTCTTGTTAATTTATTTTCACCTTAGACTTTATTTTCTTTCTTTCAGATTTTTTTTATTTTAGTTTACAACACTCAGTTTGATGTTTTTGAGTTCCAAATTTTCTCCCCTTCAATTTCCTCCCCATTCCCCACCAAGACAACTTGTAATCTGATATAGGTTCTACATATACCTTTGCATTAAACTTATTTACACAACAGACAAGTTGGAAAGAAGAATTATAACCAATGGAATGAATCATGAGAAAGAAGAAACAAAACCAAAAAGAAGAGGAAGAAAAGAGAGCAAATAGTTTGCCTCAATTTGCATTCAAACTCCATAATTCTTTCTCTGAATGTAGATATCTTTTTCCACCACAAGTATTTAGGAGCTGTCTTTGAACCTTGGATTACTGAGAAGACCTAGGTCTATTAAAGTTAGTCATCACAGATACTGTGTGTCTGTAATCATGTATAATGTTTTCCTGGTTTTTCTCCCTTCACTCAGCAGCAGATCAGTCCCTCTGATTCTCATTTCTTATAGCACAATAGTATTCCATTACATTCATATACCATGGTTTATTTAGCCATTCCCCAATTGATGGACATTCCTTTGATTTCCAATTATTTGCCACTGCAAAAAGGGCTGCTATAAATATTTTTGTACATACAGGTCCCTTTCCCGCTTGTGTGATCTCTATGGGATACAGCCCTGTTTCAACAATTCGGCTAGCAGCTGCTGTGGGAGTGAAAAACCAATGCAAACCCAACAACGAGAGCACTGCAAGTCCAGGTTCTTTTGATCTGCTTTACCAAGGAAAGCAACGTTAAGGGGTTAACAATCTTACTTTAATACAGCATACAGACATCATTCACTTAGTTCAGGGGAAAAAGCCATCACCCTGAACTTCAGAGCAAATACAAACAAATTACAAACATCAACAGACAGACTTTGTCTGATTCAAATCTCAATGTATAGTTAGCAAAGTTTAACAAAGTCCCAACATCTGGTTTACAAGCTGGAGGGCTCTTAGCTACAGTTGCCTGTAGTCTCCACATCAGGGCACCACCAAGAGTGAGAGCCCTAGGCAAATAGCTCTGTTTTCCCTTTTTATGCACCTTTTAGCTGTCATCAAACGTCATCTGAGTGACTAGATCTTAAGCCCTTACTATTGGCTCTGGAGTTAGCACCTCCCTTAATGGGTCCCACCTGGAACCCCACCTTAATTACCAGCTCACACCCACATAGGCTTAGCACCTAATAGATATGGGTTTAGCACCTAATAAGACTCAATCAAACACATTGAATTAATCAAAGGAAACAAAGGCCAAACTCTTCAAGGGCACTTCATTAATAAATGCTAAAAGCCCTCCTTAATTACATATACACTCCACCCCTGTTCCAGGATACATGACTTTACATAATCTAAATAGCCATGGATCCTGGAACAAACAGAAGCATTATACATTGTGATCCAATCAAGCAGGAACCTAAAACATATCATTCACAACAAAGCAAAACATATCATTCAGTGCCATTCCCAAACACTTGTTTACAATTCAAATGTCCACCCCTAGGTCAAAGTAAGTTAATCCTTTTAGCTAATACAGAGTGTCCAAATAAAGTACTTCTTCAGCATCACACTGCCATTGCAGGCTTTTTCCCAGTACTTTCAGGCATGCGCATGCTTTAGTTAGTAAGGTCCTAAAGCAAACAAAGAAAAAAATATAGTTCTCTTGAGGGTGTCTCCTTCTCCCCAAACTGCCATTGTAGGCCTCTACTTGGCACCCAAAGAAAAAGCCCCTGGGTGCCCAAGGCCCTTCTCCCACCCCACCATAAACAAATCCACCTCCCCCTCCTGGGTCCCAAACAGGCTCACTTATCTCCTTGCTGAAAAGTTTCCATCTTGCCCCAGGGCTGAATTCCAAGCCCCTGGGTTTCTGGTCCTCTAGCTCTGGCTAGTTTCTCCTGCCTTCTCCTGGAATCCAGATCTTGATGTAGGCAGTTCTCCATCTCTGTGCTCACCTCACCAAAATTGGCTGGAAGGCAGCTCACTGCTCTCACCTTTCCAAAGTTCTCATGCAGGCAGTCTTCTGCTCTGTCTGGGTTAATATGTCGGCAGACACCATCAGCTTTTTCTCTGTCTCCTCACCAGCTTCTTCTACCAAATCTGCACAAAGGCCATTCTCTGATTTTTCTCTCAAGTCTGTAGAAAGGCTGTTCTCTGCTCCTGTTTAAAAACTCTGCATACAATATGATCTCAAAACATTCACCCTTTCAGCATAGTCTTCCGGAGCCAGGCTTCTCAGCTCAAGCCCTTGCTCCTACCATCCAACCCTCCCCCATGAGTGGGCTTTTTCTCCCACAGCCTTTGTTCCAGCCTGTCTCTTCCAGAGTGCTAGTACATTCTGGGGAGAGGGAAGGAGGGATTATCTCTTGCTCTGGGCCTCATTTCCACTGGCCTGTTTTCCTTCAGGCCTTTGTTGCTCCTGGGGCTCCATAGAACCATAGCTACCCCAAGCACAAAGAGCAATCCAAAAACAGGGAAACATTCAACCACCCCAGTAGCCCAAAATGCCGTACTTTCCTTTTAAAATGCAGATCCTGCCGACTACACCATTTGTTGCAACAAGTCTGATTCAAATCCCAATTCATAGTTACCAGAGTTTAACCAAGTTCAAACATCCCTGCAAGCTGGAGAGCTCTTAACTACAGCTGCCCAGAGTCTCTACTTCAGGGCCCCACCAAGAGTGAGAGCCCTAAGCACATAGCTCTGTCTTCTCTTTTTATGCACTCTTTAGCCATCATCAAATGTCATCTGAGCAACCGGAACTTAAGCTCTTACTATTGTTTTTGGAGCTAGCACCTCCCCTGAGGACCTTGAGGGCTTCATACCTACATTGGTTTAGCACCTAATAGCTAGGGATTTAGGGCCTACTTGGGAGCAAAGATATAATCAGACCTCCCTTCCTGGGCTCCACCTGGAGCCCCAACTTAGTTACCTAATTTAATCAAGGAGATAAAGGCCAAACTCTTCAAGGGCACTTCATTGAATAAGTGATAAAAGCTCTCTTTAATTACATGTACAGATTGTTGGGTAAAAGGGTATGAACATTTTTATAGCCCTTTGAGCATAGTTCCAAATTGCTCTCCAGAATGGCTGGATCAGTTCACAACTCCACTAACAATGTAATAGTATTCCAATTTTCCCACAACTCACCAGCATTTATGATTTTCCTGTTTTTTTCCCTGATATTTGCCAATCTGAGAGGAGAGATGTGGTACCTAAGAGTTGTTTTCATTCGCATTTCTCTTATCAATAGTGATTTAGAGCATTTTTTCACATGACTATAGATATCTTCAATTTCTTCCTCTGAAAACTGGCTGTTCATATCCTTTGACTATTTCTCAATTAGGGGATGACTTGTATTCCTATAAATTTGATCCAGTTCCCTGTATATTTTAGAGAAGAGGCTTTTGTTAGAGATACTGGTTGTAAAAATTGTTTTGCAATTTTCTGCTTCCCTCCTAATCTTTGTTGCATTGGCTTTCTTTGTACAAAAACTATTCAATTTACCATATTTTGCATTTCATAACACTCTCTACCTTTTGTTTGATCATAAATTTATCCCTTCTTCACAAATCTGACAAGTAAACTATTCCTTGCTCACCCAAACTGCTTATAGTATCAGCATTTATATGTAAATCATGAACCTATTTTTACTTTATTTTGGTACATGGAGTAAGATATTGATCTATGCCCAGTTTCTGCCATACTATTTTCCATCTTTCCCAGCAGTTTTTGTGAAATAGTAAGTTCTTAACCCAGAAGAAAGACTCTTTGGGTTTATCAAAGAATAGATTATTATATTCATTGACTACAGCATCTTGTGTACCTAACCTATTTCACCACTCTATTTCTTATCCAGTACCAAGTAGTATTGATGACTGCTGCTTTATAATATAATTTAATACCTCGTATGGATAGGCCACCTTCTGTAGCATTTCTTTTCATTAATTCCCTTGATATTCTAGAACTTTTGTTCCTCGCAATGTATTCTATTATTGTTTTATCCAGTTCTGTAAAATAATTTTTGGCAGTTCAATTGGTATGGTGATGAATAAGTAAATTAATTTAAGTAAAATTGTCATTTTTATCCTATTAACTTGGCCTAAACAAAAGCAACTGATGTTTTTCCATTCATTTAGATCTGACTTCATTTGTGTGGAAAGTGCTTTGCAATTATGTTCATACAGGTCCTGGGTTTGTCTTGACAGGTAGCCTTCCAAATATTTTATAGTATCTACAGTAACTACCAATAGAATTTCTGTTTCTATCTCTTGTTGTTGGGCTTTTTTAGTAATATATATGAATGTTGAGGATTTATGTGGATTTATTTTTTTATTTTGCAACTTTGCTAAAGTTATTTATTACTTCAAGGAATTTTTTTTTTTACTTGATTCTCTAAGTAAATCATCATATTGTCTGCAAAGAGTGATAATTTCTTCTTCTAATTCCTTCAATTTCTTTTTGTTCTCTTATTTCTAAAGCTCGCATTTCTAGTACCAAATTGAATAAAAGGGATGATAATGGACATTCTTGTTTCACCCCAGATCTTACTGGAAATGCATCTGCCTTATCTCCATTACATATAATGCTTGCTGATGATTTTAGGTAGATGCTGCTTATCATTTTAAGGAAGACTCCATTTATTCCTATGCTTTCTAATGTTTTTATAGGAATGAGTCTTGTATTTTGTCAAAAGCTTTTTCTGCATCTATTGAGATAATTATATTGTTTATGCTAGTTTTGTTTTTGATATGATAAATTATGCTGATAGTTTTCCTAGTATTGAAGCAGCCTTGCATTCTTGGAATAACTCCTACCTGTCCATAGTGCATAATTCCCATAAGTTGCTGTAGCCTTTTTGATAATATTTTTAAAATTTTTTCATCTATATTCATTCGGGAAATTGGTCTATAATTTTCATTCTCTGTTTTGACTCTTCCTGGTTTAGGTATTAGTACCATATTTGTGTCATAAAAAGATTTGGTGGGACTCCTTCTTCACTTATTTTCCCAAATAGTCTACAAGTATTGGAATTAACTGCTCTTTAAATGTTTGATAGAATTTGCTTCTAAATCCAAATGGGCCTGGAGATTTTTTCCTAAGGAGTTCATTGATGGCTTGTTCAATTTGTTTTTATGAAGATGGGGTTGTGTAAGTATTTTATATCCTTACTAAAGCAGATCAAAAGAACATGTGCTTTTGCAGCATGCTGGTAGCATTCTTGTTGTTGGGCTTGTGTTGGTCTTTCACCCCCACAACAGCTGCTAGCCGGATTGTTGAAACACTAGTGGGTTTTTTTCTCTATTATTTAATCAAATTAGGATTAGTATAACAGAAGGGAAATACTAGTTTATCAGTGATAACCTAAAGATAAGAAACAAACAAAAAAAGTTTGACACTGTGCCGAATGAATCTTCTATGGGGAATTTATGGGTTAGGGTTAACATTAAATCTCTCTGAATACAATGTGGGAAGGTTGTAATCTGTACCAGTGCAGCTTGGAGTCAGGCCAGAAGCCTGACTTTGAATTCTAACTAAGACACTTACTAGCTGTGTGACCCTGGAAAATTCACTTAACCTCTCTGAACCTCAGTTTCCTCATCTGCAAAGTGTTTAAAATAGCACCTACTTCAAAAGTATATGAGGATCAAATGAAATAACCTAAATAAACCACTTTGTAAAACTTAAAGCAGGAGCAGTAGAAGTATACAACACAGATTTTTTAGAAGCTAAATATTCTTTCAGTGATCCTATGTTCTGTTTCTCAGGTCTTACAAGCTAATGTTTTTATTTGTTAGAACAAAAAAAAATTGAGATATTTGCAATCTAATGATCACTTCCAAAGACAACTATTAACTTTGGAATGAACGGAGCAAAAAGTCTGAGGAAAAAAGCTAATTAACACAAACAATAACAACAAAAAAACCATCATAGAGTAGGAATATAACATTCCATATCTATATGATTCTTATAAGACTCCAAGGATAAAATTGTATTCCACTTTGATCTCCACTAGAACAGAAAGATGTAAATAAACTAGAAAGAGTCCAAAGAAAAGCAATAAAGATGGTTAAGGAAATGGAGCATTTGATTTATGAGGAAAGTTGAGAGAAGAAAGAACCCTAAAAAATTTGCATCTGGACAAAAAAGCAGACAAGATTGGACATGATAATAGTCTCTAAATTCTTAAAGGAAGAACACAGTAAAGGGAGCAGAATTATTTATTCTGGCACTGAGGTTAATGAGTGAAGGGCTAAAGAGTCATGGGATGGGAGGGAAAAATATTAGGTTTGAATTAAATTATGGGAAAATATCCTTTAACTAGTCAAAATTCTATTTGTTTCTAGAAATCAATTTAGAATTATGTAATAAATATTCCTAATATTGTATATATATACATATGTGTGTGTGCGTGTGTGTGTATGTGTATGCATGTATATGCATACATATATGTATACATATATACATATAAAACTTTTGTTCTTTTTAACCCACTACTCTGTATATAATCCAGCAGACAGGCAAATGACAAACATAAAAGTACCACATATGCCAAAATATTCATACTAGTATTCACTCTCTGAAACAGGAAAAAGGTGATAGCAAAGTGAGTGCTCATAAATTTGGGAATTACTGAACATATTGTTTCATATAAACAAATAGAATACTATTATGTCATGATTCACATGAACTGTCATACTAGATAAAAGAAAACAAAACCATGGGGAACTGATGATTACAATAATGTAAATGAAAACACCAAAAGACATCAAAATTCATTTTATATACAATGTCTAGTATTGACTAAGTAAAACCATTTTTTTAAACACACTTCTCTCCTCATTAGAATGGTAGTAACTCTAAATATGAATTGCTATGCTTTTAGTCACATTGTCTATGACAGTTTTTTGTTTAGGGATTTCTTTTTTGCTTAACCGATCCTTTTTTACATGTGTATTCTTCTCTCTCAATCCTTTCTACCTCAGATAACAGTTAACAGGTCAACACTATAAAAAAATTCTGTTGCCCCCAGTCCTCTGCGTGTTGCCTTTCCATATGTGGCAACAATGTGGCTAGCAGCTACTGTGGCTGCATAAGGTCAACAACTACAACCTCACAGAAGGCCTGTTAACATAGGTTCTTTGATCTGCTCTTCTAAGGAAAGCAACTTTAAGGGGTTAACGATCTCAGTTTAATCAAACATAGCTATATCTCTATCTCTATATCTATCTATATATAAATATATATGTATGTATACACACATATGTATTATATATAACTATATATCTATCTATATCTATATATATATATATATGTATACACACACACACACACACACACACACACACATATATATATAATCTTTCACTTAGTTCAGGGGGAAAAGATCAGCCCCCTGAACTTTAAGGCAAATAGAAATAGAAATTACAAACATCAACACACAAACCTTGTCTGATCAAATCACAATTCATAGTTACCACAGAAGCACCAGTCTGGCTGGGTTACAAGCCAGGGGGGGTGGGTTCAACAGCTTGCCCAGAGTCTTGTCACTCACATCTTTTCAATGAGTGTACCCCCCAAAATCAAATGCCAACCTCTGATCTTATATACCTTTCTCAAGGCCCTGGGGCACTTGAGACTCACCATTTAGAGTGTGAGAAATCAGTGTGGGAAAGCTTCAACCACCAGCACCACATCGTATACAACTCAATGACTCTCAATTGTCTTAATGCTGAGAAACATTCCAAGGCAAATGGTCCTACCATTCCTGCCCCATTGAAACAAAGACCAGAATCATTAAAGGCACTTAAGAGAAGAACAGCAAAAAGCCCTGCCCTGATTACCACTACACCCTGTTAGAATGTAAGCTCTTTGAGGACAAAGAATATTATATTTGCTTCTTATTTGCATCCCCAGCTCTTTCCATAGTAAATGATGCATACGACTTCTTAATATCTTCATTATTCTTACTAAATTATTCCTAACAAATGTTCGATTATATTAATAAATACTTTTCTATTTCAATGAATTTTATTCCTTCTCATCTGTTTATATCAAATTTTGCTTTCAGAAAAAGATCTGAACCATTGTGTAAATTTATGTCTGCATTACAACTGAAAATTCTGTTCAGTTCGGATCTTAGGCAATTCCTTGTTGTACATAAAAAAGGTTTTCTAATGTTCACAGAATTTTAGGCTTTTGTAGGTGAAAAAGGGATTGGGGTATGGGGAGAGAAGGAGCACAGGAAAGCATTTCCACTACGCCTGAAATCATGATATATAGTTAGCATTTTTGTGCTACCCATAGAGACTTCTCGCTAATATTTATCAATATTTTTTATTGTGCCTATGCACAGGGACATCTTGATAACATTTGTTAATAAAACAGTAAAAAAAACCGTGAAAAGACAGCCATCTTTTTAGTTGCAACTGCAGTTGGAAACAATGTTAGGCGTTAGACCACTGTACTGAAAATCATCACCAAAGACTTCAAAGGTCATGTTTTTAAAGATTGTAAACATTTTCATAACAGAACAACTTCACAATCACATACCTATAAATGATATAAAAACTCACTTAGTCCAAAATCTTCCTTTTACAGTTGGGAAAACCTAAGCCTTAAAAAGAATTCTGAGTCTATCAGTCTAGTGACATAGTCGAGAGTAGGATGCAGTCCTGGAGATTATCTAAACTAAGTCCTTCTTTCGTTGCTGTTTTATTGATGCCCTTTGTTGTTGTTTTTAATTACAGTAATTTTTATGTTGCAATTGTTTTCTGATATGCATTCTTCTCCCTCTCCTTTATATTGAATTCTCTCATAGTAGAAGCAAAAAGAAGTTAAGCAAAACTAACATAGAAATTATAACTTGGCAATGTATAAAACAGGCCATATCCATAGTTTGCCAACTCTTACTGAGAACAGAGATGTGTTTTTCATTATCTATCCTACTGAGCCAAGACCAGTCATTAAAATTAGAGTTTGGCTGCCTTTTAGTGTTGTTTTTATTAATATTTATAAAGTCACTATGTATGTTGATCTATTGATTCTGCACATTTTACCCAGAATCAGTTCTTACCTCTTCAAATGTTTCTTTGGCCTTATCGAATTGGCTTCTTATGATGCAAGAACATTCCAGTACATTTATATATCATAATTTATGTAGCTCTTCCCAAATCAATGGGCACCAAATGGTTTCCACTTTCTTGTTTTTCACAGCAAGTATTGTCATGACTTCCTTAGTACATAGATTTCTTTGTCTTTGACATTTAGGTTTCATAGTAAGATTTGGGGTATCATAATGGTATAAACACTGTTCTTTTTTTAATTAAAGTCTTTTTTTAATTAAGGTTTTTTTTTGTTTTTAATTCACAACACTCAGTTCTGCATGGCCTTGAGTCCAGACTCTCCTCTGCTCCTTCCCCCACTCCCTCCCCAAGATGGCATGGAATCTGACATATCCTCTACACATAACTTTGCACCAAAGTTATTTGCACAATAGTCAAGTTGTAAAGAAGAATTATGACCAATGGAATGAATCATGAGAAAGAAGAAACAAAAACAAAACCAAAAAAAACAAAAAGAAGAGAGAAAAAAAACAAAAGAAAAAAAGGAGAGCAAATAGATTGCCTCAAAAAAAACAAAAAGAAGAGAGAAAAAAAACAAAAGAAAAAAAAGGAGAGCAAATAGATTGCCTCAATCTGAATTCAGACTCCATAGTTCTTTCTCTGGATGTAGATAGCCCCCTCCATCATGAGTCCTTTGGAGTTGTCTTTGAGCCTTGTATTGCTGAGAAGAGCCAAGTCTATCAAGGTTCATAATCACAGAATCAATCTATCTATGGTTGTGTATAATGTTCTCCTGGTTCTGCTCCCTTCACTCAGCATTATATTATGTAGGTTTTTCCAGGTTACTATGAAGTCCACATCTTCCCCATTTCTTTCCATTACATTCATATGCCACAACTTGTTCAGCCATTCCCCAATTGATGGGCATTCCCTTGATTTCCAATTCCTTGCTACCACAAAAAGAGCCGCTATAAATATTTTGGTACATACAGGTCTCTTTCTCATTTGTATGATCTCTTTGGGATACAGCCCTAGAAGTGGTATTGCTGGGTCAAAGGGTATGCAGATTTTTATAGCCTTTTGGGCATAGTTCCAAATTGTTCTCCAGAATGGCTCTACCAGTAATGTAACAGTGTTCCAATATTCCCACACCCTCCCCAGCATTTATCATTTTTCTGTTTTGTCATGTTAGCCAATCTGATAGGAGAGATATGGTACCTAAGAGTTGTTTTGATTTGCATTTCCCTAATCAGTAGTGATTTCAAGCATTTTTCCATATGCCTATAGATATCTTTAACTTCTTCATCTGAAAAGTGACTGTTCATATCCTTTGACCATTTCTCAGTTGGGGAAAGACTTGCATTCCTATAAAGTTGACTCAGTTCCCTGTATATTTTAGAGAAGAGGTCTTTATCAGAGACACTAGTTATGAAGATTTTCTCCTAGTTTTCTGCCTTCCTCCTAATCTGTGTTGCATTGGCTTTGTTTTTACAAAAACTTCAATTTAACATAATCAAAATTATCCATTTTGCATTTTGTAGTGCTCTCTATCTTTTGTTGTGTCATGAATTCTTTCCTTTCCCACAAATCTGATAGGTAAACTATTCCTTGCTCTCCCACATTTATTCCTAAATCATGAACCCATTTTGACTTTATTTTGGTATATGGTGTAAGATATTGGTCTATGCCCAGTTTCCGCCCTACCATTTTCCAATTTCCCCAGGAGTTTTTGTGAAATAGTGAATTCTTAGCCCAGAAGCTAGATTATTTGGGTTTATCAAAGAGTCGATTGCTATAATTGTTGACTACTGCATCTTGTGCACCTAACCTTTTTCACTGATCCACCACTCTGTTTCTTAGCCAGTACTAAGCAGTTTTGATGACTGCTGCTTTATAGTACAGTTTAATATCTGGTGTGGCTAGGCCACCTTCTCTATCATTTCTTTTCATTAATTCCCTAGATATTCCGGACCTCTTGTTTTTCCAGATGAATTTTGTTTTTATTTTATCCAGCTCTGTAAAATAATTTTTGGTAGTTCAATTGGTATGGCATTGAATAAGTAAATTAATTTCGGTAAAATTGCCATTTTTATTATGTTAGCTTGGCCTAACCACAAGCAACTGATGCTTTTTCCATTTATTTAGACCTGACTTCATATGTGTGAAAAGCATTCTGTAATTGTCTTCATATAGGTTTCCACTTTGTCTTGGCAGGTAGACTTCCAAATATTTTATAGTGTCTACAGTAACTGTCAATGGAATTTCTGTTTCTATCTCTTGCTGTTGGGTTTTATTAGTAAAGTATAGGAATGCCAAGGATTTATGTGGGTTTACTTTATATCCTGCAACTTTGCTAAAATAGTTTCTTATTACAATTAATTTTTTACTTGATTGTTTATGATTCTCTAAGTAAATCATCATATCCTTTGCAAAAAGTGATAATTTAGATTCTTCTTTGCCTATTCTAATTCCTTCAATTACTTTTTCTTCTCTTATTTGCTAAAGATAACATTTCTCGTACCAAATTGAATAATAGGGGTGATAATGGGCATCCTTGTTTCACCCCTGATCTTATTGGGAATGCATCTAGCTTATCCCCATTACATTACAATAATGCTTGTTGATGGTTTTAGGGAGATGTTATTTATCATTTTAAGGAAGGCTACATTTATTCCTATGCTTTTTATTGTTTTTAATAGGAATGAGTGTTGTGTTTTGTTAGACTTTCTCTGTATCTATTGAGATGATCATATGGTTTCTGCTGGTTTTGTTTTTGATATGATTAATTATGGTGATAGTTTACCTAATAATGAAGCAGCCTTGCATTCCTGGAATAAATCCTACCTATTCATAGTGTATTGTTCTCATGATAAGTCGCTGCAATCTTGTTACTAATATTTCATTTAAAATTTTTGCATCAATATTCATTAGGGAAATTGGTCTATAATTTTCTTTCTCTGTTTTGGCTCTTCCTGGCTTAGGTATTAGTACCATATTTGTGTCATAAAAAGAATTAGGTAGGACTCCTTCTTTACCTATTTTCCCAAATAGTCTATAAAGTATAGGAATTAATTGTTCTTTAAATGTTTGATAGAATTCACATGTAAAACCATCTGGCCCTGGAGATTTTCTCCTAGAGACTTCATTGATGACTTGGTCAGTTTCTTTTTCTGAGATGGGATTATTTAGGTATTTTCCTTCCTCTTCTGTTTACCTGGCCAATTTATATTTTCTTAAAATTCATCCATTTCCCTAAGGCTGTCAAACTTATGGGCATGCAATTGGGCAAAATAATTCCTAGTTTAATTTCCTCTTCATTGGACGTGAATTCCCCCTTTTCATTTTTGATACCGGTAATTTGGTTTTCTTCTTTCTTTTTTCTAATCAAATTGACCAAAGGTTTCTCAATTTGATTCATTTTTTCATAAAACCAGCTATTGGTTTTATTATTAATTTAATAGTTTTGTTATTTTCTTTTTTTATATAAACTATTTTTTTAATTTATTTTTAATATGTTTAGTTTTCAGCATTGATTTTCACATGCGTTTGAATTACAGATTTTCTCCCCAATTTCCACCCCTCCCACTCCAAGATGTCGTACACTCCGGTTTCCCTGTTCCCCAGTCTGCCCACCCCTCCGTCCCCCCATTCCCCTCCCATCCCCCTATCCCTTCCTTTCTTGTAGGGCAAGATAAATCTCTATGCCCCATTGCCTGTGCATCTTGTTTTCTAGTTGCATGAAAAAAAACAACTTTTTTTTACTTTTGAACATCTATTTTTTTAAAACCTTGAGTTCCAACTTCTCTC
>CM053626.1:142912775-142933202 GCA_028646595.1 Phalanger gymnotis | reverse complement strand
TGCCGCGCGCCGCGCGCTGGGCTCTGCTTGGCTCACCTGGGGACTGGGAGTTCTGTTGGGACAGACCTTACCCCGAGACCATCCAGGCTGTCCTGAGCTGGAACCCTGCTTCCCTCTGCCACTTTGTGGGTTCTGCAGTTCTAGAATTGGTTCAGAGCCATTTTTTTTATAGGTTTTTGGAGGGACTTGGTGGGGAGCTCACGCCAGTTGCTGCTTTCCAGTCGCCATCTTGGCTCCACCCCCCTAGTTTTGTTATTTTCAATTTTATTAATCTCTTCTTTGATTTTCAGTATTTCTAATTTGGTATTTAACTGGGGATTTTCAATTTGTTCTCTTTCTAGCTTTTTCAGTTTCATGCCCAATTCATTGATCTCCTTTTTCTCTATTTGATTCATGCAAGCATTTAGAGATATAAAACTTCCCCTAAGAACTGCTTTTGCTGGGTCTCATAAGTTTTGGTATGTTGTCTCATTGTTGTCATACTGTTGAATGAAGTTATTAACTGTTTCTATGATTTGTTCTTTGGCCCACTCATTCTTTAGAAATAGATTATTTAGTTTCCAATTAATTTTTAGCTTATTTTTCCATGGTTCTTTTTTACAAATAATTCTTTTGCATCATGATCTGAAAAGTATGCTTTGACTACTCCTGCCTTTCTGCACTGGATTGTGAGGTTTTTATGCCCTAGTACATGGTCAGTTTTTGAGTATGTGCCATGTACTGCTGAGAAAAAAAAAGAAGCATATTCCTTTTTATCCCCATTCAGTTTTCTCCAGAGGTCTATTTCTGCCTTTCCTAAAATTCTGTTCACCTCCTTAACTTCTTTCTTGTTAATTTTGAGGTTAGGTTTATCAAGTTCAGAGAGGGGGAAGTTGAGGTCCCCCACTATTATAGTTTTGCTGTCTATTTCTTCCTGTAACTCCTTTAACTTCTCCTCTAAGAATCTCCATGCTATACCACTTTTTGCACATATGTTAAATAATGATATTGCTTCCTTGTTTATGGTGCCTTATAGCAGGATGTAGTGTCCTTCCTTAGCTCTTTTAATTAGATCTATCTTTACTTTTGCTTTGTCTGCGGTTAGAATTGCTACCCCTGCTTTTTTTACTTTAGTTGAAGCACAATATATTCTACTCCAACCTTTTACCTTTACCTTGTATGTATCCCCCTGTTTCAAATGTGTTTCTTGTAAACAGCATATTATAGGATTATGGTTTTTAGTCCACTCTGCCATCTGCTTCTGTTTTATGGGAGAATTCACCCCATTCACATTCACAGTTATGTGTCTTTTTCTCCGTCCTATTTCTCCCCTGTTTATGCTTTTATTTCTCCCTTCTCCCTTCCAGTCTTCAACAGAGTTTTGCTTTTGACCACTGCCTTCCTCAGTTTATCTTCCCTCTTGATTCCCCTCCCTTATCTTACCTTTTCTCCTTGTTACTTCTTCCCTCCTTTCTGACCACAACCCTCCCTTTTCTTTCCATTTTTCCCTCCTACCACCTGTAGGAAAAGTTTGATTTTTATACTTATCAGGGTACGTTATTCCCTTCTTGAACCAAATCCTGATGATAGTAGAGCTCATATACTACTCTTCTCCCTCTCTTCTTTCCTTCTACTGTAATATGTTTTTGTGCCTCTTCATGTGATATAATTCACTGTTTTCTACTACCTCTTTACCTCTTCTCCCAGAACCATCACTTTATACCTCTTATTATATTTTTATCATTATATCAGTTATTTTATCCTAACACCCCCAGTCTATGTATATCCCTTTCAGTTATCATAATAACTGTACTATTCTCAAGATTGACATAAATATAAAACATATATAAAACAATATAATCCTATATAAGGAAGTAAATAATATCCCTTATTGATTAACAAGGATTTTTTTTCCTCCTGTTTACCTTTTTATGTCTCTCTTGAGCTTTGTATTTGGAAATCAAATTTTCCATTGAGTTCTGGCCTTTTCATTAGGAATGTCTAGAATTCCCTTATTTCATGGAATGTACTTCTCCTTGCCTGGAAAATTATACTCAGTTTTTCTGGGTAGTTGATCCTTAGTTGTAGTCCAGCTCCTTTTCTTTTTGTAATATCATAGTCCAATTTCTCCTGTCATTTAATGTAGAAGCTGAAAGATCCTTCGTGATCTTGACTGTAGTTCCATGATATTTGAATTGTTTCTTTTTTACTCCTTGCAGTATTTTCTCCTTGACATGGTACTTATGGAATTTGGCTATAATATTCCCTGGCATTTTCAGTTTGGGATCTCTTTCAGGGGGTGATTCTTTTGATGATGATTTTACCCTCTGGTTCTAGGACCTCAGCGAAGTTTTCCTTGATGATTTCGTGGAACATACTGTCCAGGCTCTTTTTCTCGTCATGGCTTTCAGGTAGACCAATAATTCTTAGATTTTTGTCTCCTGGATCTGTTTTTCAGCTCAGTTGTTTTTCCAATCAGGTATTTCATGTTTTCTTCTATTTTTTCATTCTTTAGATTTTGTTTGACTGACTCTTGATGTCTTATAGAGTCATTAGATTTTACTTGCCCAATTCTAATTTTTAATGTATTGTTTTCTTCCTTTACCTTCTCTATCTCCTTTTCCATTTGGTTGATTTTACTTTTCAATGAGACATTTTCTCCATTTATATTCTGATTCTCCTCAACCATTTTGCTGATTTTACTTTTTAAAAACTTATTTTCATCAGTGATTTTTTTTTCATTTTTTGTTTTACCTTCCTAATTTGGTTTTTAAAGTCCTCCTTGAGCTCTTCCAAGAATGCTTTTTGGTCTGGAGACCAGTTCACTTTTTCTTTTGAGGTTTTAGATGTGGGTGTAGTGTCCATGCTGTCCTCTTCTGAATTGGTATTTTGATCTTCCCCATCTCCATAATATGAATCAATGGTCTTTGGAAGTTTCTTAGTGTTATTTTTTCGTGGTTTTTTTTTCCTCCTGGCTTCTAAAGTGGATCTCTGCTTCTCGGGCTCAGGAGGCTCTGTCTCCAGTTTCTTGTGTTGAGATCTAGCTTTATGAGCTATGGCCTCTGGTTTTGTGAGGTGTGGGGGAGGGGTGATCTGGCTGCTGGGAGTCTCCTCTTCCCCAGGACTGCTCTACAGCACTGGTGGTCTCAGTTATTCTCTGTGCTGGTGTATGGCACTTCCCCTGGCTGTGCAAAGCCAAATCTGGGGTCCTGGCATTGATGTTTGTTAGCTCCACCCCACTGGGGCTCAGTTATTCTTGTTGTTCTGCTGAGGTGAGTTCTGCCGGGACACCTCTCTTCCTGTACTAGTCTCCTGCCACCACAAGAAGGGCCCTTTCCCCAACTTCTCTCACTAATGAAGTTCCCCTTCTGGCTCCTCTGTTTCTCCTGAGGTGGTATTCTCCTGGTTTATTCAAGAGATGGATGAAAGCCATTTTACATTCACATCATGGCTCCCAGATGTCCAAGAAGGCGAGTTTCAAACCTTTAGACTGTGTGTTGCAGGCCGCCAGGGTAGCTGCTCCTGTAGCCAGGGGCTCTGCAGGGATGTCTCCTGTAGCTCTCACAGACTCCTGTCCTGGGCTGAGAAGCCATAGCCAGTACTTCTGCCCTGGGCCTGCTCCTTTTCCCATATTTGGCTCTTCCAGTGCTCTCACAGACCAGAGCTTTGGCTGGATTCCTCTGCTGTTCCCTATTGGTTTGGTCTGGTACCCTTGCTCATGCCTGGTGGTCCTAGTTTTCTCAGTCTCCTGGTAGCTTCTACCTGCCTTGAATCTGCTCAGATTCACTTTTTTAGATGTATCTTACAGAATCTGGGAGAGAGATACAGTAGTTCTGTCCTTTCACAGCACCATCTTGGCTCTGCCCCCCTAGAGACTGTTCTTTAAAAATGTTTTCAAACCTTTTGAAAATTCTCAGTTCTATCACCGGTGTTTTAGTATGTCCAATTCTCACTTTCAGAATGCCTGTGTGCCCAATGCCCTTCCAATATCAATTATTTTCATAACTGATCATTTTTGTACATTTTATGCCAGTTTCACAGATGATGAAAATAACACTTATCGAATGGAAGTGACTAGTCTAGGAAATTTGAGACCAGGTCCTCTGACTCAAAATCTAGTACTCATTCTAATACAGCAGGTGACACAGTATAATATTGACTTCAATAAAGGAAAATATGAGAAGCACTCTTTGTCTTGATTTTTTTTTAAAAAAGTCATTATTCGTACAAATTTAATTTGGCACAGAAAAGCCTCTATTTTTCTTTTTTTTTCCTGAAAACTTTTCCATGAGCATAAATATCTGGCTGGTATCTACATATTTTAAGAGTGGCTATTCCATCCAATTATAGCTGCAACATCTAGTTGTCATTTTAGGAATGTAAGGGGTATGAGAGGTCTGTCTATAATAGAGAATGAGTTCAACGAACATATGTTGTTGTTTAGTTGTTTGTCAGTCATGTCTGACTAATTTGGGGTTTTCTTGGCAAAGATATTGGAGTGATTTGGCATTTCCTTCTCTAACTCATTTTACAGATGAGGAAACTGAGGCAAATGGGGTTAAGTGACTTGCCCAGGGTCAGAGAGATAGAAAGTATCTGAGGCCAGATTTAAACTCACTAAAATGAATCTTCCTGACTCGAGGCTCAGAACTCTATCTACTGTGCCACCTAGCTTCCCCCAAAGTATATATGAAAGATGCATTGCTAGAATAGAATACAGTTCATTTCCTTCTTAATGTAATTTAACTTGAAGTTATGTGGCACACTGAGTAGAGTAGTAGAACTGGAGTCAAGAAGACCTGAGTTCAAATTCTGTCTCAGATATTTCCCAGCTGCAAACCTAAGCAAGTAAATTAATCTCTCTTGACCTCAATTTCTTGCACTTTATTGTAAACCATATTTGTTAACCTTTATTGTATACCTTATCTGTAAAATGAGAATAATGATAGTACCTACCTCATTAGACCTCATTAGACATTAAAGTATTTATAAATAAAAGCGATTTGTAAAAAGCTGGATGGCAGAGTAGATAAAGTGATAGACCTCGAATCAGGAAGACCTGAGTTCACATGTAACCTCAAACAGGTACTAGTATGAACCTGAGTCAGTCACTTAACTTCTGTTTGTCTAATAAAATGTGGATGATAACTTTTGCGTCAATAAAATGAGAAAAATAGCTGTAAAGCACTTTGCAAAACTTAAAGCATTATGTAAATGTTAGCTATTATTCTGAGTTGTTATTATTATGATAATAATGTTTATTACATGATGAAACCATAAATTCTGAGCAACTGTGTGAGTTGGTAAGGCATGTATTGTTATCCTCATCCTGAACGTGGGTTTTCTGCTTTGTTTCAGTTATATCATGCTCCCCCTATTATTGTGAAGTGCCAGAAATATGAATAAAGTGTCTATTTTATTGTAAAGCTAATCTCAAAGGAATTTTGTAAATATTGATTATGTCACCTTCACTAAGAGAAGCTCTTTATGGCATGTCTTAAAAATAATCTTCAAATACAAAATAGGTGAGTTTTATCATCTTCAGCTTCCCCAAGTAGTGAATGATTATGACGATCAATACCTGTACACTGAGCAGTAGCATTTGAAAATTGTTTTATTTAATCTTAAACTTCCTGGCAGTGGGAAATGGATATGTCCTGTGGTGGTGTTCATGCAGGTATTATAATTCTTTCAGAATTCACCTTGTAAAATGAAATGCAATTATAGGAAGATTTGTCTTTCCCCTGGCAGAAAAATTATTCTAAGTTGCATTTCTAAAAATTCTTCTGCATGTATGTAGATTCCTCAGTGTTCCTAAGCAAAATAGAAGGACTGGCAAAAGAATCCTATAGAACAATAAATCTTACTCACTACAGTATGGAATTCATCAATGGCATCAGCTGATGTGTAAGTGAGGAAAGTTGCTTTAAAAATGCAGACTTTGCTGCTACTCTTGCTGCAATCAATATCATCAAATTCTCATGCTTTTAAAAGCTGATTTTACTGTAAATCGTACACCATTCTTTAGGTGATAAATAGCAGGCTTTTAGGGAGCAGAACATGTCAACTCACATGACAACTCTGTTCCTATGATTAAGGCCTATTTAAAATACAATGGACTTTTCTTTTGATTTAGAGCCGAGAAAGACAGGGAAGCTTGCCACCACTCTTGTTACCACAATTCCTGTTGCCACCTTGCAGGATGGTGCCAATTTGTAGGTGATAATTTTCTTTCTGGAGCTTGGAATGATCTTTGTTGAACTTAACTTTGGCTTGCAATATTGAAGAAAGAAAAACCTATAATAATAAAATTGAAATTTCTATTGACTGTTTTACCTTCAGTGTTAAGCTATACAGAAAACATTAATTAAACTTTACAGATTACTCAGGTAAGTTATTAATGAGCTGAAATCTCCCTTAGACACCAGTGAAACAAGCTATTTAAATGATGCAGACAGAGTCCTTGAATATGCTATATTCCCCAACGCACAGAAAGGAAGCTATTCCGTTTCTTTCTATCCCATATATACTTACTTGGATAAAAGTAGTGCCAGTACTCCAAAATATGTCATATGTAAGTTAATGTAGCAAGGAATATGTTTCTGGTGGATTAGGGCAAAGCCAGTAGTGATATAGCTTTGGTTGTTCATCCACATGATATATACAGATTTATGGAATGAGAAATGGTTTTTTACCCCCAATGGAATCTCAGAATTCTTTTAATTTTAATTTCTCTAATCATGAGTGATTTGGAGATTTTTTTACATGGCTGTTGATACTTTGGTTCTTACTTAGAAAATTGTCTCTTCGTATCATATCTTTTGACTATTTTACTATTGGGGTATGCATTTTTTAATATATTTTTAAAAATTTTTATATCACCTTCATTTCCTAATATGTCCCTCCTCTAAACTGTCCTCAGTGAGCCATCTCTTGTAACAGAATTAAAAGTAAAGAAAAAAGTAATTTATCCTAACTAGCCAACACATCAACTGAGTGTGACAGTATGTATAATGTTCCACAGTTATATTCTTCCATGTCTGCAAAGAAGAGGTAGGCATTTTGAATAATCTTGAAGAAAAAGAACTGCTTTGTAAACCATATGAGCAATATCAACTACCTACAAGATGAGCCACTCTGCAAGTACAATCTGACAAAATCTTTAGCTACATTAGTAAAATTTCTAGTCATTTTTTTAAGTCGTATGTTAATAAAATGGACAGTTAACTTTGCCTAGGCTAGAAGCAATAATATTTGAGTATAAGTAGCATCCTTCTATGAGGATGCAGTATGAAAGAAATAGTATGAAAAATGATCCAAAACACCTTTCTGTTACTTTTTCCTTGCAATATGATGTACTTTTGTTGAATTTCTCTGGCAGAGCATTGCCCAATAAGCAGCTGATGTGGGTTGCTTCTTGCCACTTTTGGGTTGGAAGGCAGCCATTGTTTAGAAACCCCTTGCTGATCCAATGTTACTTGAGACAGTTGTTTTGAAGAGAAATAGCAGATAAACTGTAATAGTAGCATATATTGATGGGATAGGCAAGTGTCCTGCTTTAGAAGGGACTTCTACATTTCCACCATCAACAACTCGGCCAAGAAAAGAATGATCACAGTTGAGATAAAAGCCAATAGCAAAAGAATCTAAAATTATCTTTGCAGTACCTTCATTCAGCTTCAATTCATTTTTGTCCTTTATTCAAAAAAATTCTCCATATTTCATTTTTCATATTCTATGTAATTCAACTCTACAATTTCATATCATAACTGTAGTTCCCCAAGTTCTTGGTAATGCAGAACAAAACTGATTGTGAAATTTTAATTGAATAATTTTGCAAACATTTACAAAATCCTTTGAGGAAGGACTCTTCCTTCTAAACTATGGAAGATTCACAGATAAATAAAATGCCAGCTCTTTACCTGAAGGACCTTGTAATATATAACAGAACTAATCACCTGTTTTTGAATTTCTTTTTTATATTAGACCACCTTATCATTCCATATCTTTTTTTCACTATAGAGTATAGAGGGATGTTAGTTCTTGATGGTGCACTGTGAGAGGAGGGAGCGTAGCTTAATGAACAGAGAACCTGCCTTAGAACTAGGAAGAACTAAGTACAAATCTAACCCTATTTATACTGGTTGTATGACCCCGGACAAGTAATTTAATGGCTCATTCTCTCAGATAATTTAAAAATATAACTAATATATATCCCCTATCTTCCACCCCCAGTAACACTGACATAGGAACTTGGTGAAGAAGGAATGCTCTGTAGCTAACCTACTAACCCTCTTCTCATATTGGCGGGCAGAGTCTTCAGAAAGCAACTGCTAACATCTCTATCTTGGGGCTTTAGGGGTATCCCTGAGATGTTGGATATGTCTTTTTAATACTATGGTTCTTGAGACCCTATTGGTGTGTTTCTCCCTGAATATCTGTTGATATCAGTCTGCCAGAATTCTTTAGCTTTCAAAAATTGGTATTTATTACAATGGCATAGATGGTACAAATTTTTCCATTAAAGTCTGAGATACATCCTCTTATTAATAAATGCAGAGGATAGAGTGAGGTGGGCTCTAGCTCATAGTACTTGCGGAGAAATCAAAGGTCTTATAAGTCCTTTTGTTAGCGTCCTTGAGATGTAGTGTAGCCAGGTCAGGTAACTAACTTGTTTACATCACCCAGACAAATGTCTACATACAAATGTCACTACATACAAAACTGCTGCAATTTGCATTGGTAAAGGGAATTTCATCACTAGGAGATCTCTACATTGGTAAAATCATAGATTCAGATCTTTTTTAATGTTAGAAGTATTTAAAATGGCATAACACTATCTATTGGTTGGGCATTTTTTTAAACTTTTTTCTAGATCTAGGTTCAAAACTGCCTTTAAATCAGTAGAATCTAAGATTGCAATGAAATTTTTTCTTACTTTCTGATGGTCACTGTTTTGGATATATGTATACATATCTGTGTGTGTCTGTCTGTGTGTATATATGTATATGTACATATACATATGCATATATAAATATATGAACATTTATAAATTTTAAGAAACTTTATATATGTGATCATGTAATTCTATAAATTGTTTTTAAAAAGTGATCACTATTCATATTACTTCATTCTAGGGACTATTACCCCTTACGAGATTAAACCCATGTCCTAAAATTTATTTATAGACTTTTACACTGCACAAATTAAACCTAGATTAAGTGAATTTATCAAGAATGACAATCTTTGTAGGTTAACAGAAAATTGCTTTCTGACTGGGTCTCAGAATTCCACCTAATGAAGCATTTTCTTGAAAATTTAAGTGGTTTTGGTTAAACCAATAAAGGGGGCAGACTATTGCCATTCTTTCCAAAATCTAACAAACATACCCCATTATTCTTTATTCATGATTAGGAAGATATTGTTAATATCCTCTTTTGTGTCTTGTCTATATATCATCAAATCAACCCTCACAGGAAATGTGCAAATGTATATAGTTTGGGATGGTTGGTTCTCATTCATACCAAATGAACCCTTTTTTAGCATATAACCCTAAGAAAGATTAAATGCAAACATTGTTTCCATATTTATCTATCCAATATAACTGAGAAGTTCCCAGTTAAGTTCTTAAAATGGTCTTCAGATCCTTCCTAGTTGGTTTGCAAAAAAGCACTTTAGATATATGAGGGATATTTGGTTTTGCCCATGAAAAAAATCTCAATATTCTCTTTTACTCCAAGAATTTTTTTGAGGTGTGTATCTGCCTGCCACTCTTCATCTCCCCATTTAAACCTTCACATTAGTCTGTTTTAGCTTATGAAAGGACTTTCTTTCAAAATGATTAAGTAGTTTTTTGAAAAGCTCACTTCAAAACAAAAAAGCTAACAATGTTATGTGGAGTAGCGATGGGTTCAATTATTTTATAACATTGCTTACTTTTATCATAGCTATTCATATTTCAATTTTTAAATGACAGTTCCATTTATTTATACTTGAGGTTAAAAACCAAGAATGAAGTTTTTGGAAAATAATTTCTGGAGAGTGGAGGGCTCAAAATTGTGATCCTAAGAAAGGGTCATTAATTAATGAACATCACTGACTTTCTTTGACATCCCTAATTTCATTAGTTTGGATGCCCGCTGCTCTGGTATAGATCCAAACCAATCGTTTGTTAGTTGTTGAATTAAAGCAATTAGATATACAAAAAGAAACCTCAAACATGTAACTGTAAATTTTATTAAGACTACGAATTCTTACTTTTGCTTAGCTAATGGTGTTGTACACAAAAGGTCTCAAGACCAATGTACATAGCTACTAGGAGAAAAATAAAGGAAGATTATTAATCTCTGCATCACAAAGACCTGGGTTGTGTAATGGGGCGAGTTAGAGCCGACCCCTGCCCTCACTGGACCTCTGCGCCCAGGGCCTGCTGAGGTAAACTCAGGGCTCTGAGGTAAGGGTAGAGTCAGGAGGAAGGGTCTCACCCTTGTTGGCAACGTGCTGCCAGGTTCTTTTCCGGATTTACCTGTGCACAGGTGACTTATGGGGATAGTGCAGGAAGGAAAAGGGAGGAGAGTAGTAGGAGAGTAGGAGGAACCAAGGCGGCCCTAGTGCTATGTAATTGAAGCTATAAAAGTTTGGGTACTAACCTGAATAAATGGAGCTACTCCCCATCATACCTCCCGCCTCATTCATTGCCTGCGAAATCAGGCCTTTGCTGGATTTAGGCCTGGGAGTTTGGGGTAACAGGGAACCCCAACAGGGTTCAATATCCCTTGTGACACACATTGGCTATGTGACTCTGGGCAAGTCATTTAAACTTTCAGTTTAAACTCACTGAGACTACAGAATGATTGAAATATTCATTAGTAGAAGGAGTTTCCTCACTGGAGTTCTGAAACCAATTAAATTGTAGGTTTCATCTATTTTTTGAACCCAAAAAAGAAATTATAAGACATATAAAATGCATACAATTAATCTTCCAATGCATGTAACCATCAGTTACAGGGAAATCAACTTACACCTGGAGGAATTCATGACTATTTCTGTCTCTTCTAGCTGCTGTAAGGTTATGCATTCACAAACCTTCGCTTTGTTCTGTATCTAGTTCAAGCTTCTGATTGGTGTTGGAGAAGGTCCATGTCTAGAGCTAACCTTTGGAAAGGAGAAACATTTTAGGCTTTGCTTTTGTAAATATTGCATTGGTGATGCAATTGGTCCTCTTCTAAAATGACGGACAATCACCACTCAGTGCCTTCTTTCTAACAAAACTGCAAAATCCTCAATCCACAGATGAGGAAAAAGGTAGCCTTCTGGGAAAACACCATAGCAGGTAGGTTACTAATGAAATAAATCAGAACTTTCTTTAGAGGGAAAAAAAACTCGGTAATGTTTCTTTTGTAAAAAATTAAATTTTCTCTCCCTTGCATCCCCAATCCATTGGAAAAAAATTAAAAAAAAAAACAAACAAAAAACCTAAGAATCATTTTAGATTCTTCACTATCTCTCACCTTCCTCGACAATGTATTGTCAAAGCCTGTCTATTTCACCTATGCAACATCTCTCAAATAAGATCCCTTCTCTCCTGTGACACTGCCACTAGATGAAGGCCCTTATCACTTTGTACCTGGGCTATTTTAACAGTTTTCTGGCGAGTCTTCCTAGCTGCAGTCTTTTCCTACTTTAACCTATCCTCCATTTAGCCTCCTAACTGATTTTCCTAAAGCAGAGGTCTGATCAAGTTATTCTCCTACCCAACAAACTCCCTATTACCTCCAGGATCAAATACAAAATACTCTATTTGGCATTCAAAGCCCATCTTAACCTAGTGCCCTCCTACCTTCCCTGTGATGTTATACCTTACTCCCCATTGTACTCTTCAATCCAGTGATAATGACCTCCTCTTGGTTTCACAAACAAGATACTCCAACTCTGCATTTTCTGTGGCTGTTCTCCCATCTATGGAATGCTTTTCCTTTTCCACTTAGCTTCCCCCAATCCCACCCCAGCTTCTTTTAATTCTTTCTTTTACTGGAAATGTTTCCTAACTTAATTCTAGTGCATTCCTCTGTTAATTACTTCCTGTTTATTCTGTATATAACTTGCTCTTTATATATTTGTTTATATGTTGTCTCTCCCATTAGATTGTGAGCTCCTTGTGGGCAGGGAGTGTCTTTTACTTCTTTTTGTATTCCCAGAACTTAGCACATAGTCATTGCTTCATAATTTTTTATTATCAGTTAACTGAAATTCCATAAAACAAATGTGCAGCCATACAAAACAAATCACCTCATTGACCACAGTAATGTGTGCATGTGTGTGTGTTTGTGTGTGTGTGTGTCTCCTTTTATACTTTGAATCCATCACCTCTGTCAGGAAGTAAATAACATACTTCATCATTGGTCCTCTGGAATCACATATAATCATTTCATTGATCATAGTTCTTATAGCCTTCAAGTTATTTGTCATTAAGGTACTGCTGCTATTTTCTATTTTTTTCTCTGCATTGCTCCTCATTTTATTCCTCATCCGTTTATAAAAGTCTTTGAAGTTAATCATTTTATAGTATCAACATAATATTTTTTCGAGTACTTCTTATTTTACTCTTTATCAGCTCACAGAAATCTTTCCTTGTCTTTTTGAAATGATATTTCTGCATTTCTTACAGCACAATAATAATAATATATCTTATGGTGTATATTCACATACCACAATTTGTTAGTCATTCTCTGGGGTTTATTTTGTTTCATTTTTGCCTTGCATGACAGTGTCAAGTGGGGGAAAGTGCAACTTTGGTTAATCACATTGAAATGTTATATTCAATCCTTCAATTAGTCAAAAATCATGTTTACCCTACCATTCTGCCAGAATCGAGAGCACCTGCTTACTAGAGAGCTGGGTCTATGACAAGATTGCTGTTACGAATTTTTCATTGTTGCTCAATCGTTTCAGTCATGTCCTACTCTTCATGACCCTATTTGCGGTTTTCTTGGCAAAGATATTGCAATGGCTCATCATTCCCTTCTCCAGCTCATTTTTACAGATGAGTAACTGAGGCAAAGAGATTTAAGTGACTTGCTCAGGGTGAAACAGCTACTAAGCATCTGAATTCACATTTGAACTCAAGAATATGAGTTGTCCTGACTCTAGGTCCAGCACTCGATCCACTATACTACCTCCCTGCCCCATTATGAATTTAATTAATTTAGTATCTTACGTCACTAAATATCAAATTTACATTTTCCTTTTCTTGCACTATTTTAATATACACTAATAAGGTAAATGTTAAAATATGCCCTTAGAAACTGATATATATATATATATATATACATATATATATACACATATGTATATATGAACATTTATCGAGTGAGGAACTCTAGTCAATTCTACCTCCACAATAGCTCTTGCACCATGACCCTTCTCTCCAGTAACATAACCACCTTCCCAATTCTGGTCCTTAGCACATGACTACTCCAAAAACATGCTGATTGGTCTCCATGTTGCAAGTGTCTTCTCTCTTTAAAGCACCCTTCATACATCTTCCAAAGTGATAATTCCTAAGGTACAGATCTGATCACATTATCTTCATGCTCAATAGACTCCATGACCTTCAGGATAAAATACAAGCATTTTTGTTTCATTAAGGAACATTTTATTCTCCATAACAACCTGAAGAATGGAGAGGTGAGGTATGAGTTCCTTCACCATCTCCTCCAAGTGGAAAATCAACCTACACTTGAAACACAGATAACATTCACTTGGCCATGGCAGAAATACAATAGACACTTATAATTCCCCCTACTCTCTATAATTTCAGACTGTTTCCTGAAACTACTTGTGGATATTTACACCACAATCCTAAAGTCATGCTTGCAACTTTTGTAGTCAATTATTACTTCTTTTTTTTAAGTGCTTGTATGTATAAATTTATTTATTTTCAGTTTTCACTCTTCACTTCCACAATATTCTGAATTCTAAATTTTTTCCCTATCTCTCCCCTTCCCCCCACCCCAGAATAGCATGAATTTTGAATACCTCTTCCCCCAATCTGCCCTCCCTTATATTACCGCTCACTCTGCTCTCTTATCCCATTCCCTTCTATTTTTCTGTAGGGCAAGATAGATTTCTATATCCCATTGCCTGTGTATCTTATTTCCCAGTTGCATGTAAAAACAATTTTTAACATTCATTTTTAAAGCCTTTAGTTCCACATTCTCTCTCTTCCTCTCTCCTCACCCAACCTGATTGAGAAAGCAAGCAATTCGATATAGTCTATACAAGTGTAGTCATGCAAAACACTTCCATAACAGTCATGTTGTGAAAGACTAACATATCTACACAGACAAATGTACACATACCCACACATATATAAACATATATGTAATACATACACATATACACATACACACACTCATATATACATACATACACCCATACATACATATATGCATACATACATATATGTGGGTACTTGTGTGTGCATATATATTCCCTCTAACTACCCTAATATTGAGAAAGGTCTCTTGAGTTACAAATATCATCTTTCCATGTAGGAATGTAAATAGTTCAACTTTGATAAGTCCCTTACGGCTTCTCTTTTGTGTTTACCTTTTCATGTTTCATGTTTCATGATGCTTGTATTTGAAAGTCAAATTTTCCATTCAGCTCTTGTCTTTTCAACAAGAATGCTTGGAAGTCCTCTATTTCATTGAAATTCCATTTTTTCCCCTGAAATATTATACTTACTTTGGCTGAGTAGTTGATTCTTGGTTTTAATCCTACCTCCTTTGAACTCCAGATCCTTTAGCTGCTAAATCTTCTGTTATCTTGATTATGTTTCCATAATACTGAATGGTTTCTTTCTGCCTGCTTATAATATTTTCTCCTTGACCTGAGAACTTTGGAATTTGGCTACGGTATTTCTAGGAGTTTTACTATTGTGATCTCTTTCAGGAAGTGATCACCAGATTCTTTCCATTTCTATTATACTCTCTGGTTCTAGAATATCAGGGTTTTCCTTGATAATTTCTTGACAGATAATGTCTAGACTCTTTTTTGATCATGGTTTTTCAGAAGTCCAATAATTTTTAAATTATCTCTTCTACATCTATTTTCCAGGTCAGTGGTTTTTCCAATGAGATATTTCACATTGTCTTCTATTTTTTCATTCTTTTGGTTTTGTTTTATACTTTCTTGATTTCTCATAAAGTCATTAGCTTTCATTTGCTCCATTCTAATTTTTAAGGGATTATTTTCATCAGTGAGCTTTTGGACCTCCTTTTCCATTTGGCCAATTCTGCTTTTCAAGACATTCTTCTCCTCATTGTCTTTTTGTACCTCTTTTGTCATTTGGGTTAATCTATTTTTAAAGGTGTTATTTTCTTCGGCATTTTGGGAGATCTCTTTTAGCAAGCTGTTGACTCGTTTTTCATGATTTTCTTCCATCACTCTCATTTCTCTTCCCAATTTTTCCTCCACTTTTCTTACTTTATTTTCCAAATACTTTTTGAGCTCTTCCATGGCCTGAGACCATTTAATTTTTTTGGAGGCTTTGTATGTAGGAGCCTTGGCTTTGTCATCTTCTTCTGGCTGTATATCTTGATCTTCCTCTTCAGTAAGTGTGTAAGAAATCATCTTTTCACTAATAAATAACCTTATATGGTCTTATTCTTTTCCCCCTGTTTTCTCATTTTCCCAGCCAATTATCTGATTTTTGAGCTCTTTGTTAAGTAAATGGTGTACCACTCCAAGTTTTAGGGTTTTTGTGCAGCTGTTTTCAGAGATATCTCTAGGGACCTGTAAATTCTCAGTTCTTCCAAAGTGGTATGATCAAAAAAGAGGTGTCCTGCCCTGCACTCTGGTCTGTGAGCAACCAGAAGCACTCTTTTCTACCCTGGAACTGCAAGAAGGGTTCCCTCTCCACAACCACCATGCCAGTACTACTCCTCACCCCAGGACTACCACCCAGGACTTGAACCCAGATCAACCTCTTGATTCTGCCACCTCTGAAGCAATGGCTGCTGCCAGCCAGGGGCTGGGGCTGGGGCTGTGGCAGGACCATGCTTCCTTCTCACCCAGGTGAGAGAGCTTTCCCACTGACCTTTGAAGCTGTCTTTTGTGTTTGTGGGTTGAGAAATCTGGAATCTGCCAAAGTTGTCATTAATTTAGTGCCCTGAGGCCTGCTCCAGTCATTTCTGTGCTGGAGTGGTCTGGGCTGGGCTGTGCTCTGCTCCCAGCACAGTATGATAGACCCTTCCTATCAGCCTTCCAAATTGTCTTCGGCCGGCAATCTTATTCACTCTGTTATTTTGTGGCTTCTGCTGGTCTAGAATTTGTTTGGAGTCATTTTTACAGTTATTTCAAGGGGTGTGGGGGGAGAGCTCAATCAGGTGTCTGCTTCTACTCTGCCATCTTGGCTCCATTCCTAGATGCTTGTATCCAATCACTGGTTCTTAATAATTTTATAATTTCAGTCAAATTCCTTTGTTGGTTTCAACAACTCCATAGTCACAATCTTAAAACCCTCCCATTCATTTTGTGCCAATTTCTTCCGTTCCTCTGATTTGTCCCACTCACCAGTCCATTCTGCTAATTTGTTTAACCCTCTAACTCTTCCACTTTTTTTGCTTCCTTTTTTTGTCTTGCCAATTATCTTCAACTTATCCTTATTCTTTCTTAATCCTCCTTTGCTTTTTCAAAATATGTTTTTGCAGTACCTTCTGTTTTTCATATGATCATAGTTAGCCTAGGTATCTCTCTTTTTATATCTCCCAAAGAGCCATCCCATATTACACATAGGACTTTTAGAGGTGGGAAAGATTATCAGCACAATTGATCAACACATTTAGAAATTCTTAAAACATGTGCAGTGTGTGTATAACACCTATAAAAGCCTGATCTCCACAAAGGGGTGGATGGGGTGTGTTCTCTCTTATCCCTTTAATCAAGTCATGTTTGATCTTTAAAATTTCATTACATTTACTTTTAATTTTTTTGGTGTGCAGTTATTCTTTCCATTTGCACTGTTGTAGTTACTCTGTGTATTTTCTTTCTTTTCTCTGCTTACTTCACTTTGCACAAGTTCATAGACATCTTACCATGGACTCTACGTTCGTCACGTAAATAATATCTTGCAGCACAGTAATATTCTATTAAATCCATGGACCACAATTTGTTTAGCCACTGCCCAATTGATGGACATCTACTCTAATTCTTGGCTATCACAAAAAGTACTGGATAAATATTTTGGAGTATATGGGGACTTTCTTCTTATGGAAAGTTTTCTTGGGATATAATCCTAATAATGGCATCTCTGGTTTAAAATTCTAGATATTTTAGTAACGTTGTTTGCATAATTCTAAATGGCTAGTCAAATTGGTTTGCCATTTCACAGCTCCAGCTATAATGTGCCTCTCCTTTTACAAGCCCTCTAATACTGACTGTCATTTTTTTTAATCTTTTTTTTGCCAGCTTGTGAGATGTGAGGTTTTATATAGGGACCTAAGAGCCCAAATAAATTAAATTCGTAATGGGGCAGCTAGGTAGTGCAGTGGATGGAGTCCTGTGCCTGGAGTCAAGAAGACTCATCTTCCTGAGTTCAAAATTGAATTCAGACTCTTAATAGCAGTGTCACCCTGAGGAAGTCACTTAATTCTGTTTGCCTCAGTTCTTCATCTGCAAAAAATGAGCTGGGGAAGGAAATGACAAGCCAGGGTACAGGAACTTTTCAAATTCAAGTAACTAAAGTTATCTATTTTATGTTTTGTAATTGCCTCTATCTCTTGGTTAGTTAAAAATACATTTTATGCCCATAATTGTGAAAAATATATGATCTTTTTCTTTTAATTTTTTATACTATGATCATTAATGTTAAGATCATGTTTCCATTTAGAACCTAGGGTAAAATGTCAACGATCTCTCTTTTAAAAAAAAGATTTATTATTGGGGGTGGAGCCAAGAAGGCAGAGTCAAAGCAGGCACTTGCTTGAGCTCTCCCCCAAACTCTTTGAAATACCTGTAAAAAAATAACTCTAAACAGATTCTAGAGTTATAGAACCAAGAAAATGACAGAGTGAAACAAATTTCCAGCCCAAAACAATCTGGAAGATCGACAGGAAAGGTCTATTGCACCAGGCTGGGAGAGGTGCACAGTCCAGCATAGACCAGCCCGGAGCAGGCCTCAGGAAATCATTGGCAGGTGTGGTAGTTTCCAGACTTTTCAACCCCAAACACCAAGTACAACTTAGAAGGTCAGTGGGAAAGATCTGTCTGGACCTAGTGTACTGGGAATCAAGATGGGCTCTTGTAACTTATTCGACCAAGTGCCCTTGAAGAGTTTGGCCTTTCTTTCTTTGATTAAATTAGGAGTCCTTGATGACCTCCTTGCCCCAAGGGAAAGCCTAGTTTACGTGGATTAGAGTGACATGTTTGTGACAAAAGAGGTATTTAGACCACGTGAGTTGCATTTTAGGTGACATGGGTGAGTTGTATGTGTGACTCACCTTTGACTCTAAACAAGATATATAAACCCAGAGGTTGGCTTTCTCTTTTGGAGCTCTGAGCCACAGCAGGAGTGGTGCGTGACTCTAGGCAAGCCATTGTTATAAGCTCCCCAGCTTTGGAGAAAACCCAGATGTTGATGCTTCTCTGGTAACTGCATATTGTGATTTTGTGAGACAGAAATCTATCTGTTGATTTGTGTTTATTTGCTCTGTTTGTATTTGCTTCGAAGTTCAGGGTGCTGGCCTCACTGCCCCCCCCCCCGAGTGAATGATATTTGTTTGTTGGAATAAAGTAAGATTGTTAATTCATTAACACTGTTTTCCTTAGTAAAGCAGATCATAAGAACCTGGGCTTGCAGCATTCTTGCTGTTGGGCTTGTGTTGGTTTTTCACTCCCACAGCAGCTGCTAGCCAAATTGTGGAAACACCTAGGTGAGAGAGGATCACAGTATGGTCCCCAGCCCCAGAGAGGCTGGGGTGGCAGCAGCAGCAGCAGAGATGGCTACTTCCAGAGCTCTGGGCCCACAGAAAGTGGAAGGATCTAGCGGCTGAGCAGAGCAGGATTTGTAGGGATCTCTTTGCTTGCTCATATCTTCACAAAATGTTCCAAGAGGATACTTCTTGTGCCCCTATTGTTCTTTTTTCCACCCATACCTTGTTCACCCTAAGGTGCTATTTTAACTCTTTGGTGGGAGAAATCACTAGAGCTTGGAATTTTCTGGCATACTCCACCATCTTCCCGCTTTTCAGTTTTCTTACATCTTACTTTGGCTATACTCTTCAGTGCAGTGACACTAAACTTGTTGTTTTATGAACAAGATATTCTATCTCTTTGTTCTGAGCATTTTGTTTTTTTAAAATCATCATTTATTTATTTAATATTTTTAGTTTTCAGCATTAATTTTCCCAAGACTTTGAATTACAAATTTTCTCCCCATTTCTACCATCCTCTCACTCCAAGACGGCATATATTCTGATTGCCCCATTCCCAGATCAACCTGCCCTTCTGTCACTCCACTCCCCTCACTCCCTTTTCCCTTATTTTCTTGTAGGGCAAGATAGATTTCTATGCTCCATTGCCTGTATATATTATTTCCCAGGTGCATGCAAAAAAAAAAACAAACACTTTTTTTTTGAATATCTGCTTTTAAAACTTCAGGCTCCAAATTCTCTCCCCTGTTCCTTCCCCACCCACCCTCCCTAAGAAGGAAAGTAATTCAACATAGGCCACATGTGTATCATTATGCAAAACCCTTCCACAATACTCATGTTGTGAAAGACTAACTATATTTTGTTCCTTCCTATCCCATCCCCCTTTATCCAATTTTCTCCCTTGACCTTGTCCCTTTTCAAAAGTGTTTGCTTCTGATTACCTCCTCCTCCTATCTGCCCTCCCTTCTACCATCCCCCTTTTTTATCTCCTTCCTCCTTCTTTCCTGTGGGGTAAGATACACAATTGAGTGTGTTTGTTATTCCCTCCTCAGGTCAAATCCAATGACAGCAAGATTCACTCATTCCCCCTCATTTGCCCCCTCTTCCCTCCCAACAGAACTGCTTTTTCTTTTCACTTTTATGTGAGATAATTTACCCCATTCTATCTCTTCCTTTCTTCCTCTCTTATCCCTTAATTTGAGTTTAGTTTTTTAGATATCATCCCTTCATATTCAACTCACCCTGTGTGCTCTGTCTATATATATGTATGTATGTATGTATGTATGTATGTATGTATGTAAGTATATTCCCTTCAGCTACCCTAATACTGAGATCTCATAAATTATACACATCATCTTTCCATGTGGGAATGTAAACGAAACAGTTTGACTTTAGTAAGTCCCTTATGATTTCTCCTTCTTGATTACCTTTTCATGCTTCTCTTGATTCTTGTGTTTTAAAGTCAAATTTTCTATTCAGCTCTGGTCTTTTCACTGAGAAAGCTTGAAAGTCT
>CM053626.1:142887065-142902207 GCA_028646595.1 Phalanger gymnotis | reverse complement strand
GAAAACTAAATATATTAAATAAATTAATAAATAAAAATTTTAAAAAAAGAAGACTTAGATTGGTTCTCCATGCAGGTAATTATTTGCTTATATGTTTATCCCTTCCACTACAATATATCCTTTTGGAAGTCAGAGGTGTTCTTTTTTCCATTTCCTTTTGTTTTATCTTTGTAATCATAGAGAAAAATGCTTGTTGTATCAGATTGGATTCATCTAAGAATAATAATGGTACGAACTTGGGAATATTTTACATGTGTCTAGGTTCACTGAAAGAGTCAGAATAATATTCCTTTTTTTTTCCTTCTAGGTAGACATCCTATGATCTTAAGCATTTTACTAAACTAAGATGATCTAACAGCCTCCCTGGCATAGTCTTCAAACCAACCAGGAAATGAGTTGTATTTTTTAACTTTTAGGGTAATTGTATTTTTTTGTAACGCAAAAGAAAGAAGGGAGGTGATGGATAGAATGCTGTCTTTGGTATAGAAATTAATCCTAAAAGAAGGCAGGACATTTTTAAGAGGGGTAGGGAGCAAGCTCAGGAAAGAATCATCTATATAGACTACATTTTGCTTTAGTGAATTGGGCTTGTATACTGTGAACTCCTTGAAAGCAGTCTTTTGCCTTTCTTTATATCCCCAAGTCTATCTAACTTATAGACCATCTGATGATTTTTGATTAATAAATGAATGTTTGTGGACATTTCTAGCTTAACATTTTCAAAAATCAAGTCAATAAGCATTTATTAAGTGCCTACTTTGTGCCAACCAAGGATGATGCTAAAACTTGGGAATATAAAGAAAGGCAAAAGACTGCTTTCAAGGAGCTCACAGTATAATTGGGGAGACCACATAAAAATGACTACAGACAGAATAGACCAGAAATAATTAAAAGAGGAAAAGCTCTATCATTAAGTGGGATTTTGGATAATACTTCTTATAGAAAGTGTGATTTTAGCTGGGACTTGAAGGAATCCAGAAAAGTCAGGAGGTGTAGAGATGAGGAGGAAGAGAATTCCTGGCATGAGAATGAATACACTCAGAGCTCAAAAATTGAGTGTCTTGTGGGAGAAATGGAAAGGAGGGTAGTATCATTGGGTCAGAGAGTATGTGACATGGAGAGAATAGGAAGGTGTAAGAAAACTGGAAACGTAGTAGGAGGGACAGTTTAGAAAGGGCTTGCAAAGCCATAAAAGCACTTTATATTTGATCCTGGAGGTGATAGGGAGCCACTAGATGGGGGGACTTGTTGAAGAGCAGGTGCTGGGGAATTACATGACATGGTCAGACTTGTGTTTCAGGAATATAAATATTACAGCTGACTGGAAAATGGACTAGAGTGAAGAGAGACAGGAGCTAGGGGACCAGCCAGCAAGCTATTACAATAGTCCAGGTGTGAAGTAATCAAAGTTTGCATTGGGTGGTGACAGTGTGAGTAAGAGAAAGGAGAATTTATGAGGGATGTTACTAAGGCAAAAACAACAGGACTTGAGATAGATTGGATATGAGACACGAAAATTATGGCAGCCTGGGTGACTAGGAAGACAGTAGTCAGCTTCCCCCTAAAAGTGTTTCCCTTCCCAGTTTCCCAATTTCATTTGATGGCAACTCTACCCTCTCAGTTACTCAGGCTCAAAACCTAGGAGCAGTCTTTGACTCTTTCCTTTACCTCATCTCATCTCAAGAGCTGTCAAGTGCTATCTATTACAGTGCCACAAAATACTTCAGATCTGTTCCCTTCCCTCCACTCATACTACCACCATACTACCACTACCACCACTACTTCAGACCAAGCCCATATCATTTTCCACCTGGAGTATTAAAATAGCTCCCTATCTGATCTACTTTCCTTAAGGTATTTCTATTTCCACTCTATCCTATCTAATTCATCCTTCTGACCATGGTTCTCTTTTACTCAAAAACTTGAATTTCTTTCTTATGCCTCTAGGGTAAGTGTTCAAATCATATGTTTCCAAAGGCACATTTGAATCCTTATTTTACTTGCCTTTGTTCCAGACAGACTGAATAATTAATAGTTTCCCAAACCAACGTGTCATCCCCTACATCTTTGCATTCAAGTAGGACATTTTCATGCTTTGAATGCACTCACTCTTCTTTTCTGCTTTTCAATATCTTTGTCTTCCTCCAAGCTCAATCCTGGTGCCAGATCTTTGTGTGAAACCTTACCTGATTCTTCCAGCTAAAACTCTCTCTCTTTCTCTGTCTCACTCTGTCTCTCTCTCTCTCTCTCTCTCTCTCTGTATGTGTGTGTGTCTTTATCTCTCTCCCCTCATGTTTTCCTGTAGCACTTTGTTGTGATCTCTTCTGTGTTTCCAAAGCACCCTAATATACTTGATTGTATAGATGCCATATGTCACAACCCCACACATCATCTTCAGGACAAAGATTGACATTTTTTATATTTGTATTATAAGGATTTCAACTTTATCATCTAGCACAAGGGCATATATACTCAACAAGCTTACTTCCAGCTAGCAGTACTAGATTAATAGATGAATCTAAAGTGATCAGATAAATTCTATTAAAAGAACTGAAAACTTACAGGGTCCATGCTGTTTCAATAGCATTTCTTAGGGTTTTTATGTTTTTAAAAAGTGTTATTATACAAATATGTAGCTTGATCTCTAGGAGCTTATTTGACATAAGCACGAACTTGATAGCTGTGAATCCCTGGGTGAAGGAAGGAAGGTGGGTATGATGAAGTTTGGAGGAGTGAGTGTAGCATGGTGATAAAATGGATAAATAGCTGGCCTCCACTCTCTCTTTAAATAGAGGTTATGGGAAGAACTTTTTACTCTCCAAACAGATGGACGGGACCCAGGAGCAGGGAATACTTCAAAGATGGAAGCTTCAGGACTGAAGCCATCTTCCAGGATGAGGATGTTTCTGGGGTATGATAGAGAAGTCCAGAGGAGTGTCACCTGTTGGGAATAAAGTCATGCTACAAATGTCACATGCTCCCAAACCAAATTTTCAACAAATTTTCTCCTATAGCCCAGAAACTCTCTTAACAAGTAGCCTCTGGAATCCCCCACCTTCTGTTTGCCTTCAGACTCTGCTAGGATTGTTAAATTAATGCATATGACTTATTATTCTTGTAATTCTGTATATTTTGGTTTATTGTTCCATTTTCACTCAATTTTTTAAAAGCTCAGTAATTGTTGGTAAAATACGTATTGATTAGGATCTTACAGAATACATCTGTAATGGTGTTGCAAACTTTTATCCAGGTGGACCATATTATAAATTAGAATTCAATTGGGAGAATCTTCTGGGGTTAAAAATCAAATAGCCTAAGTTCCACTCTTGACTTTCTATATGTATTTATAGTAAGTAGCATTATTTTCCGGTAAATCACACTAAAATTATGGATAGCAAAACATAATCCTTCTTAACACCATGTTGGACTCTCACAGAACCCCTAACCTAACTGAAGAAAAGTGTGCCAGGGCTAGTGAACAACCCTGGGCTTTGTGTCAATGGGCAGTCTGCTTCTCAGTGGTCTTCTGCTGCTTTAGAGCCCTCTAGTGGATGCTGGGCTAAAGCCCAGTCCTGAGCCAAAAGTCTTCCCTGGAAAACATACACTGGGAACTTAACGAGGCAGAAAAAAAAGCTACAAAAGACAATAATGAGATTTCATCTTGTTTTTCTTGTTTCTTAGGGTATCCTAGCCTTGTCTTAGGTTGATCTGACTATCACCAAGTTCCCTCCCACTCTTCTGCCATGTCACTTCTTTTCTCATTAGATAATACATTTGTAACTATATATGTAAGTTGAGGTTATTGTTGTTATCTTTGTCATTAACTATCATCAAAATTGAAGTTTCTTTTGGCCAAGAAAATCTACCTCACTTAAGATATTTATAAGTTTTGAAACGTAAACTTTTATGAGGAACTGAAAAGCATATGTTCTAGTTTGAAATGTATACTGTGCAATTATAAATACATGCTGAATTTTGGATATACCTTCTGGGATTCAAAAATAAGTATATCTGTCTTTTTGAGATATAAAACTGTATCTGCTTGAGATTGACATGCTTCCAATAGTTCACAAATGTTGACACTATCTTATAGTCTTTTAAAAAAGGGCAGGTATGTGTGTGCCATATTCATTTCCAAAGACATTTCTCCCTTTGTCTAACTTGTTCCCTTTCGCTTGTGATGAAAAAAAAATAGTTCAGTGAAAACCAAAGCATCGACCATGTCTGAAAGCCTATACACCATTTCACAACCATAGTCCCTCACCTCTCCAATGAAAGGAGGAAGATGCATTTTCTCATCTTTTCCTTAGAGTCAAGTTTGATCATTAATTATATAGAGGTGGCTTGGTGGCGCAATAGGTGGGGAGCTGGATCTGGAGTCGAGAGATCTGACTCCAGATCCATCTTCAGACACAAGTTTTTCAACACTGTGCAGGTCACTTAACTGCTGTGTGCCTCAGTTTCCTTATCTTAAATGGGAATAATATCACCTACCTCACAGTGTTCGAGTCACAAAGAATTGGACATGACTGAAAAATGACTAAACGATACCCGACATGATTGTTTTGAGGATCAAATAAGGTGATGTTTATAAAGCTCTTTGCAAACTTTAAAGCACCATGAGAATGCTGTTAATATTATCACTTTATTGCTTTATTTACATTATTGTAGTCAGTGTGTATACTGGTTTATTGGTTCTGCTTAATTCGGTCAGCTTCAATTCATAAGCCATCCCATGTTTCTCTGAATTCTTCATATTCATTGCTTATTATAAGCACAATCATACTCAATTCCATTCATTGACACACTTTGTTTAACAATTTCCTAACCAACGGGCACCTGCTTTGTCTTTAACTCTTTGCTGTCGTAAAAAGTACTGCTAAGGATATTTTGTCATACGTGGTGCCTCCACAAACAAACAGAAACATACACACGCACACACACACACACACACACACACACACACACACATACACACCTGTCTTTTTTCTGTTTGTGACCTCCATGGAACATATGCCTACCAGCAAGAATACAAGAATAATAATAATAAATAATAAAGGGTCTGAATTTTATAGTCACTTTTTTAGCACAATTCCAAATTGCTTTCTAGAATGGTTGACCCAATTCATAGCTCCATCAACAGTGTACTAGTGTTCTTGCCATCTGTCACTCCAACATTTACTATTTCCATCTTTTGTCGTCTTTGCTAGGTTTGCTGAGTGTGGACCTCACAGTTGTTTTGATTTGCATTTCTTTTACTACCAGTGATTTACAATAGCCTGTCATATTTGTTAATAGTTTGTAATTCTTCTGTTGAGAACCATTTGTTCTTACCCTTTTCTACTTATCCATTGGAGAATGTCTGTTAGTCAAATATTTGTGTTAATTCTCTATATATCTTAGTATCAGATATTTATGAAATATATTTGATGAAAAGCCTCCATTTCAAATCAACAGTTTCCCTGTTTATCCTAGTTACATTGATATTCTTAATGAGTAATGATATATCAACTCCAACTTAAGACTAGATGTGAGAAATAGTATGAAATGTTTGGTTTTCTTTATGAAAATGAAAATGTACATAAACATTCTCAGAACTTTAGAACAGAAGCAGCTTCTCTTTTAACTTAGATAATTCAGCAATGAGCAAAAATTATGGGGACTGTGGACTGACTACCTGCCATATTTTAAAATTCTTATCATTATTTAAGCACCAGGTTGATGTGACATAATAGGGATAAATCACCCCACAGTATGATCTATGAGATATATTGGAAAAGCAGGTGAGGTGATTTGGGTATTCAAGGAAACCAGAGTACCCACGAAAAATCAAAAATGTTTGAGGACATTGAATATGACATTCTATAACTTAAAATGGATTAATTTTTCATGTTCCCAGATAAACTGACTACTATGATCAGACACACAAAATAACATACTTTTTCCCACATTGAGTAACAGTAGCCCAAATTAAGTTTTTAAAAATATTTTAAAGGCAAATTTGAAGCTATTTTAAATGCCCCACATATATAAAAAGCTTTACAGCTGTTTACAATAGTCTTTTGTCCTCACCAGAATTTCCACAAATGATTAAGGTGGTATCAGCCCTTTCTTCATTTATTTGTCTTTCCCTTCTTTACCACAACCATCCTTCTTACAAATCTGTGTACATTAATATTTCTTAGAAAATTTCAAGTATATTTTTGCTATTAAATATATTCTTAATGATTTCTTTTAGACTTTGCCTAATGTCCTGTAAGTGCTAGATTAATTACAATTGTTAAATCTCATTTTCATGTAGACTTATATGTAAATTGATAAATGTTTCACAGTTTAGGGAATTATGACTGAGTAATTTTATAACTATTTCAGATCACTAATTTAAAAATGGTAAATTTGGTCCTCCAGTTTTGTAAAGTATTTGGTTTATCAAGTATTTATTGAGTATGAGTATCATTATGTGCCAGTATTATTCTGTAATAATAATTGTTAGACTTTAAATAGCACCTAATGGTTTGCAAAGTACTCAACAAATTTGATCCTTACAACAACCCTGGTAGATAGGTGATATTATAGGTGTTATTATTATATCCATTTGACAAATGAGGAAACTAAAAGAGACAGAGTTTAAATGATTTGCCCAGGGTTACACAGCTGCTATGTGTCTGGAATAGGATTTGAACTCAGGTCTTCCTGACTCCAGAACAGGGTTCCATCCACTGCACTAACTAGCTGTCTATATATAGTGTGTAGGGATAAGAAAAGAATAAGACACAATCTCTGCTCTTAAGCAATTTAAAATATTGTTGAGAAGTCAAGCCAAATACATTAATAATATCTAAAATTTATATAGTACATGTGCCAAAGCACATGTGCTAAGTACTTTACAAATGTTATCTCATTTGATCACATGCTCGAAACAGTTAAATAAAGGCCCAGAGCAGTAAAGGGTTAATTGTCAACATGAATAGCATAATAAATGCTATAGAATGTCCCAGAAGTGAGAGAACTGAAATAGCAATAGCTCACATTTATGGAGGTTTACAAAGCACTTTCCTTTCAAAAAACCAATAAGAAAAATAGTGTAAGTATTACCCCCATTTTACAATGGGGAAAACAGACTCTCTGAGAGGTTAATTAACATACCCACAGCCAAAAAGTTAGTATATGTCAGTCAAGATTTTTAAATCCAAGTCTTTCCTGGCCTCAAACACAGTGCTGTTTCCATTATAGCAAGCTGATGGATGAAATAGTTGAGGAAAACTAAATGATAGATTTGAGACCTGAACTGAAACTCAAAGGAAGTATACTATTTGGATAGGGCAAAGAGGGAAAGGGTTTTCCTGTTGTAGGGAAATGGAAGGAAAAAGGGTTGCATCAAGAATTAGCTGGAGATGATGTATGAACACTGAAGTTGGAGCAAAGCATTCAGTTCAAGAAAGAATGAGAGATATGATTAGATAGGTAGAGTAACCAAGTGCCATGCATATGCATTTGACTATATTACAGAGGTACATGTCCACATAAGCATATGTATTTAGGAAGAACATTGGACTGGGAGTCAGAAGACCATATCCAAGTGTTAACTTGTCATTTATTAATTATATGAAAGTAGACAAATCATTTAATTTCATTCAACCTCAGGTTCCTCATCTTCAAAATGGAGAGATTTATCTAGATGACCTGTTTAATCCCTTCCAATGCCAACACTGCACAATTCCATAAATAATCAAATTGTTCTCCCTTTGTCATGAGAGCATGAGACATGAGAAGGTTTACTCACATGAAGAGGCTCCATGAAGAGTCCCCAAATTTTCCGTAGTCTTGTTCTTGAACTTAAATGGATTTTTGTGAGAGTCCATTGGTTCTATAGTTAGCAAAGGTTTTGGCAGAGGATTTTTCTGGTACTTTTTTGTGAATATTTTATTAGGTGGCACAGAGGGATAATCAGAGACAGAGGACTGGATGCTATGAAAGACTAACTGAGGGAACAGGGGAGCATCCTCTAGATCTGCTAGATTGGGAGCGAGGGTAGAGAGGCAAAGACCTTAGTAGAGCTGATCAGATACATTCAATGAATAGAGGGTGCTGAGGGAGTTTGGGTCCCTTCCACAGCCCTTCCATTCAAGCTTCCCTTCACCCAGGAGAGAGGCATCATTTTCTCTTCATCTGTCCTCCAACTTCTTTTTTTTTCCTTTGTCCCCAAACCTTCCACTCCCTGGCTCCTAAGCCAAAGAACTGGGGAAATTTTTATTTTTCCTTAAATATATACCATCATGACTATGTTAGTTATCACTCTTATGAAACTTGGGAGTTGGTAGTTCTGAATCTTTTGGGGTTGTTGGGCTCAGAATAAGAGAAATCTTCCTTTAAAGAAATGAAAAATATTTTTCCCTAAGCACAAGGCTGAGTGGGGAAAGAGTAATATACATATAAACACATAGACAGAGAGACATAAACAAAGTGCAGTGATTAAGTGCCTATTCTTTTTCAGAACCTTATAAGGTATTTAAGAATTGGGGGAGGGGCAGGTAGGTGGCGCAGTGAGTACAGCACTTGCCCTGGAGTTAGGAGGACCTGAGTTCAAATCCAGCCTCAGACACTTTGACACACCGGCTGTGTGACCTTGGGCAAGTCACTTAACCCCAACTGCCCTACCTTCTCCCCTCCCAAAAAAAAGAATTGGGGGATATCAGAGATCTAATAGAGATGCCCCTAGAAACCACTATACATAAAGCTCATTAGAACAGCCAGTCTTGGCTTGAGTTAGCTTGAGAAGGCTGAGCAGACAGCTCCTTTCCCTGGTTTAACAGGTTGAAAGCCTGAAAGTCTGATAAACCCACTCCTAAGGAGAGATAGGGAAAGACCTCCACATGTACAACGTTCCCAGCTGAATGGCTGAACTACAAAAGCACCAGTTTTAGGAAGGCTGACCGTGCTTGGGGCTGTCGTTGCTTGGAGTTCACAGTCTCCCTAAGGCATTCCCTCTGGTGGTTAAATTTACTTGCATCCATTTGCCAAACCACAGTCTAGGAACTTTTTGCACCTGGATAGTATTCCCAAGCTTTTTGTATAAGAATCTCTAAATTTCCCAGAACATATAAGATTAAATCATTCTGACAGCCACCAATACATGGATAAATTTTTTTGTAGTGCAGAGGTTGCCAAAATAATTGTTGTTCAAGGTGATAACCAGTAGCATATTTTTATAAATATGATAGAGAGGCAGTGTTGTGTAATGGAAAGAATATAGAATTTAGAGGCAATGGACCTGTACTCAAATCTCAACTCTTTTACCTGCCAAATAAGAAAGAAAACTTTGCACCTCTGGATCTCAGTATCCTAATTTGTAAAATTACAGCATTGGTAAACATTATCTCTAAAGTCTGTACTGTGATTCTACTTAAAAGCACACCTAGATTTAGAATGTGGTGCCAATAATGTATTTGCTTAAATAAGTCAGTGTTTTTCAAAACAGGATACATTGAGAAGCCCCATTAGATTGTAAGCTTTTCCAGTCTTTTGCCGTTCTTCATATCCCTAGCACTTAGTACAGTGCCTGGCTCATAGTGTGTGCTTAATAAATGTTCATCAATTGACTGGATCTAAGGGGCCACGGAAATGCGCATTTCTTTCACTCTGTTTGCTTGTCCTAATACCCCTATCACCGTAAGCCATATACTTTTTCTCTGGGAGATGAGGACTTTATCCAGAAAGCAAGGTAGATGCTTAGGTTTGGAGGTAGAGGACAGTGGGTTCAGAAAGAGTTTCTGTATTACTGTTGGAGGAGGAAGGTAAAGAGCTAATGTTAAGAGGGCTATGGTGGACCATGGTAATTCTCAGGGGAGTCATGGACTTAAAAAGTTTGAGATCTTGTTATTAAAGAAATAATTTATAATTATACGAGTTGAAATTAGAATTAATGTTCAGATTTTTGGTAAATGTAAAAAAAGTACATACTTCAGACGTACTTTGGATCTGCATAGCATCTTATGACTGCTTTATAGAAATTAGATGAAATCTTACTCTTCAAGTTATTAAATATTTCTTAATTAATTTGGGCACACTCTCATTTTCATACTGATTGCATATATATATGAGATAAAATAAAGCAAATGAATTTGTGCATCCAACTGTGACTATTTTCCAACTGAATATTCTGCAATTGGTACATATAAAGTTCACCTCCCCATCTAATCTCTTTCCTTCAAACAAATTATTATTTATTTAAGTTCAGTTCAATTTAACAAATATTCATTAAGCACCTACTAAGCCCAAAAAGCGATGCCATATACTAGAGACATAGAAACAAAATCAAAATAGAAGTCCATGTTCTTAAAAACGATCTTGCTCTCTACTGTCAGGTAAAATACATTCACAGATAAGTAGATTCTAAGTAATTCCAAGAGAGGGGAATATCCCTGGGGGTCACAGGAAAGGGATAGTATGGCACCTAAGCTGAGCCTTGGACAAAATTAAGAATTTTAACAAGTGGAGTTGAGGAAGGAGTACATTTTAAAAACTAGAGAAAATTTGTGAAAAGACTAGAAGGCAAGAGATGGAATGTCTCATACATGAAGCAGTGAATAGGACAATTTGGCTGGAAGAGAGTGTCAGAGGGAGTAATGTGAAGTAAGTGTGCCAAGGGATTACAAACAGGTGGTACTTTAAGTATCAGAATAGTTTGTACTTTGTCTTAGAGATATTAGGGACTCATTGAAGCTTATTAAGAAAAGAACTGCCATGGTCAGTCACATTAGGAGCATTAATTTTGGTAACTGTATTAAGAATAGATTAGAGAGAGGGAGGCGTAGAAGCAGGAAGGAGATGAGGATCTGAGCTAGTGTAAAGGTTACATCCCTCAAACAAACAATAACCATCATCAACATTACAAATATTATGTCAGGCACTGAGGTAAAAAAAGAAACAATTCCTTCTTTCAGGGAGCTTACATTCTGTGAAGAGAGACAAAATGTACACATATAAGTATATAAATATAAATATATGCAAAATAAATACAAGACAGTTTAATTAAAGGTGGTTAGTGAAGGAGAGCACTCAGTGTTACAGAGGAATAGTGCAGAATAGGAGGGTGGGGGCAAGACAGAGAATTGAGAGTTTTGAAGAGGGAAGAGGTTTACAACAGCCTTTGTGGGTAGGGAGAAATAGAAGGATTACCTTACTATAATAAATGACCAATTTGGATTTTTGTTATTTAGTGTTCAGTTGTTTTATTAATGTCGGTCTGACTCTGTGTGACACTGTCTCTGTCAAGAAAACTCCAAAAGGAGTCACAAAGACAAGGAAACTGAGGCAAACAGGGTTAAATGATTTGCCCAGGGTCACATTGCTAGTGAGTATCTGAGGTCAGATTTGAACTTGGGAAGATGAGTCTTCTTGACTGTAGGCCCAGCACTTTATCCATTGTGCCACCTAGCTGTCAGTTGAGATTAGATAACATAAATTTGCTACAGGAGTGGAAAGAGTTGGAAGTGAGAGATATCATATAAGTACACAATCAATAAGAAGGTGCAAGTGATTGGATATGGGCAATGAAGACAAATGACAATACCAGGATACAGCTAGCATTAGGAATTCTGGCACTTTGGTCAAGTAAAGGAGGCAAAGGACTAGAAGAGACTAGAGAGGTCCTAGGAGGGACAAGTATCACATAGTTAGACCACTACCCTAGGGTAATACTTGAGGAGCCTACCTTTGGCACCTTAAGGCCTTCTCTGTTATGACAGTCAAAGTCAACTTGAATAAAGTTTCCTTATCCCCACCAGTCCAGAGAAGCACCCATATGTACAGTGGTAGCCTGGTTCAAGCAGGAAACAACCCTTCTGTGGATGTGGGCAGCTGGTGGAGGACCAAAAGTCATAGGATGATAGTGTAAAGGAACACTGGAAAGACACAGTGGGCACATCTAGTAGAATATGACTAAGATTCCTAACCAAATGAGTGAAATAATGGCTTTTCCTTAATTCCTGGTGAGGCTAGCAAGGTAAGGGAATCCCTTTATCAGGCTGACCCCTCATACTGAGGGAGCTTCACAAGGATAAGCTATAGTAGAAGCAGGGGCTAATTAAAAAATTAGACACATCTTCAAGGAATGAATGAAGAGAGCAGCTATTAAGTGTGTCGTATGTGCCAAGCACTGCTCTGGGGATACAGATAGAAAAATGCAGAAACAGCCTTTGCCCTCAGGGAGCTCATACTAGGTTTAGGGGTGTTCAGGGAGGACTAGCACCTCAGGTGTGAAGGCTTGCCGAGCCCTTTTCAGGGCTGCTCATCTACCTTTGGTGTCTAACTGTACCCAACTCTCACCTCCAGGAAATTATAGCATGTGCAGCAGCCACACCTCAGTAAACCATCTTGGTAGATAGACTAAATCAGGTCGGGGGTAACTGACAGGCCTTAAACCTGTTGGTGAGTCAGGGGGATGTATAACCAAAATGTGCGAAGACTTCCCCTGACAGGATGGTCAGATGGGAACAGTTTGTTCCAATGGCCCTGAAGGCAGCTGAAACAGTTACTGTGGAGTGCTTATCCTCTGCATCCTTGGTCATTCCAGTTGTCTTGAATTTTGTCTTGCTAGTGGATTTTGATGATTATGGAAAAGACAACTAGGCTTATGATTTGAGCAACTCTGCCTCACTTAAATCCAAAGAACCAGATGGTTATTGCCATTTCCCCCAAATAGATTAGAGGTACTCTAGAATCCTAGCAAAATGCCAAAAGAGTATTACCTAGCAGTCCCTTGAAATCTTGCTTAATGGAAGGCATTACATTTTCTGTATACCAAGTTTGTCCCTTGCTAACAGATTTGTATCCTTAGCCTAAGTGAGGAAGGAAGCAGCATGGTGTGGTGGATAGAGATCTAGATTTGCCATCAGAAAGACGTAGTTCAAATCATCTATTCTCCAATGCCTTATTTTCTTCATCTATAAAATGAAGGGACCGAGCTAGATCAGAGGTGGCAATCACAGCCACAGCACTCCTGAGTGATGCTTGAAACAAATTAAAAAGTAATTGAGACATATTTAACAAAATAAAAATATAATAAAACATAATATTAGATTTGGAAAAACTAAGTAAACATGAGGCCCAAAGTTTTTCTTATATATGCGGCTCCCATTTCTATTTGAGTTTGACACCACTGGGCTAGATGACTTCTAAGGTCTCTTTACAGCTTTATTTAAAGTAGAGGAAAATGAGAAAGTCAGGAGGGGTACTGGAGGCCTGGGGTAGAACATTTATACTCACTTCCTTGTTTCAAACCAATTGGTGCCAAGCAGACAATTCTTATGTGAAAAGTGTTGATGAAAGTCAATCAATCAACATACATTTATTAGTCACCTATTAGGTGCTAGGCACTGTGCTAGCTACCAGGGATAGAAAGAAAGGACAGGAAAAAAAGACAAATAAGACAAAAACAAAGGAACAAAAGCAGTACCTTTACCCAGTTTGTTTCTAGTCTGGTGGGGTAAACAACATGCAAATGGCTATACACAAACAAGTTATATTAATCCACAGAATCAGTTACTACTGAATTGTTGTTCACTTGTTTCAGTTATATCCAACTCTTTGTGACCCCATGTGGGGTTTTCTTGGCAAAGATACTGGAGTGGTTTGCCATTTCCTTCTCCAGACAGATGGGGAAACTGAAGCAAACAGGGTTAAGTGACTTGCCTAGGATCACACAGCTAGTAAGTGTTTGGCTTTGAACTCAAGTATTATGGACTCCAGACCCTGAGCTCTCTCCACTGTGCCACTTAGCTGTTCCATTGTTAATTGAAGAAATGCTGTAAGCAAGGAATTTCTAAAATCTTTTGTGGCAACATAGTATTTGGAAAAAAAATGTTGAATTTGGACTCAGAAAACTTTGATTTGAATCTTCACTCTACCACTGACTTGCTGTGTGACAGCAAGCAGATCATTTAACTTCTCTGGGCCTCAGTTACTCATTTGTAAAATGAGAGATTTTAACTATGTGACCTTGACTCTTTTCTAGTTATAAATCTATAATCCTCAACTCCGTCCTTTTACTAGTCTAAATTCCTTGATCGTTGTAAACATACGCATATAACCCTATGATTTTATCTAAACCACTCACAGCCTCTAGCTTTGAAACTGATCAGTATTCTTTAAGTCCCTAATGAAGCCCTATTTCTGTGGTTGTATCTCAAACACATCACCACTAAAATAACTAGGGGAAGGAGATTTCCATGGGGAAAACATCTTTCATGCTTTTCTTTTCCAAATGTGTGAAGATATAAGGTAGGTCAATCTGTGAGAAAATAGGCATATTTTTGGTAATATCATGGGATCATCCTGGAATGTTTCTTAGAATACAAATCATCTTAATGCTTAGAATTATAAAATCCTTCCATTATAATGAGCTATTTTTTATATAACAAGGGAATTGAAAATAAGATCCTCAGGGGGTGGAGCCAAGATGGCAGCTGGAAAGCAGGGACTAGGGTGAGCTCCCTGCCAAGTCCCTCCAAAAACCTATAAAAATGGCTTTGAACCAATTCTAGAACTGCAGAACCCACAGGGTAGTAGAGGGAAGCAGGGCTCTAGCCCAGGACAGCCAGGATAGTCTCTGGGTAAGGTCTATCCCACACAGAGCTGGGAACAGAGGGGAGTGGAGCTGAATGGAGCAGAGCCCAGCATGGGCAGCATGGACCAACGACACCAGGAGCCGGGTGGAGCGTGCCATAGCCCCCTGAATCAGTGAGCTGCAGCAGTTACCAGACTTCTCAACCCACAAACACCAAAGACAACAGAGTAGGTTAGTGGGAAAAGCTGCTGGGGACAGGGAGTTTGCTGTTCGGCCACCGCCCCAGGGGCAGCAGAGGTGGGGCAGCTACAGAACTACAGCTGCAATTATTCCTGCCCCCCGCCCACCTGGTGGGAGGAATTAAGTGGCTTATCAGAGCAGGAGTGAGGAGCCTGCTGAAGATCTAAGTCCAGTCCAGGTGGGGGGTTCTTGGGGAAGGAGGAGTACTGGTGAGGCAGAGCTGGCGCATCCCCCCCCCAAGCGTGGAACATAGAACTCTTTAGTCTACAACCAGTCGTACCCTGCTGAAAAACTCAAGAGTCAAGTAAGTTGTCTGGGAACATGGCCAGGCAGCGA
>CM053626.1:142867167-142886565 GCA_028646595.1 Phalanger gymnotis | reverse complement strand
GTAAGAAAAAGCAATTCTGTAGGAAGAGAAGAGAAGGCAGGTGAGGGGGAATGAGTGAATCTTGCCCTCATGAGATCTGACCTGAAGAGGGAATACCATACATACCCAGTTGGGTATCTTACCCCACAGGAAAGAAGGAGGAAGAAGATAAAAAAAGGGGGGATGATAGAAGGGTGGGCAGATGGGGTGGAGGTAATCAAAAGCAAACACTTTCGAAAAGGGACAGGGTCAAGGGAGAAAATTCAATAAAGGGCAATAGGTGAGGAAGAAGCAAAATATAGTTAGTCTTTCACAACATGAGTATTGTAGAAAGGTTATACATAGTGATACACATGTGGCCCATGTTGAATTGCTTGACTTCTTAGGGAGGGTGGGTGGGAAGGGAAGAGGGGAAAGAATTTGGAACTCAAAGTTTTAAAAAATAGATGTTCAAAAACAAAAACAAAAAAAGTCTTTGCAAGAAACAAGAAAATAAGATACATAGGCAATGGGGCATAGAAATTCATCTTGCCCTACAAAAGGGGATGGGAGGGTAGTGGGGTGACAGATGAGAGAACAGGGCAACCAGAATATATGCCATCTTGGAGTTGGGGGGAGGGTAGAAATGGGGAGAAAATTTGTAATTCAAACTCCTGTGAAAAATCAATGCTGAAAACTAAATACATTAAATAAAATTTATAAAAAAAAAGAAAATAAGATCCTCAATTTTCCTAATCGCCCTGTAATGAAAGTGGAAAAACTGCAAAAGCATTTCAACTTTGTACAATAGTTGTATTTGGTATAAGAGAGAACAGTAATTGAATATTATCAGATGGCAAATGAATAAAATGTTGAAGGAAGTAGTGAATTATGCCACTGTTTATTTCAAAGACCCCAGAGATCCTAATGCTGCATGAGAAGGTAGAAGGGTGACAAGGAATTCAGTGATTTATTGTCAAGAACTGTAGGTTTGATTTGTGTTACTCTCATTTATATACATGATGCAAAAAAAAATTATCACAAGGTACAAGGCAAGATCACCATATTAACCTTCACATTTTGAGCTCTTCTTTGGGTCCTTTCATTGTTTCTCAGTTTGAGAAAATACAATGTTGCATATATGCTTATCTACAAACTTACATAAATATATATGTGTTTTTAAAAATAGCATTTCATCTAAAACTGGAGATTTTCAGAAATTGGGACCCTGGAAGGTAAAGCCACAAGTTAATAAAGCGTGTGGGCGAGGTTTGGGTCTTAAAAAATAGAACAGTATCGAATAACTTTTAAAGGGATTTCACATCGTTCTCTTAGGGAAATCTCAGTTTGATCGGATTCAGAAAGGCAGACAGCAACTAAATTTGGGGTTCTCACGATTCTTGGGGAGTATATTGCTACTTTCTATCACTAAAAGTTATTAGAGAGTTGTGACTGGATTCCCCTGAAATCTCTCTCACGTGAAGCAATCTTATTTTTGGGGGGTGAGTGAGATGAAATGTTCTTATTGATCCAATGCCACCACATTTTTTTTAATATTAAGTTTCTGTTTCTTCCTTTTTCCATACTATTGTAGGATACTCCTTTGCCAGGGTTTCTGATTTCTTCAGCGAATTAAGCTACAAAGCAAGTATAACAAACAATAAAATAGCTGCTTTCCATTGAAAACAAACATACTCTGTCCCAGTCCTGTCTCATCTCTCCTTCTCTGCCAACAACTTCTGGATTGTCTGTTCCATTTGTGATTTTTTTCTTCGTGCTTCTCATCAGTGGCTGTGGACAGCCTAGCTCCGCGTGTCTGTCTGATCAGCAAGCCCTCCTGTTCTTCACGCAGCAACTAGCGGGGGCACTAGGACCCAGGGAAAGTCTCCCCGCAAAGCGTGCAGAAAGGCAGTAAGACTCCTCCTTATCTCCAGTGTCAAACTTGACATCAGCCTGCAAGCGGAGCATGGTAACTTCTCCAGCAATCATAGCTCTCCCCCTCACATCAGTGGCATGCTTCATGGAGATATGCTCTTCTCACTGCCCTCTGCTCCAGCAACATGCATTGTCACATCTCCATCCTCCTCCTTCTCATCTGCTCAGCTCGGAGCTGCTTTGGGGAACTGATTGTCCAGCCTACCAATGAAGGTAAGCGCAGCCCAGGCACGGCGATCAAAGCTCTTCCACTGCTTAACGTTGTACCTTCTGATTGAAACCTCATTCGCTCTTGTAAAGAGGTACAGGATGGAGCTGCACTGAGAGTAAACGAAGATGTGCTTTTATTTGCGTTTGAGAAACATAAATCTTCAGAATATGTTTTCAATTGGATGCCAATTCAAAAAATTGCCTTGTTTGCAAATTGCGCAGCAGAAAAAGAAAAAAAAGCTTGAATTTGCACGCTACAGTATGTTAATTGCCAAATAGCCCAAGAAGTATTTTAGTATCTAATTATGATCATGCAGTCCCTAGAGAATAAGTTTAAAAGAAAAAAAAATGTACATTTATCTCCAAATCTTTAGCACATCCCTAAAGATAGGTAAACATATATTAAGAATTGTGGCTTTTTTTTTTTTTTGGATGGAGTAAAAAGAGCCTGTAGTTGAGTAAAGAGATTTGGTGTGTTTATGTTGTGATTACTTTACTGCCTAGACATTGAAGTTCTATGCATCTCACAAAAGTGATGTTTCACTGAGTGGAACCGACATGTGCCATCATCCATATAAATAATATTTATAGGAATTTCAAGAAGCTTAGGTTTGAGTATGTGCCTGTGAAATTAAACAAGTATATTAAATTGTGTATAGATCCTAGGAATATGGGGTGTAGCAAATGGGAAGCCCAGAAAAAATACAACAAAGTGAATGGCACTGTATTGATATTGAATTTTCCTCCTTCCAATGGGTGTGCATACCTTTTCACCTGATAAATATGCAAACCAATGTTAATAGTGTCTAGATTTTCTGTAATACTGCATACTTATTGGGTACTTTATCATTTTCTAATCTATCTTTCTAATCCATCTTGAATATAAAAAGTTCATGGGGGCAATCCTTAACTATCATGTACATTTCATTGAGTAATTGGGTGCATAATGAAGAACCTGAAGCACTGATGTCTTAGTAATTATAATTTTCAAACCATGATAAAATTAAACATTTACTGTTTAGTCAATGATATTTAAGTCAATACCAAGCTTTCTTATTTATAAACATTATATTCAATGGAAAATTTTAAAAATGTTTTGAAACTTTTTCATTAATAAGAAGATTGCCACTCTTTTTGGTGACCTACATTCATTGATAAGGAAAGAATACAATTAAGCTTCTATATTTACGAAATTTGTTAACTGCTTGGCCATTTTAATCGTAACAGATAATGCATAAAGCTTTATGAATCTTTCTTTTTAGGCTTTCATCCTCTCTGAATTGTGAAACCGAATATGCTAATATGTAAAGATCATGAAAATCATTTCCATCCACTACAGACCCCTCTGTAGACCAAATTAATATTTATTTGAAAGACACTGCCAATTCTTCTCCTTAGATGAAAGGCAGTCTTGGTTAGTTTTTTACCTGGATACATTATCAATGAATAAAAATAAGATTTTAATGATTTTACAATGACCAAGGAGGTTAAAACATTATATATAATTTAAAATAGAAAACAATATTGTTCTTTCTATACCTGATTGATAAGTGGTATTCATTTGGGAGATTAATAAACTATTAAATTAACTGCTTTTAGTGATTATGTATGTAAATAATCCAGAGATTTTTGTATTTGTAAACTTTGTATAAAACTGTAAGGTTGATGCACTAATGATTAGACTGTCATAATTAACAGAAAATATGGAAAAAGGAATTGCAGGGAGTTAATTACTATTGAAACTATACTATATGTACACATATCCTCAAAGAATGGTTGAAACCATACTGTATGTAAATGTGAACTTAGAGATATACATGTATGTGTTGAAAGCGTACTTTAGGTATATCCATGTATTCACAAATGTATGCATATACATGTAGTATGCTTTTAACACTTGTATATGAACCTAAGTACATGAATATATTAAAATGATTTTATTACATTTACTATTTTATTCTATGAAACATCCTCTATCATTCATAAAATAATTAATCCTACCAAAGTATCATCCCAAAGGCAACTTCTCCTTTCTCTTATAGGCTTTCCTATTTCCTTTGGAACAAAAATTAAAATATAAACTTTTGTGGAGGTAAATAAATCCTATTAGCCCAGTCTAAGGTTTGGGCAAACATTTGATCAGAAAAAAAAAAAAAAACTTAGATTTTGTTCAGTTGTGTTAGACAGCATGAAACTTCACAGATTCCGCATCACTAGCAAATAAAACATTGGCACATAAAACACACATGCCATTTTCTAAAGACATTAATTTGGACAGAATGAGACACTTCGGGAAATTTGGGTCATTTTCCTCATAATATTAATAATGTATTGTCCCTGCCTCTCACTTTTTCCACCCAAGTTGCATAGTAATTTTGACAATTTATTTGGGGAAATATTGTACAAAGAAGATTCACATTGAACTTAGTTTTTTCATGAAGTACAGGGTATACTTAAACCTTAAAATTCTACATAATTGTGATCTACTACTAAAGAACTTAAACTCACTTATCAGATCCCATTTGGAAAATTGCTTAGATTATCGGTTTTACTTGTATTCTACTAAAGAAGTATGTCTTTTGGATATTTTTTGAGATCTCATGAAATAATGAATGATAAAGAACTAAAGAAAAGGTCTAAGCCTTTGTCATTAGATTAATTAGGCATGTGAGGTTTTCTGATTTAAAGATTTGGGAATCAGTGTGAAAATTGAAATGCTTGGTGTCTAGGATAATAAAAAATCAATTTAGAGGTAGGTTTAAGCAGAATTACAAATTTGTTTTTGTTTGCATAATATTTTGTAACCAAACTCTCTGGAAAACAGTTAAAAAGGTATTTTTGTAATTTGCCTATCAGGACAATTTACAAATGTAAACTCTTCAACATGAACTTGAATTTAAAGTTTGTATTCTAAGAACCTTTTTGATTTCTCAGGTTGATCTAACATCCAGACAGTAGTCCCCTAAATGAAAAGCTACCCTTTTCATAAGGTAAAATGATAATGCAAGAACTGAATGGCAATTAATATTTAGAGATTTGCATGTCTCTCTCATGATTTCCCTTTTCCAACCCTTCCATTTTCTCATGAATTATGAGAATGGATGAGTTAAAAAACTATGAGAAAACAGTGGTGAGCACTTTGCTGTTATTGATTTTGTCTCATTTAGGTTAGGACAAAATATTCACTGAATGCTTTACTATTTTTCAAAGCTTCCTGTTTAAGGCTAATTGAGCCAAATTTATTTGTCAAGATGCAAAAATGCTATTTTTTCTGCAGATGTTCATGCAACTTGTATTACCATGACATGGAAATAGTGCAACACCTCAACAGTGAAATTAAATCTTTTAAAATTCAACACCATAAAAATTAGAACAATACAGTTATGCATTAATAGAGTATAAAATATTCCTGGAAGGGCTTGCACATTTGGTAAGCAAATACAATATTGGTTGCTTAAAAATAATAAATCATAGCTCCTTGATGTGTTAGCATATACCAAATCACAAAAATATGTGACTTCATAAAGTGCTGTATGGAATCATTTCTAAACAAAACATATTTCCCAGTTCATCAACTCCCTAAGTACTTGATATTTTCTGATCAATTTTGTTTAAATTTTAAAGGAAAACTGGTGAATGTACAATAAAGTTCAGCATGAGCTACCCATTGAGTAAGAGGCAGGTATCAGTAAGAATTAATATTTCGTTGTTTTTTCCTACTGTAGAAAAGAACTTTTCAACTAGAACTGTCAATCCTTAACATTCAAATACACTATGCTTCAAAAGTGCATAGAAAACTCTAATAACATTATTTCAACTAATACACACACATTAACATTTATGTATACTTGTGTGTATATATGTATATATGTATGTAACATATATAAATATATATACACACATATATAATGAACCACATCTACACATGTACACATATATAATCTTTGGAAAGATAACATTTTTATTTCAGTAGTAAGTGGCTTCTAATTGCTACATATTACTCTCAACTGAATGAGATGTATATTTCTGTAATTTAATAGTTTTGTTTTGATCTTTCTGTAAGTGTGCTTTTTGCCTGGAGGTACTAGAAACTAGAAACTAATTTTACTGTTTTATAACCCACAACAGTTAACACTTGACCTAGGTCATTAACAGGATTATCAGCAAATTTGTTTAAGCTTTTACTGACAACCTGAATTGCTTGGATAATATTTTGACTGCAGACAGGAAATTTTTTGTAACCTATCAAAAGTACAGCATAAAATACATTTATTTTGAATACATAATTTCCTAATTAGGTGGATGTTGATAACATGTTTACACCATATGAAGCTGGGAAAAATGTTCATACTCATATTCAACATATAATGCTTTTATAACATGACCATATTTTACACATCTTAATAGGCCAAGTTGGCATATATTCACAATTATATAACTTTTCTTTATAACAATTTATCTTACTGTAGATATAATATTTTTTTCTACTTTTACTTTGTTGGGGCTATGGTAAAAAGTCTTTCTGACATGCTTTAAAAATATAATTAATTGAACTATGCATTGTTTATATTTAAATAACTATAAGAACTGCAATAAGGAAATTATTTCATAAATCTTCCTGACCATATGTCTTAATGGGATCATGGTGATGTTTGAAGGGAAGACTATGTCTGACATTGAATGTTGAGAGATATAAAGCATACAGTTGACCCTTACAAAGAAACAAACCCGAAAAGAAACAAACAACCATAAATTACAAGTTTAACTATAAAACATCCAAACCATTGTCTTTTGTCACCCATCAATTGTATGTTTAGTAGATTTTTTAAGTTTTATATAAAATTTATGTTTCATGATTCTTAGATTTCTTGGATTGCAGATTTTTGAAGTTTCACTTTGGTTCTTGAAAATGCTGAATTCCAAGAAGAAATTCACTATTTTTGTTCATGCAAAACTCAGAACCAGTGATCTTTGAATACTCAAAAATTTTGTTTGCTCTTGTAATATTATTATTATACTTCTTGATAAGTTACTTTTTCTTGAAGTAATATCTGAAAGGAAAAAAATAACATGAATTTGTGATTCATTAGAAACATAAAATGTGCACTATTTAAAATTATCCAATACACCTGACACTGATGAATTACAAAAGTAATAGAAAGAAAACCAAGTTTCTCCATAGCATATTTGATTTGCTGACTTTATAACAGATGGGAACTGGCCCTGAAAACTGCAAAATTAAGAATTCAAGGCTTAGCATTTTCAAGAAAACCAAAGCTCTCAATTTTAAAGGTTTATATAAATACCATTATGTCTAAAAAGTTAAAAGTCACTTAATATATCTGTGATGTGGCCTGCCTCTGTATCTGAACATCTTTCAAGTAATTTCATTTGGCATGAATATAGTTTGTTGAGGGTAAGCAAGTATTTGAGATATCATTGCCTTGTGCAACTACTTTTTTGTCAGTCGTTTTCTGATTTTATTTTGTAAATACTCAATAATCCCCAACCACACCCTTACCCCCAAACCTGTTCCTAGTTGTTTTCATGTAATCCCCATTTGATGAAAGGTTTAGATGTACGGATGCAGGTGTTCTCTTTTTTGGTTTTGTCTTAAGAGATCTGGATTTTATCACCAGTGAGGGTCACTACTGAGCTGTTACCAAATGCACAAGTAGCATTCCACAGCTTTTTCATATGAAAGCTTGGCTGGTGGCACAAAACATCCATTATGTTGCTCATGCAGGTAAAACGTAGACTAAGGCTGCCACTTGATTTCTTTAAGAAGTTCAAACTTACGTGGCTATAAAGTATGTTCGACTTTTTGGAGAAGTTGAAGCAAAATTGTGTTTCATCAAAGTAATACTAGAGTGTTTATAAAAAACTGAAGACTGAACTGCTAAATTAATCAAGCAGGAAAAGAAGCCCCAGTTTAGAAAAAAGTTCAAGGCCAGGTCATGTGTGCCCTTCGGCCACGTCACCTCTGGCTACCAGATGCTTGATATCATATACCAGGGGAGCCTGGCAAGAGGGCTCCTCACTTACTAAATATTTCACCTTATGCCAGTTTTACTGGTATGAAAAGAAGCTCAGTTTGTAAAAAGCCTTTACAAGTGGAAGAGAACAGAAATGGGTCATGAAGACAAAAATATAAATAATGTGAGGGTTCTATTATCCAAACAGCTCAAAAAAATGCTCAAAATATTCTTGTAGAATCTACAACCCCCACCATAGAGATAACATAATTGCTAGTCAATTTTAATAAAAATTACAATAGTGATTCAACTCTTTAATCATTCAGTCAGTAAGTATCTATTAAGCACCTATTTTGTTGCAGGCCCTGTCCTGAACTATTTTATATACTTGTTAACAATAGTAAGCTTTTCCTTAGTTTTATACACTCCAGCACACATCTGCCTCACCCACCCACCCCCACATGCAGACACTTGACAACAGAAAGTGTTCGCTCAAGGAAAACTTTAAGGCATTAACAGAAACAACAACAACACGAATACCCCCCATTCTGCTTCCTGGTTGAATGCCTAGGGAGGGAGGATGGAATAAAACCACTACACCAAGTAAAGCCTTAAACTTGGAGTGATGTTATTAAACTGGAAGCCCTGAGAGTGGAAACCTTTTTTCCCCCTCATTTTCTAAACTATGTCCTGCTGTTCCAGTCAAAGCAAAGGGCAAAAATCCAAGTGATCTACTAAAAAAAATGCTGAAGGCAGAATAATTGCAGAGAGAAAGAAAAAAAAAGTGGTAGAATTGTACAAGCAATTAAGTAAATAGTGGAGAAATAGCGGGGAACAGTGTTTACCATGGATGGCAGAGCAAAGCACTAACAATGCTTTCTTCTTTCTTCATGTGACATTCAGGTTGTATTTTTAATTTAGGCCAAGTTGCAAAGTTTACCTTTCAGAAGAAAAATTAGTGCAAATAATTCTGAACAGAGGACAAAGATGGATATGGACGCCTGGCTATGCAGGCACCTCTCTGGGCTTTTAAGGGCAAAAAGCTTCTCCCACAACTATCCAGCCAAACCTTAAAGGTGTTACAAGTAGAAATTGTATTATGCAGCATATCAAAAGCTTCCTTAGGAGTGCCTCTGCTTTTGTGTTACTACGTGTGTCCCCTTTTCCTACTGATGGGGTAGAAATTTGTGAGAAAGTGTGCTTCAGCTTTATTGAGGGAAATGGTTTATTGCTGGTTTTTTTTTTTCCTTTAGATGTCCTTGCTTTAAGGGAAGAGAATCTTCCCACTGTCCTTTAAGGCTGCTGAGAGAGAACAAGCTACACCCTCTAATTAATATGCATATATAAAGTAAGCCTTTGTGGCTTTGTACATATCTGTGGTTCACACACATTTAAAAGATAAGAACCTAGTGCTTAATCTGTGATAGGAGATGAGTTAGTCCATGCTTGGAGCTCTGCTCCCCACCACCCTTTCACTGTTCCTCTGTACTCTCTGTACCCCGATTGGGCCCCTGCTTTGTGTGACCCTCACTCTCTCCACCCCCAGGAAGCTGAGAGCCCTGGATCTGGCTGGCTGTCCCCACCCCCTCCTATTCTCGCTGTTCTTTTCTCAGGGAAGAGCCTCTCTCCCTGTAGAAACTGAGAAGCTGAAACCCTGTGACTCCCTGGGAAGGCTGTATGTGTTGGGGCGGGGGAGGGGAGTTGGAGGGGTGTGTTATAATGGAGTGGGGGAGGAATGCCCTGCCTAGGGAGTCTCTTTATCTGGGGATCAATGCCTCTGGAGGTTTTCTAGAATGGAAGAGAGGCATCAAATCTGCACTTCCCTGAAGATATTCCCATTTGGATGTGAGATCCATTGAAATCTCAGTGGGTGTCAGAATATGGGATTGTTGGGATTTCAAATGCAGCAACACATTAATTCTGAGACTGACAAAAGGAGAATCAGTCCAAAGAAGGGTGGTCACCATGGGAAAAGGATTGGAGTTGCTCCCAGACCTGTGATTGCTCTTAAGTGCTCTCTTGGATCCTAAGATGGGGGTCCTCCTATAATCTTGTTAATATTTTTCATTCCTCTGTGTGTAGTTCCCAGCATCTCTCTTTGGGGAAAAAAGAAAAAAAATTTTTTTTGAGATCTACTCTTCCCTCTTCTCAGATCTTACCTCTTTATTGTAAGCATTAAGTCTCAAATTTTAAGTTACTATTTGTTAACGTGTTCTCCTTCAGGGGAGATGTTTACATTATTCTCCAAATGTGAAATGGTGATCTTATGTGCCTTAACTTACTCACAGGGTTGTTTTGATGTACAAGAGAAGTATTTTGCAAAAACTAAAACAAAAAACAAAAACCCATAAAACCTTTGTGCATAAAATTCTTATATGTACGTTTTATACATAAAGAATTTCTAAGAGTGAAGTCAGAGGACCTGGATTGGGTTTTGCCCGGGTTACTTGATGTCTGTATCTTTGTACAAGCATTTCAAGATCAAGTTGTGTTAGTCTGTTCATTTGTAAAAAAATAAAAAATAAAATAAAAAGTAAGTTGGACAGTGTCGGGAACCTGTGGCCTCAAAGCCACATGTGGCCCTGTAGGTCTTCAAGTGTGGCCCTTTGACTGAATCCAAACTTCACTGAACAAATCGCGTTCATAAACGTATTTGTTCTGTAAAACTTGGACTCAGTCAAAAGGCAAAACCCAAGGACCTAAAAGGCCTCATGTGACCCTGAGGCTGCAGATTCTCCCCCCTTCCCCCATTGTCTCTGAAGCCCTTTTCAGCTCTAAAAGTTACGATGGGGGTGGGGGGGCGTCGAGCTGTGGCGGAATAAGCCAAAATAATTTACTTGATCTCGGTTAAAACATGCTGGGAAGTTAAACAAAAATTTTTTGCCTTCCCTCCCCCCCCCCCCGCAAAAATAAATATGTACATATATACGTGCATACACATGCACCCATACACACACACATGCACACCCTAGGGCAAATAAATCTGTGTCATACTCCCTGATAGAGTGTATGCTCCTTGAGAACCGGAACTGTTTTTTCTTTGTGCTTGTATCCCTAGTGCCTAGCACGGTCATTGGCAAAAAGTAGGCCTTATTAAGGGGCCTAATTAATTATTTTATTAAAAAGCTTGTTGATTTATCCATTGGGAAAAATGTTGCACTATAGGGTGCTAGATTTCTCTGGGATTCATTTAGATAAAAAGTTGGTTTGCAAAATAGAATGCCTTGAGAGACTAAGGAAAAAAAATTTTTGTGAGAAATACACAGTTCTCAAAATCATATTCCTTCCTCTTCCACCACCATCTTCCCCAGTTTCTAAAGGTAGAGGCAAAGATCTTAAAGGGAGGATAAGAAACTGTGATTTTTACTTTAGAGACTTGATCTTATCTTTCATATTTAAAAAGTGCTTTATACATTTGGAAGCACTGATAGAAGGTAGCTAGTTATATAGCCTTGAAAAGTAGCAAATTAAGTCAAGGACAATTATATTTTTCACATGGACATTTCAGCACATATGTTGTTCATTAATTACCTCCATAAATTCTGTTAACCTGGCAAACGGCAAAAATAGCATATTGGTGACATCAGTTTTCCAAATCAAAGTTTTAGTGTCTTGGTTTCTTCAAAATGACACAATTTTTTTTTTTCTGCCGTTATCACTGTGCTATTCCCTGTGTTCACATGAAAACACTTAAGTAGCTTCCCCATTGAAACATTCTCATAAGAATAAATGAGAAGGGTTCAACCTGGGAGTTCTTAACCTTTTCTGTGTCATGGACCACTTTGGCAGTCTGATGAAGCCTATGGACCCCTTCGAAGGAATCATGATTTTAAATGTATAAAATACAACACATACTATTACAAAGGAAACCAGTTATATTGAAATATTTGTCAAAATATTAAAAAAGTTATTGGACCCCAAATTAAGTAAGGATTCCTGATTAGAAGCAGACTGAGGATTCACTTTGTGTTCAATTATGTACATGTTATATTCACTATAGAATGTTAATTCCTTAACCCACCATTAGTGTCTGATAATAGGCACTTAAATGCTTGTTGCCTGATTTCTAGTGGATTATTTAAGTTAGTAACTCATTTTGACCTTTTTCATTGGAAAGTTTGCATTGACTTGGTTTGTGTATCCCACAATCGACCCAAAATAAATCGTGTTATGTTATTGTAGATTCTTAATATTGGGTATCTTTTGACTTTCTCTACTATTTTTTTTAATTCAGGATCTGAATCGTTATACTTGGTCAATTATTTTACTATACCTGGTAAATTTATTAAAGGGGAGTGAGAGACAGCCACTTGGCTCTTGGGTATAATTTTATTGGGATTTACAAGTAAGATCAAGGGAAAAATCACCTTCTGAAAATTATTCAAAAAAGGTAGATGCATGCAACTCTGTAAAATAGGCAGGCATCTAACTATTCTAGTAAAAATTTAGGCCTTTAATTTTTTTACTTTTACACATGGTGAAATGTTTTCTTATCAATACAGGATTTAAAAGTTTCTTCAACTATCTCAACAGGACTCAAAAGAGAGAGGTAGCACATTGTTAATAGTTAACTATATTTTTGTTTCCATATTTTCAGCCCTAACGTCATAGTTTACAAATACCTAGAAATTTCATATGGACTTAGTACTGTATTGAGAAAGATAGTATTAACTTAGAATATACATTGACTTGTCTATTCAAAATACAATGCTATTGCTTCTTTTGAGTATAAATGAGGATAGGAAAAATATGCTATCATCTTTTTGATGACTACTTGGCTTATTCTTTGCCTTAACAGAAACAACTTATAATAGCTCTTATTGCCAAATCCTTTGTAGTATGGTAGTATTTTCCACAGCCCCTGAATCCCCTACTTTCTCCCACCCTCCTCCCATACTTCTTAAGCTGACCCTTTTCCAAAATATGGGCTAAATTCAGTTTTCTGGGTGAACAGACAATGTCTTGGAATTTTGATAAAATCAAATGAAGTCTTCTTAAATACACATTGGCAATGAGAAACAAAGCAAAACCCAAACTGAAATACTACCTCAGTTTTTGCAACTTTTTTGGTCTAAATTTGATTTGACATTTGAACAATTTTGCTTTGTTTTGTAACATTACTGATGAATGACTTTCAAAGATGTCTTGGAACTAGAGAAGCTGTATCCAAACTGTGAGATGTCAGTTGACCTGCAGAAGCACTTAAGGGGTATTTAATGGGGACAATGAAAACAAATTTGATTGTTGCTTCTCCATAACCAAAGAAGTATATACACATTAAATGCATCAACTATTTCAGTACATTTATTAGTTTTTTACTAAATACAGCATAAAATTATTTTTAGTATGCTATTTTTATATTATGAGTCGCTTTAGATAATCATGGGCTTAAAATTATCATCATCACTTTAGCTTATATACCTCAAACTGATAACATGGTTGTGGAATCTTTTGTTAAACAGTATATTAAAAGCTGTAGTTATCTTTCCTTCATACACTGGCCCTAAGATAAAATAGCAGAGTTTTGACTCTTTTGAGCAGAAGCTGCCAGTTGCAATTACTTGTACTTTTTGTCTTAACTTGACTAAATTAGTAAAATTAGGCCGTGCTCAGCAATTAGTGGTTTTGAAAAACTTTGAGGCACAACTGCTCCTCTTTCAGAGCTTTTATGTTTGAAAGCACAGATATTTCCCATTACAACCACAAAATGGATGCATGGATAAATCTCCAAACACCAAAGAATGCCATCACTTAAAGAAATTCATGTCCAAATAATTTGCATGTATTTTGGGGGGAATTAAAATTACTTAAATGATGAGAAATAAAAATTACTGTCCCTTTAAAAGCTCCCTTCAGCTTTGACTCATTCATTTTCTTCCTAACAGTGAATTCTTGGAAATTAGCCAGGGGTACTTACTTGTCTTTTCTACTATCCTTTTCCTCTGTACCTTATACTGATGGGAAAGGGATTTTTAAAAAAATTAATAACAGAAGTACAAATATAAAATTCGTTATGCATCTATTGAGTTGAGTCAAGGTCTAAATAAATATAGAAGGAACTCTCAAAGAAAAGGATTTTCACTAAAATTTCTTAAATTTCTCAAAATAACTTTTATCAGTTTATCAGAATGATAGTCTGACATCAGACTTCTAACAAAGAGTAAACTCTCTAGAGACACATAAATATTACTTTTTCCCCCTGCTTTTTTTTAAAGAGAGTAACATACATCTACTTATTAAAGTCTGCAGCTAGGGGGCTCACTGTACAATATGATGGACTTGGAGACAGGAGGGTGAGTTCAAATGCTGTCTCAGACTCTGAGCAAGTTGATTAACCTATCTCAGCCCCATTCAGCTTCCTTAGCTGGAAAATGGGGATGATTTAAAAAAAGCCATATGTAAAATGCTTCACAAACTTTAAAGAGTCATATAAATGCCAGCTATATCATGTAACTTTTAAAGACCCTTGCCAGATTTCACGTTTTCAAATAGAATTCTTACAATAAATTAAGATTTTTTTTTTATTTTTAGTTTACAACACTCAGTTCTGCATGTTTTTGAGTTCCAGATTTTCTTCCCTTCCCTCCCTGCCCCAAGACGGCATTCAATTCAATATATCTTCTACATATACCTTCCCATTAAACTTATTAATTAACAAATGAATTCTTACAATCTTAATAGTGAGTTGTTAGGTATAAATGGGGAAGATGGTATTTCCTAAATTTTTAATGCTCTTACCAATATCTGTGTTTAAAAAAAATTAAAGTGAAATATCTCCATTTGCCAACCCCCAACCCTATCTCCCAACCCTGAACACTGAGAAATACAGGCTAGGCTTTACCTTGTTTTAATTGTATTAATGTATCCAATTCTTACTAATGGATTCCATTAGATCTTAAATGAAATGATATCTATCCCCCATATTGACCAATCAAGAAATTACAAATTTTTAAAAATCCATAGAAACTCTGAATTTAATGAAGAAAAAAAAATAAATAAAACATTAAATTTTAATAGCTTGAAAGTATACTAAGACTTTTGGGCCACCCTGTATATAGATTATATTGCTTAGCCTTTTTGAAAAAAATGAGCACAAACAGTGGAACATATGGAAAATAATTCATATAAATCTTACTCTGATACCTAATAATATTTCATAATAAAATAATGTGTTTTTATTTTCACTTTTTAAATCCTTTACTGGACAAGATACAAATTTTACCTATTATGACAGCCTAATTTAATAGGAGCTTTTTAAAAGGAGTGCATTAACACAAAGAGCAACAGCATTTACTAGTTTTGTGACAATGGACAAGTAGCTTCATTAGTTTGAGTCTGAAGAGGAATTGCAGTATTTCCATGATCAATCTCCCTGGGTTATTGTCGTCAGGAAGGCACCTTGTGAGCCTTAAAAGCCTATAGAACTGTGAGTTTCTAATGGATTTTGTTTTCCAGTTGTTCTAAAGTCAGTTAATTTGTCATAGTGAGAGTCCTCAGAATATTCTAAAACAAACTGCTTGACCTGGGGGCCACAGAACCCCTAAAAGCTGTGGATAGATTTCGAGGGGGGGGGGTCTGTGAACTTGGAGAGGGAGAAATAGTACATTTTTATTTTTATTAACCTAACCGAAACTTAGTTTTTTCTTCAATTATGAATGTAGGCAACAGACGTTATTCTGAGAAGGGGTCTGTACACTTTAACCAGACTGCTAAAGCGGTCCAAAAAGTTTAAGAACCCCTTCTGTAGAGCAGTGGTTTGAAACTGCACCTAAATTAGATGATCCCTAACCAAAGCAGTTATTACATAAAGTGAGATGTTTGGGGTTGGTTGGTTGGTTGTTTTTTTCTGCTGTGGAAATTAACTGTCATCAGAACCCTTCCTTTAGTTTTCTGAGAGACTTCATAATGTCTGTATTTTAAATATTACCTAGTAATACTTTTAGTATATAAACCTTTTCTCATATTATTAAGACCTAGTATTATCTTCTGATATCTAGAATTTTTTTTTTATATATTCACGCTTTAGAATCTATGTTTGAAATCCAATAAAGTGTCCAGTTGTTAAGCAAAATTCAGGTTTGTGTTGTAGGTTTTTTTTTTTCCTTTTCCTCATAAATCACAATAGTCACAAAAATACAGATATGTATACTTTGTGACTCTTATGTGTTTATTCTGTAAGAACTTCTCTTTCTGAGTGGTGATGAAGCAGCAATGTATAGTTTTTTTATTAAAATTAGAATCTGGGTATTCTAGAATCACATGACTGAACAAGGGACCACTCTCTCTGGAAAGACCATATTTAGTAATAGAAAACGTGGTTGATATGTTTTTCTTTATGGCATAAAGGTCCATGGAAAACAATGGCTCACACTTGTTTTATGATTTACAAGATGAAATAGATAGTGTACTATCATCCCCACTTTGCAGATACAAAAATTCTTGAAACAAAGAGAAATTAAGTAACATGACTAAAGTTACACAGCCAATAAATATCTCAGATCTTTCACAAAAATAGATAATTACAATAAATTTTTAGGTTATTCTTTCTTCCAGGGTAGTGTTGTCACTTGATAACGTCGTTGTAGTTATTTAATTTTTATTTAAAAGAAAAACAAAAACTTTTGCCTACTGTGGTTTTAAGAATATTTTGTATGAACATAATTAGAGAGCAGTGGGTTTCATTTACAGGTTGAAAAAAATTAAGATCTAATTTTAGTCTGTGAAATTCATTTATATAACCCAAAATAACTAAGTTCTAAAATAAATAAGTGTTAGTATTGATGCTAAACAATACCGTAATGGGACATTGTAAGTATTTACACAGCAATATGTTCATTCAGCCAAATTTCTTAAGCATCCACCTTATGCAGGGGCCATGAACTTAATAAATCCATCTCAATTCACTTCTTTGCAACCTCCAGTTTTCTTTCATGAGGCTTATCATTGTAATATCTAGGGCCTGATCACATAAGTAATATAAAATTGAAGGATTCTGAGTAATATTGCTGTAAGTAGAATACAGGGATATTATATTGGCCATCGGATACTCTTTTTCATGAGTCTGTCAAAGAAATTACTGAGATGCAAGCTCATAATTGTATTATGCATTACTTAGTTAGAAAAGACACCAATTGAATGAAAGATACCCATCACAAAGTTAACATACTTTGTAAATTACTGTAAAACTGTTACCTCGAAAAGAAATCTAAATATTTTCTTGAGCTTCCCCCATTGTATATATGTATGCATGTAGTGTTTAAGAAGTTTTCAAAGGTGTAAATTAGACCTAAGTAAAGTCTCAGTCTTTTTAGATGGAAAAGCAGATTCTGTAAATCTGAAATCTCATTCAAAATGAATCACATTATTTATATGCGAATTCTTCACCACAATTAAACCTTGAGAAATCCTCACTTTAAAAGTTTTCCTAGGGAATACATTCACTTTTTTGCATGTGTGATTTATTTTAAATGCTATTTTTATAGTTGTCTTTTTTTAAAATGTCTTACTTTGTCTACTTTTAATGGTGATGTAGGAGAGATTAATTATTGTCTCATTTATGTGTGAATTATAATTACAACCTGCTCTCTATTATAATTGCTAATAGGGTTAAGAATTGTATGAGATAATACAAAAGTTGTAAGGGGGGCATTATATTGCTCCCTTCTATTACTTCCTTTCTTTGGGCCTGAGTTTTCCTACCTGATAAATGAGCAAGTTGGGGTTTTTGAACTTGTTTGATAACTATGAATAAGATTTTCTTTCATTTATAATTTTATATATTTTATTTTCTACATTAAGATATATATTTTTTTTTCTGAGAAAGGGTCCATAGTTTCATCAGGATGCTAAAAGGACACATGAAGGAAGGAAAGGTATTTATTTAATGCCTGCTATGTGCCAGACACTGTGCTAGGGCTTTACAAATGTTATCTCACTTGATTCTCACCACAAACCTGGCAGGGTAGGCGCTGTTATTATTCCCATTTAGTATTGAGTCAACTGAGGCAAAGAAACAAACAAAAAAAGTTGGTACTTACCTGGTGTCACTAGCATAGTGTGCAAGAATGGATCTGAGATCACATCTTCAGGACAGATTTGAATTCACATCTCCCAGTCTTAAGGCCCAGCAACATAATGTGTCACCTGGCTGCTTTTAATTCAAAGAAAACAGTTAAGAACTCTTGAACTAAATGACCTCCAAGGAAATCCTTTGATCCCATAAGCTCTATTGATAGCGGATCTCCCCTATTGGCAACTCTGTTGTTAATAACAACAGCTGCATGGATGGTCTCTTTCTCCTGGTTGACTGGTGATAAAGAAGCTATGACCATAGGTACAAACCATTAGAGCCTTGTGCCTGGCTGGCACTGATAGCTATGGCCTAATTGGATTAAATCTGTAACTGTGGGAATAGGTGACAAGGAAGGACTGTATGTTTCCCCTTTATCCTACAGTATTGCAACCTGAGTCTGTGTACTATATGTATTCTGCCTATTTCTTTATTCCAAACCATGCCTACCAGGTTTACCTTCTGGCTTTTAAAGTTTATTTCAGAACCATTTGAAAATCTATTTTGGGCTTATGAAGTCAGGGTGAGGATCACCCCATGGTGGTCAGAATATAAAAGCCCTTGACAGAATTGGTATGCAGGAAAACAGTCTACATTATAATGAGGCATTTAGTTGACTCTATGTTCCATGGAAACCTCACACTTCTACTTGGTTTTCCAAGTCTATTAGTTTTCTCAACACCTTATCACATTCATTCCACATGCAGCCTATGGACCATAGTCTAATAGATAGTGAAATAAAGATCTGTGGCATCCTCGGGTGGTTTCAATTCAGTAACACCATTTCAAGTGCTATGAAATCGCAGACATGTCAAAAATAATAGAGAATATATTCCAATCCAACTTAGGATAACAGCATTTTTGGATTACTCTTAGATTATTAACTTACATTCTGAGAATTGGTAAGCAGTCATAGTTCAACAAGTGTTTATAGGTACAGTCTATGCCCCAGGAGCTATGCTATACACTAGAGATTAAAAAAATGTATAAAAAGTGAAAAAACCAAAAAAAAGTAGCCATTGATGAGTTTACATTCCAATATTGGAAAATGTGTAAATAAATATGTACAAAAAAGCTGCACACAGATTAGATGGAAGTTAATCTTTGAGAGGAAGTTTACCTCTGTGTAGTAGGAAGGCCGAATTTATGATCTCAAATATAATCATGTATATGTTTGAATGGTCCGAAATCGCAAGGTATGAGAGATTCTCTAAGGAGAAAACAACAAGAAATTTATTTAGGCCCCCCCGC
>CM053626.1:142818938-142867067 GCA_028646595.1 Phalanger gymnotis | reverse complement strand
TGACAAAAAGACTCCAGGCCCAGAAAGCCCATCTCACAAGGGCAACCAGGAGGCCACAGAAAAACAAGAGAGTATTTAGCCAAATCATGTTCACTGGCCTCACGTTCCTGCTCGAACTCGGGTAAGCCCTGCTTCCGCAGCTTCTGGCTTCCACACCTTCTGCCGTCGCCACCGCAGTTGTCTCCCGGCTCACCCCTCCTCGAAGCCGAGCGTCCAGAGTTCTCAAGCCCCGCCTCAATGACCAGAGACCATTGGTTCCTGAGCTGGGCCTCCTAAGTCACCAATCCACACCCACACAGGTTTCACACCTGACAGGGCCCTGGCCCTGGGGCTTAGCACTTAACAGATGAAAGTACTTCCACTCAAAAGAAACAAAAGCCATGCTAATGAGACAATTTTGCTTAACAACACACTCTGTCAGCTGGGGGACTAGGAAATATGCTCTGCAAAATGTGACATTGGAAGCTGAGCCTTGAAGCGTTCCAGGGAAATTATTTTTCTTTTCCTTTTTCCAGGGGAGGAGGCAGGGCAATTGGGTTTAAGTGACTTGCCCAAAGTCACACAGCTATTAAGTGTGTCAGGCGTCTGAGGCCAGATTTGAACTCAAGTCCTCCTGACTCCATGGCTGGTGCTCTACTCACTGTGCCACCTCACTGCCCCTCAGGGAAATTAAGAAATAAAATTTAATGTGAATGGTACCAGTTTGTTTAATAATTTCACAATACTTTGATGTATATATGTTTGCATGAGTGTATTCCCTAATATGATGTAATTTTTTTTTTGATTCTTCTCCCTTTGTCTTTATAGTTTCTGAAAAGAGGGTCTAACCAAGATACCTTTTAACTTCCTTTAGCACCTCAGTGGTAGCAGTGTACTCACGAACTGTCTGTCTATTGCTTCTTGTCTCTGCTACTTAACTGTACCAATTCATTGAGAATCTCAATAATATCTATTGAAGTCACTCTTCATTTGCAAGTCCTTGTTTATACCATGTAATAGCCTGCTTATGTTAACCATGTGTTTTTCCTTTGCCCATTATGTTACCTGTAATTTGAATTTTTCTGAAATGAGAGTGTTTGTTCTATGAGTCACAGCCGTATAGCATTACTAGGGAGTTAAAGAGATAGACTTCATGACAGCAAACAGTTTGAAATCATCAGAAGTATTGTATAGTTTACAGGACAGCTGGATAGTGCAGTGCATAGAGTGCTAGGCCTAGAATCAGGAAGACAACTCTTCCCGAGTTCAAATCCAGCCTCAGACACTTAGTAGCCTTTTGGGCCTGAGTAAATCACTTAACCCTGTTTGCCTCAGTTTCCTCATCATTAAAATGATCTGGAAAAGGAAATGGTAGGACCACTCCAATATCTTGGCCAAAAAATCCCAAAAGGGGTCATGAACAGTCAGACACGACTGAAAAAGAGTGAAAACTATAACAAAAATCGGATGGTTTCCCAAAAGCAAGCCAAGCCTGATCTGCTAGCTTTTAGTTCTGGAACCAGCCATGGACTCATCCATCATCTGGATGAGGAGGCTTTGTAATCTTTTAGGACTTGATTCAATTACTATAATATCCTCTGTAAATAGGGCATTAGGTTCACCTCAACAGTGGTTATGTTCTTTATCTTCCACAAGAGTTATTGCCATTTTACGGTTGAAGAAACTGAGGAAAACAGAAGTTAAGTGACTTGCTCAGGGTCACAGAGTAAGTTAGGTGTCTGAAGCAGGATTCAAACTCTGCCTCAAATATTATAAAAATAATAAAAATAATGTAGATATTATCTCATTTAATCATCACATCTTAACATAGCACCTGTAATGTGGTAGGTGCTTCATAAATGCCCGTTTCCTTCCTTCTAATAGTCTTCAGATCTATATTTTGTCAATTCAGATCTCTCTAGATTAACAAATAAATGCAACAGTATTATATCTTGTATTGAAAATTACTTGTGAAAGCTTTCATGTTTCCTTTGTTTTCATCTCTTTGAAAGCTGCAAATCAAAATGACCCTGAGGTTTTACCTCACATCCATGACAAAGATAACAGAAGATGGAAATGGTCAGCGTTAGGACTGTGGAAAGACAGACACATTAAGATATTGTGGGTTGAGTCATGAATTGCCATAATAATCATCTTGGAAAACAGTTTGGAATATAAATAAAGTGGTAAAAATATCCATACCCTTTTACTAAGATATTCCACTGTCAGGTTTCTACCCCAAGGAGGAAGTCATTAACGAAAAGAAAAGCTTCATATTCACCAAATATTTATAGCAAATTTTTTTGTGGTAGCAAAGAACTGGAAGCAAAGTACTTATCAGTTGGGGAATGGCTAAAAACACTGTGGCATGTGAATGTAATACAATATTGCTGGGATATAAGAAATGACAAATATGATGACTAGAGACAATCATGGAAAGACTTTTATAAACTGATGCAGAGGAAAATAAGCAGGACACAACAATAACCACAAAATGATCAAAAACAATTTTTGCATAAATATAAAGAACAAGCATATCTTCAAAGAAGAGATATGAGAAGAAACCTGCCATCACTCCTTTGCAGAGGTGAGGGATCCACACAATGGATTGTTATACATAAGGACAGATTTTTAAAAATGATTCATTTGTTGAATGTGTTTTCTTGCTCTTTTTTTTCAAAAAAAATTCTTCATTACAAGGGAAAGGTTCTCTGGGAGGAATAAGAAGAGGTTTTTGAAAGGATAGGGAAAATCTAGGTAATATAAAAACAAAAGACCAGTCAAAATATTTTTTAAAAAGGACAATATCTTTGTATAAGAAAAAAACTCTGTTATAAAGTATTATAGGATAATATTATTATAAAGCTTTAAGCTATAAGATACTTTAGATGTTATATGGTCTACCCTCCCCATTTTATAGGTAAGGAAACTACTAAAGGATAAGAAGATTAAATAACTTACCTATGGTCACATACATAGGAAATAGTGGAGTTAGGATATTAATTCAGGTCTTTTTTATAGTAAAACAACGTGTCTTTGTTAACTTCTTTTGGGATATTGGGAAGTAAACACCATCTGTGATCTGTATATTTAAAAAAATAATAATGTAAGTAATTGTACCTTATATTATTCTGATAGGGATTACATAAAGAGGTTTTTTTCAAGAAGCAGCAAGGAGGCAAAAACAAGTATCATGTTGGTTTTCTTGTTGGATGGAACATACTAAAAGACAATTTGTGACTAGGCCCAATAAATTCAAATAATGCACTGTGCTCATAAAAGAGGCATGATCTTATTAAAGTAACTACTTTTAATTTAAAATACAAAAATTTCATGTGACAATTGTGATATCACTCTTATAATCACGCATATTCTTCTCAGCAAAACTCTATTCCTGGTGGAATTCACACTATCCTTGTTTGTTAATAACTGTCATCAGTTAGATATTATCAGAAATTGGTTTCTTAAGTTTAGAGGCTGAACTAAAGTGGTAGCTGTGTGAGCAGAACTTCCATAAAAGAAGAAATTAGGAATGACTATGTCAGAACTTAGAGTTCTCAATGGAAAATTTAAAAACTAATTAGTAAATTAGAAAAAAAAATGTATCTATCATAAAGAGCCTTTCTAATGGAGTGAAAGATATGAATAGAGTTGAAACACAAAAATTCTGAAAAGAAGAAAAATCTGGCAGAGGAGAAACAAAAGGCAACATCAAAAGATTACATGAATTCTCCATGAGCCAAAGTGACTAAACTTGAAGACAGAATATGTAGAGATAGCTTAAGGATCATAGGCCTCCTGAAGACTATAACAAATAAAAAAAAATCCAAATATTGCAACGTAGAGTAAAACAAAACTTTCCTGGATTTCTGACTATAGACAACAAATTTCTCCAGAAAATTCTAGTGCTCTAAACTCCAAGGCACATAGAAGCTAAATTTTATCATTACAAAGACAAACAATAAATTTTGCAGGCATCAAGGAGAAAGCCCCTCACATAGAAAGGAAAGTAATTCAAATAAAGTAATAAAAGGACACTTTTTTGCAGGTACTAGAAATTGCAGAAGGGAATGGGATATATATTCTGAAAAGCAATGCTTAGGCTGCAACCCAAATGACATAGCCTGCAAATCTGTGCCAAATCATCAATTAACAGAGATGGATATTCAACAACAGAAACACATTTCAGGCATTTCTGAAAAGAAAGAAAGAAACAAATGAAAAAAGAGAAATATGTGAGCAGAATATCTATTTGGCAAACACCATAAGAAATGTAAATAAGTACAGCTCCCAAGGAGAGTCTAAGTAATGATATCAATTATCTCATCTTTAAAAGTTACTTTTAAAAAAGGAAAGAGATAAAGAGCAACCCTTGAGGAAAAAAAAAGATGATAGAGGCCTTTTGAAAAGAATGTAAGAAGATAATGATATAAGCAGAACTTAAGTAGAAATGATGGTTGAGTATCAGAAATGAAACATTAAGGATAAAATCCTCTCACTTTTCCCTCACAAACGAATCAGTGTATTTTATGTGACAGAATAACAGAAGGGCGCATAAATGATGAGAAAGGAGGTGGGAGACAGAGGGAACAGATGATGCACCACTTCCAAGTCCATGGGTGAATAGCAAAGAGATGGTAATTCCTACAGGGTTTTTTTTTATTTAAGCAAAAGGGAGAACTGCAGGATAACAGGAAAGGGATTGAATCTTAGAGACTGAAAAGGGGTAATGGGAGCCCTCCCATGGGGAAATAGGTATGTGCCTTTGATGAAAGATGTGGAACTCAAAATGGGTTTAATCTGGGTTTGGTTGGTTCATTAGAAATTTACCTTCTATGAGAATTTGTTGTTCTTCTGTGGGCAACATCCTAGCACAGGAGTAGGGATTATGGAGCTCCTAAGGGCAGCTGGCACTCAGGAGGGTGCTGGTGGTAGGGGCAGGGAAATCCAGATTAGAGAGCATGGCTTTTGGGAAGGCAAATTAACAACAAATCAATTGAAACTGAATGCTGTGAAATTAGAAAATGCTGCCTCCCTACTCTGAGCGTGGAATTTTATATAGATTGTCAGACTTTGTTTTTGATGTGTTGGTTACTTTTATTGAACTATTTTATTTTATTTTAAAATTCTGTGTTATAAACTACTGAACACTAGGACGAGTACATTGGTAAATGTTGGTGATATGAAAACAAAAGTTATGAATAAAAAATATTTTTAAAGAGACTAACACAGGTGAGTTGCCAATGGAAGAAGTTTCTATACTGAGAGTTTCCTACATTGATGAAATCAGACACACACACACACACACACACACACACACACACAGACATAGACACACAAACATACAGTGTGCTTCTGTCTTACCAGCACTTCACATTCTTTTAGTATATGTCTTAGGGATCCAGTAGCATGGCAAAACATGAGTTATTTGAGGCCAAGAACTCATCTCTGTACTCCCAGTATCTAACACAATGCCATACACATTTAGGTATTTGCTAGATATTTGTTAAATTGATTGAATTAAGAGTTGTATAATGAGTGGCAACCTGTTTAAAAACAAAACAAAATGTGAAGATTTTACTCATGCTACACCTACAGATGAATCTCCGGTGGCAAAACACAGTTCTGAAAATATCATTAATAATGTTTGTACAGTACTGTGTAATATATACAATACTTATGACTTGCTCTTTATTGAATGTGACCTTTTCTGCAGTAGTTAAAATACCATGTTTTCTTCTTTGAGAAAATAATAACACAATCAAAGAAGATGTCAAATTTAATAGATAATTTGTTTCATTGTTTTCTTTCCCTATTAATTCAGCAGCATCTGATACTGAAAAAAATGATATCCTTTCTTGGGACCATGAAGCTACCTTCTCATCTTTATTCCCCATTTGTCCCTGCTTATAGTTCTTACTTTGACTGCTGTAACTGAGCATGTAGAATTCCAGTACATATTGAGAATGACATTTCTTTCTTTCCTTTACCTTATAATATCAATGCCCTCTATATTTGCTGTAGATTAATTATAAATGATTGATGAACTTATCTAAACTTATCTAAACAAGAAGTACGATATTGATGACATTTAAGTATACTCTATGGGGTATTCATATTTCACATCGATTATTGCTTATTTGGAGCCTATGGCAATGATTCTCTGTTAGAGCTGCATATTGATCTACCTGGTCAGGATCATGTTAATAAATATGTTTGTAGTTTATATAATCCTATAATCAATCTTTAGGATTCAGTGTTGACTAGAATGCTTACTAATTCCAGCCTAATACTATCATATTGGGAAAAAAAACCTTGTTATTCATTCATGTAAAAAACTTTAATAATAAAAATGTAATCTTGTATTAATACTGACATTCGTTGAGCATGTTTGCAAATTACGCAATATCTTTTTTCATCTCCCTAGTTTCTTTTTTAAATTATTTTGCCTGATATGACTAGGAACTACTATTTAAAAATATAGTATCAAACATGAGTTCTTGGTGTTGGGTAATAAGGCAGTTAAACAAATAATTGAAAATGAACATTTTATAACACAATTATAACATCAAGAACAAATGAGTTCTTGATGTTGGGTAATAAGGGAAATGAAATAAATAAATGTAAGTAAAGATTTAATAAAACAATTTGAGATGGAGGGAAAGACCTTACCTACTGTAGGCAGCAAACACAATGTGTCTCGTTCACTATTACCAACTTTAATGACTTACAGCTATTCTATCCTGTGATGTTTATGCCATTGAATAAAATCTGGACTTGCAAAGAAGTAAAAAGTCTTTGCAAGGTTATAGAAACTTTTGGCTGCCTTCCCCTAATCCATCATGCACATGGCCAGTTAAATGATCTTTTTATTTATTTGGCATAACTTGCCCATAAAAAGTAAAGAGCAAAATCCATTTCTTTAGATGCACTGACTCAGATGGTAAAACTATTTTCAAATCTAAAATTTATTCAAAGGAATTAACTTCAGTGTACTAATGTGATGGGATTAGTCTATTGCCATTTTATCGTTTAATTAATTTGGATGGAGATTTATTGAAAATTCTTGTTGTAAAAAATACACTTCTCCATGAATTCACATTATTACATAAGGAGCAAGCATAGCTCTTTTATTTCTGTAGTGAACCTCAAAGCTACCTGAATGAATGGTCTATTTCATGGGTCTCCATAAAAAACTTGATTTTTGTTAAGGAACACTTTTGCTTAAGAGATAGTGGGATATATTATACTAGATAGACAGTTAAGAAGGTGATTCATTCTAGTTTTATGGCTTTGGGCAAGTTACCCAACCATTTCTGGAGTTTCTGAGATTAGAAATTACATGCCAATAATTTCTTACAGCAGCGAAATCACAGGTCTGTATTAAAATCCAATCCAAAAAGTCAAAAACAAAATCTGTGGTTAATTCCAAAGAAGCAAATAGCAAATTCTTCTTAATTTTGTTTCTATGTTTTCTTTTAGTTAATCTCCTGGATTCAAAAGCGATTCAAGGGGAGCTGGGCTGGATCTCCTACCCAGCACATGGGGTAAGTTCATTAGATATTTATGTATGTGTATACCCACCCACACACACACACACACACACACACACACACACACACACACACACACACACACACACACACAAACACATATGTATTTTTTTCATTTTACAGTATACTTTTTACGTTGCTTCTTCAGAAAACCCCAGTGGTAGCTGAGATGTTCTAAAAAGGGAAGCTTTTGTAAACTTGAGATAATAACGTATTTTGACTGAAATTCTAAGTATGGAAATGTTTAGTATTTCAAGAATGAAAAACATTGAGACTATGTCTATCCAGTGGGGTTTCTGGATTGACATTATGACTGATTTTAACCCCCCAAAGTTTACATTGGTTTTACTGAATGGATTGTATCAACTGATTATTTTGGCACTGTCTGTATTGTTTTAATTGTCATGTTTTAAATTTCTGAGTTGTGATTTAAAGTTATACTTAGTATTTTAACATTTGAAGTGATGTAGAATGCTGTTTTTCCAAGTTGTTAAGTAGTTGCACTAATGAGATTTTTGAATTAGCTTTTTAAAAAGTTTGATAACTCTACAATTAGTAATAGAGAATTTTTAAAAAATGCTTCATTGATGACTATTTCTAGAATGACTGTAGAGGTACCCTGAGTTATATATCAAGAGGAGATGCATATATTCCTAAATTTCTTTGTTTAAATAATTTCAGGTTTTCTAGTCTAGAGCAGTGGAAAGTAGGACATTTTATTTGGGGGAAAAAACCAAATAACTTGCGGGTTCTGACTTTAAATCTTAAACTTCTCAAAAAAGTTCACAGTGATTTTACAAGCCAGAGACGGATTAGCAAAGTGTGTGGTCTTTTGGGATTCTTGTTATTTTATTGTGAGCCCTTTAAAGGACTGTGCCTTTTTTTCCTTGTATCTTTCCCTAGGAAAGGGAGGGAGGGAGGTGGCATACATTTGAAAGCTACTGGTTTCTGTAAATTATAGGAGGAAAGCTGAAACAGATTTCTTCCCTTCATTTCCAAGTGTAGCTTGTGGACAAGGTAGAGCTCTATTGTGATATGTGTGTGTGTTGTGTGTATATGTATGCATGGATGTGTGTGTGTGTGTTGATAAAGAGAGTCAGAGACAGACAAAGAGAGAGAAGAGTTTTATGTGGCTTTTTTTGATAATTTTTTTTTCAAATGAACTCACTTAATAGTGGCATTACGTCGTTTGCTTGTTTGATCCTATAGATAACAATGTTTAAGTTATTACCAACTCCTTTTTCTGCAAATAATGTTTTATATTAAGGATACCTCATGTATCTGTCACCTTTGTATCTGTTCTTCTTCCTGGCACACCTTGATACTGACACAATGCCAAATCTCATACTTTATCCTGCAGAATATCACATAATCTGTGTTTCATTAATTGTTCTGGAATGGAGGGCAGCCAAGACTGGTTTCCCATTAGGTGTAAAACAATTCGAATGGTTAGGATAAAAGTAAAGGACAGTGGTTGTGATGAGTGAAGTCAGAACTCAGTTTTACACAAGGAAACTCATTTTGAAAAATTAGGGTCCTCGTAGCCAATTTTAACTGTAGATTTTAACCCTTTGGGAAAGTACCAGATTACATTTAATACATTATTCAGGAATGACAACTAGGAGCTTGGTAGAAGAAAAAAATGCAGTGATTGTTAACATAATTAATTTAACATGAATGTCAGGGTATACAAACTTAGTAATGTTAAATAGAGAGCTAGTTCCCTGAGGTTCAGAAAAGTTAAGTGACTTTGCTATGGTCAAACATTAAATGTCAGAGGTGAGACTTAAGCTCAAGTCTTCCAAACCTAAGTTCATCCCTTTCTCCCCTAAGTCACACTGTCCCTCTGTTTAAATATTTATATCAACATTGAAGTCTCTATGTCATTTTTTAGAGTTGATTGTCAGGAGAATATGGATTTGTGAGTTGGGTATGGCCAGAAAAGTTATTTGCATCTAAATTTTAATAGTGTTAAAGACTAAGAAAAAAATTGACATTCTCCTTCAGTGGAAAATGTGTGATGTAGGAGACTCTCAAAGGTAAGCACCTTTGATAATCACTGTATTACACCTTGTTCTCCCTTTCTGGCTCTTCACCCATTTTCTAATCTCCGTACTCTCAAAAATCTTAGGAGAATTTATGCGACGAACAGTTCTCAGTTTCAAATTCTGCTTCCTTTTTGACTCAGAAGGCGTCTCATTGTTTCATTGGCAGACCCTCTGCTCTACAACTTTGCTTTATTGATCTGCCTGCAACTGTGATTCCCCTGCCTCTGATGCCTAAAAGTTGAAGAAGAGAAATAGCTGGCATAGCAATAGCATGCCATCCTAGAAACTTCCAGGGAAGAAAAACAAACAAGACTCCCCAATTGGTCATGATACCCTATACCCCAATTTTTGGGAGAGGGAATAAAAGCAAAAGAAGTAAAAAAAAAACATTTTATAGTGTTTGGTGAATGTGGTTACTTTAAAATTTAAAAAAGTTAAGTTTTCAAGATTCATGGTATCAAACTAGAATTTTCATGAGGAAATGGATCAGGGGTGGGGAACCTGAGGCCTCTAGGCCACATGTGGCTTTCTAAGTCCTTATGTGCAGCCTTTTGACTGAATCCATGGTTTACACAACAAATCCTTTTATTAAGGGGATTTGTTCTGTGAAGTTTGGATTCAGTCAAATGGTTGCACTTGAGGACTTAGAAGGCCACAGGTTCCCCACCCCTGATAATAATGTTAATTTAAAATGCTATAACATATTGCTAAGAAAGAAATGGGTGTCATAGAATCACTCCACATTAAATTATCCTTGAGTGTGTAATAAAATCAATTTTTGGATTGGTTTAGTTAATTCTTATTCTTGGAAGCCATCCACTTGCTTACATGTCAAAACCTGTGGTCATTTAAGTTTCTAGAAAAGCCCTAACGTTTGAAATCGTTATTGTGACTATACTTTGCCATGAAAATGATGTAGTAATAGGTGGGAACATCTTTTTTAATAGTCATTTTTATGTTAATTAAACCTGGTAAACAGTCCTGCATCTGTCTGCTGGGTACCTAAAATATCAACTTAAACTTCAGAGGAAAAACATTATAATAAAGATGTCACATCATGTTGAAACATTGCTAATAGTGCCTTTGTGATTTGCAAAGTAAAGCTAATAGAGCTACGCTAGGGACTGTGATTCACTAAATAATATGCTGGGAGAATGCCAGGCCCTTTTCCAAGTTTCAAAATGTTCTCTTCATAAGCCATGAATGAAAATCTACTGAGATTTTCTTTTTTTTTCTTTTTTTAGGATGAAATTTTTTGAAAAGTGATTTGTTACAAATATCCAATGAGTCTTTATTGGGATAATAATTTTATGTAGGTTTTATAAAGCTGTTTTATTCTAGGAAAAATAGGTATGAGTAGTTACAATTATCAATCAATTCCATCATATATGTATATGCATATGTATGTTATGAGTGTGTATATATGTGTATATACACATGAATAGTGTTTTGTGTTTTCATAAACACTAATAACTCACTTGTGAAATGATGGATTTGAGAAGAGTGTTTCTCTCATCACCTTGCAAAAAATAACTGTTGAATCTGAATGACTGAGATCTTATTCAGATAATACCTAAGAGAAAAGAAAAGTCTCATGATTCATAGTTTAGTGCCATATCCCCCAAAGAAGCCTTATAAGGAAATTCTAGTGGAATTGGGGTTATATATCCTGAATAAACACAGGATAGGGTGGGATTAATATGCAGATATGTGAAGGCATATTATTCCAATGATATGGCACACTTGCTAGGTTTTCCACCATGGGATTTGGGTAAAATGTTGCTGGCACTTGCTGGCACTATGGTTCATGAAACCCTGGAACACATCTCCAAGGGCAATAGGGAATATCCTTTGGAAGCTGTTTAGGGAAAGAATAACCTGCTTGTATGTGGGTTAATTTATTATTGTTTTTTCTTACTTAGAGTCAGATTACTTCCTCAGCCTTTGGTTTCAACCCCTGTATTTCAAGCTTGTAACTTTTCTACTGCAAGTTAGGCATCTATATGTGCATGTATGTGTATGTATGTGTGTGTGCCTTTATGCATATATGTTTGCTAGAGATCAATGAATAGAAAATTGAGTGTGTTCAGTTGTATGGGCAAAAATCAGCCTTACATATTGAAGATGGGCCTTCAGATTAATAGCGTTTTTCCCCTTTAATGAAAGGTAATATAAGACATAGTGAAGGATTTTTATTAGTTTTGATAAAAATGTTTTACCATTAACTTAATAAAAACCTTTCAAAAAACAATTATTTTGGAATTTACTCTTTTGTCATACAGTTTTTGAAATTCACTTCAACTTTTATTTTATTTGTTTTATATCTGGCCAAAACAGAAAAAATATAGAATTCTGGAATCATTACATTTAATTTAAAAAAGTTATTCATGGATTTCCAGATCATCTTATACTGCCATATCATAATTAGTAAGTGGTACTATCAAGTCCTTGTTAATAAATGTTGAGGAAAGAATCTTGTTTTTCCCCCAAATCGTTTTCTATCTACTACAATACTTGTATTTAAGATTCATGCATGTCATTCCAAATATGGCCAGTCTGTATAATGCCTTGCTAATCTGGATATATGTTACTCTGAAAATAAGAAATATGTACTCCTTTTCCCATAATAAGAATTTTTTGAGTCCCACCAGTTTGACTTGCCTCACCTTGGTTGTATCCAACTTTTTGTGAAACCATTTGGGGTTTTCTTGGCAAAGATGCTGGAATGGTTTACCATTTCCTTCTCCTGCTCATTTAACTGATAAGGTAACTGAGGCAAATAGGGCTAAGTGATTTGCCCAGGGTCATATAGCTAGTATGTGCCTGAGACAGCATCTGAACTCAAGTTTTCCTGATTCCAGTCCCTGGCACTCTATGTACTGTAGCATTTAGCTGAATCTATGTATCTTCTATCTCTATCCATCTATGAATGATATATTTATCAGTCTATCTTTTGATTGAGACGTACATATAAGAATTTGTTAACTTTATTATATATGTATACACAGAAATATATATGTGTGTATATGTGCACACACATACACACACAGTTGTCTCTCCCATTAGCTCCCATAAGTTCATTGTGAAGAGGGCTTATTTTATTCTTTGGACTCATATCACCAGCACGTAGAACAATGCCTACCGCATAGTTGGAATTTAATAAATAATTCAGTGATACATAGTGAATAGCCATTATTTGTAATTTTAATATTTAATCTAATTATATCAAATAAATAATAATTTAATGATAAATGGTTTAATACATGAGTATTTATCCCCAGGTTCTCCTTTTTCCAAATGAAGAAATAGGTTTAGAGAAGGGAAATTACTCGAACAGTGGGGTCACAGGACTAGAGGCAAAGTAAGAAGTCAGAACCAGGGACCAGGTCTTTGGATTCTAATGGTTTTTTCAACCTCCCTGCCTCTGCTTGGCTTGCTCAAACTATGGAATGACTAGAACCCCTCCAGCCTGCTCTGTGCATTCACAACACAAGGCACCTGCCATTTTAAGCCTTTTTATTCTGTCAGTCTATCAGAGAGACAGAAATTCTGTCTGCATGTGTCATTTCGAGAGGGGAAAAGTAGACCTACTTAGTCTTTACTTGGTGTATTGTTGATATGCTGATTAAGCATAGTACAACTAATCATTAACTGCAATTCACTTAAATTATAGAAGCCCAGATGGGAGGGGGTAGGGACAGTGGGGTAGAAAAAAAAACAGCCAAGAAAACATTCTGATATGTGCTATTAATGGATAATAATGGGCAATATCCATATGATTCAAGATACCCTTCCCCTGACTATGCTAAAACTCTGTTAAAAAGAGGGAGAGAGAAAGGAATAAAAACATGCCGAATTAGCCAGACTTGCACTGCCTGTTGTTTGTCTTTTTTTAAATCAGTGAACAAACCAGAAAAACAATCACTATTGCTTTGAGTTATGCAATATTGTTAATAAACCGATACTGATATTAAGAAGCTTTATTTTTTAAGAATATCTATGAATAAATATATCCCGTATCCTCAGAATGTCAAGTATTCAAAGATAAACTTTTTGCAAAAAAATCATCACAATCTATTAAAAAGTTATAAAAATTTGTATTGCAAATACTGTATATATTATTTTGAATTAGGATATTGTAGAAGATATTGTGACTTGAATTCTACCAAAAATAATGCTCGTTGAAACCACGAAGTAGAAATAATTTCTTCTTTAGCTTGACTGTGTACTAAGGTTTTTATCAGTGATAAAATACATAAACAGAAAGTGTGTTGTGAGTTCTCAACTACGGCAAATAAAGAATTGGTGATAATCTCTTTCAAAGACTCATTGTAAAGAGGCAGATTCAGAATACAGGCCAACATTTTCCTCTTATTTTTGTCATTTCCCCAGGATACCTATTTTTTACTTGGCTGGGCTTGGAGTCAGGAAGATTCGAGTTCAAATTTGGCCTCAGAAACTTACTAGCTATGTGACTCTGGGCAAATCACTTAATCCTATTTACCTTGGTTTCCTCATCTGCAAAATGACCTGGAGAAGGAAATGGCAAATCACTTCAGTATCTTTGCCACGAAGACTCCAAATGGGGTCACAAAGAGTCAGACACAACTGAAAAATGACTAATCAACATACCTTCGGTGTTTTCCCAAGCAATTTGTGCAACCTCATGCAGAATACTATGGGATGTCAAAGATAAGACTCTGGGTTCTAATCCTGTATGAGTGATTGTAGACAAATGACTTAAACTCTTGAGCCTTAGTTTCTTCATCTGTGAAATGAAGAGTGTGTACTGGTCTTGAGGACCCTTATAACTCCAAATTTAAGATCCTATGAAGATATTGACTTGACTTTTTGATGTCCAGGAAGAATCATTCTAAGATGTCCCATGTTTGCTCTTAAAAAATGGGTGTTTAAAATGAAGATGACATAAGGAGCCAGGTTATCTGTTATAGTTATGCAATCTGGACCTTACAATCACTCAGGAGCCTCAGTCCTTTTTCAGGCATTATTTAATACTTTTCTTTCATTTGTGAAATGATGTAGCTGGCTTTGATTTCATATTTTGTATGAAGAGCCTATTATTTTTCAGTTTCTTCCTGTTCTCTCCAAATAATATGCTTAAAAACTTACCCATGTAACTCCAGCCCCTCTATGCTCACGAAGATTGAGATTTTAAAGAATTTAGATTTGCTCATGTCCCTTAGAATGGCCTAGTTTTCCTTTTAATATTTATCTAATGGCAGAGCTCCTCTTTGTAGCTGTATTTGTTATTTGTAACACACTACTAGCCCATGTAGTGGTTGGTATCTAGCAGAAGAGAAAGTCCCTGAAAGAGAAAGTCTTTATATTTATATACTTTTAAAATTATTTTGATCAAGATTTGTCTGTGAGTCCAAGTGGAAAAAGCTAAGATCCATCAAATGATCTTTCTTTAATAAAATAAATGTTTCTTTTGTTGAAGAATACCTAAAAATGGACACAACGAGAAATGATTTGAAAATAATCCAGTGCCCATTTACTGTCTGGTACTGTGTATTCTACCTTTAATATAAAAGTTATTAATGTGATTCTTAGAGCCTGATTTTTAACAATTTTATCTACTGGATTTCTAGTTTTCACTGTTTGTGAATGGTGTCTGAAATGCAAAAGGAGTATTTTGACAAGTGGCTGTCAGAAATAACCACCTGGGATTCTGTCTTTGTGAATCACAGTGTAAATGCTCCTATGGGGCTGAATAGCTAGGAAAATACTTTTTGAGACATATGCTATGTGATTCTTGGTCATACATTTTCTGCCTGGGGTACATTATAAATAGGTCATTTTTACCTTTTTTTTCTGTTGACCTTACAAAGAAGGCTGTCTGATTAAATTAGAACAACTCTACAAATTCCTATAGTATTTCACTGTCATTTTCTCAAAAGAATGTGTTCACTAAATAAAAGATGAAAAATAATAAAAAGTGCATACTAACTGGATTTAATTTACTATAGTGAAACTTGTCTTATGTATCAATTCTGAAATCATGCTTTTCTCTTTCTTATGACTTGGCATATATTGATTTTCCACAGCTTCCCCCCATGCCTCCTAAAGAAAAGTCTTTTCAAAACCATTATCTACACCAAATGTTAGAATGCAGTGTCTCTAAATTACTCCAAGTGTGAATACTTTCCCTTTATAGCAAAAGAGTACTTAGTTAATAAAGACATTATTCAATATATTTGTTTACACTTTTAGTTTAGTGGGATATTTCTCCTTGCCAGAGTGAAGCCAGTAAGTTGACATAAAAGTGCCCTTCTGTTTCTGTTTTGTTATTTGGGTTGAGCACAAGTAAAATCAGGTTTCCAAAAAGACACTTAGAAACACTGAAAAGGTTTCTCATCTTCCCATCTGTTAGGATAAATAGATGACTTTCCAACTTCATCATGACCTTTCTCATATACAGCCTTCTGGAGGAATTTTTTTTATCTGACATTTTAAATTAATAGCAAAATGAGCTAATTATTTTCATCCCAGGTGGTGTCTTCTAAATATGGAGACAGAGAGTTTTCACATACATATCTGCAGAGAGTCTCACACATATGCAGAGGGAAAGCTTTTTGAATGGGGAGAGGGCCTTATGTGCAAGTGGAAAGAACAAGTCTTGCTTAAAAAAAGTTTGACTTGGTTCTTTAATGCTAGGACTGGATGTGCTGTCTCAAATTATTTATAGCCCCTTGTCATTAAAAACACAAAGAGTGACTAAGCATATAGTTAGTGTGCCTCTTTTCAAAAATAAATATTGAATGACCATCTTATTTAATTAGTTATGCAATCAATCATCAGGCCCTTCACAGAATAGCTTGTTGCAGGTTGAATATCAGTTTTCTGTGGTTTTAAAAAATGCGATTTTCCTCTACTATTTCAGGGATTTCACTTAGAATGGAACCACTGCATGTGTTCCAGCTCCCAAGTTTTCATTTTAACTTTGGAGCTTGAAAACAGCATCATTTCCCTCGTGGGAAGGAGTTTCATTTCTGTCATCCTGTCAGCATAAATGCAGACCATTTGTGTGAATTTATCAAAGGAAGAGATCACCAGAAGGCTTTTTTCCCCTTTTTCATGCTGAAGAGAAAAGCATTAGCTTTTAGGTTTCTGAAATTCTCTTCCAGTATTGAATGCATTGCAAAGATAAAAGGCGAACCAAGAGATTCAATTTGTAAAATTAAGGGGAAACTTGTTTATAATACACTTTCAAAATGTTTCTAAGATCCCCTGTGAAATCCTCTTCATGATCAGTGCATGCTGAGAAAATTTAAGAAGTAATGAGTTTTACAACTCACAAACCACAGAAAGGTTAGCTGACACAATTTATGCCCTAAAGCCTTCATATGGTCCTTAATTTTTCCTGCTAACAATGCTCTACTTATTCACATTTTATGTTATGTGATTTTTTAAAAAAAGCTTTGGTGAAAAGTAATTTTTTCTGATTCCTCTAACAAGACTAAAATCAATGACCCTCATTACACAAACAAGTGGAAAAAATAATCATAGTGGATTGTGGGTACTGGTTAGTGTCTAGTTGTAAAAATCAATTGTTTCCCTTTAATGGTGTAGTTGGGGGTAGAGGAATAAGTGTTTTGGGTAGTTTGCTACTGAATGCTGTTAACCCAGCAAATAAATGTCTGATGCAATGCGATAGGGATGCCTCATATTGGTTGCCTAAGATTTACTGGTTGATGAAGTCCCTATTGGCTTGATGGTTTATCATGTTCTTTCTAATTCACAATAAATACAACTACGGTTTTATTCTATTGAAGGCATGTCATTCACTCAAGTTTACTATTGATTAAATTTTGAAAATTTTTTTTAGAAAATTAGGATTTTCTAACAAAATCAAACCCTGCAGGAGAGGGAAAACATATATATTTAATTGGTAAACTGGGATACTCCATTTAAAAAAAAGATTACAGATGATCAAGATGGTGAATGCTTGTTATTCCTGCTAAAGGCTGGTGGAGCATTTGAGCTTCAGCGTCTTGAGCTGTAGTAGATGTAAAGCCAAAGAGTGTCTGCACTAAGCCCTCCACCAATATGATATGTTGGAGGGAGCCACCAGACTGCTGAGGCAGGGCAGAACTGACCCAGGAATAAAAATGAAGCAGGTCAAAATTTCCTGTTGAATCAGTAGTGGCATCTGTATGTTGAGTGGCTGGGGTACTTCCTGGCTGGGCTAGATAGGGAGATGTAATCTCAGAATTCTCTCTCTCTGTCTCTCTCTGTCTCCCCCTCTCCCCTCTACCTCCCTCTCTCTGTCTCTCTCCCTGTCTTTCTGTCTCTCTGTCTTTGTCTCTCTCTCTCTTTGTCTTCCCCTCCCTCAAATGTGTGTGCATATGTCATGTACATTCATACACATATTCCTCAAATTAATTTGATGTTGGAATGGCATTCAGTAATTTTGATTTTTTGAATTACTAATGTGCTGCTTCTTCTATATGCCATATCCAGTAGCTAGTCTGTCTGAGCTACCATTAAACACCAAGGATAAAATAAGATAAAAAGTGGGAGAAGAAGACTAAGTTTTTAAAGCTTCCCAAGTTACTCACTTAGCATAATTTCTTGTTGCTCAATTCAATAAACATATCAAGCCCTTATTTCTTGAGTGCCTAATATTATGAATACCAAAGACTTAAAAGCTCTTTGGGAAGATAAGATACATATATTAAATTATTGGATCACAGGTAAAACAGTGTCAGTGGTATAAGAAGTGCTGCATTAAGATAGGTAAAATTCCAATATTACCAGATCTCCACCCCCACTTTCTTCTTCTGTATAGTTCTTACTTTCATGCCCTGTTTTTATGAGGTTATTGTTCGTTTTAACTTTATCCTACCCAGGTTTATTTTTTAGACTCACCTCATCATACACAACTAGACTCACCTCATCATACACAACTCAGCCCCAACCTTTCTTTCAAACTGCCTAAGTAATGATAAGTTTTAAGAATACTATCACTAATAATAATTAATTGCTAATATTAACATTTTTATATATCATAAGTAAGCCATTTGACCTTAATTAGTGCCTTACAATTAAGTCTTTAATGATTTCCAGAGGACATATAGAGATGTTATCTATACCCAGAAAATAACTGATAAATAGAAGTATGTATAGAATAATTTTACATATATGTGTATGTATATATCTATAGCTATATAGGTATATCCATACATATATCTATATCTATCTATCTGTCTACACCTAATTGTGTCTAATGGTAGCCATAGTGGGAGGAGAGGAAGAAAAAAATTACATGATAATTTTGTTGTATATTTGAAAGGAAAGTTGTGCATAGTATATTTACAATTTCATGTGCAATCATCTTTTTTGCACTGTTATGGAAATGTTTATTTTATTCCATAAATTAAAATAAAATTTAATAGTGAAAATAAGTACAATTACATATATATCTAAGGTAGTTATTCACAATGTTGTTTTTTGATTACATTTTTCTGTGATATATGATATCTTATGTATATGCTGCTGCCAAGAACTGGTGAGGATTTAATAATTTCTTATTAGGTTCTTGATCTAAGGCCAGGGTTCTCCAATGAGATAGGTAAACTGCTCTATACAGTGTAGGAAACTTCAGAGAAAAAGTCCTATGGACTGCAAGTCAGGAGACCTAAATTCCAACTTTGTCACAGACTAAGTTATGTACTCTTTGTGTCTCCTCATAAGCAAGAGGAGACAACTGGGCAATCTGGGTTTAGTATGGCAAAAAAAAAAACAAACAAAAAACCCTTCCTGATAATTAGAATTGCCTAGAAAAATTGTTCAGTAGTGTCAGTGGAGGTATGTAAAGAAAGACTGCTGCTGTAAACTCAGTTAATGGAATGTTGTTAAAAATGTACCAGTAAGAGGGTTAACTAGATGATATTTAATGCCTTTTTCAAGTCAGAGATTTTTTGATTCTATGTGTAGTTGAAGTCTAGGACTTCTTTTAGTTGTAAGATTCCGTCATCCTAAGAATCACAGAAGTAAATAAGAGTGTGCCAGAGATTGCCAGATAACTGTGTTGTGCTTATTTGAACTTTATCTTACCAGAGTGTTATAAGAATTTTCTCTTTTAAAATTGAATCTTTCATATATTAAAATAACCTTATTTATGGGACTGAAAAAATGACTTATTTAAAGCAATGGAATATATTTGGGTCATAATTTTAGAGCTGGAGGTAACTTTAGAGACCAGAGATTTCTTTTCTTTAGATTAGTGAGACAGGATGCTAACAGGCAATGTCACTGAGTTTTATTTGAAGACGCCTCCTAAGATTTCATGACCTTGTTGTGAGGTGGAATGACTTATGTATCCCTAACTCTAATACCTTTTTACTGGAAAGTATTGTCAGTGTAAAGCTACCTTTCCAACTGCTGAAAAATGCTGATTTTTCATGAACTCAAGAATGAAACTAGGCCATGCAGCACTGTCATTAGCTGTCCATTCATTCATGCTAAACACTGGCTCTTGATGGCTCTGGAGGAGAAAGTGAGGCTTGTGACCTTGCACAGCCCTCCTTCACACAAATCAAAGTCAACTGCAAGTCATATCATCATTTCCCTGATGCCATGGTCCTCTGAGAAAATGGACAAACACACTAACTATTACAATTTGATTTATGACCTAAGAATTGAGTGACTTTTCTCTGGAAAAGTAAAAATTGATTTTTGGTTATATTTAAATAAACTTCCTTAATTGGCCATAAACCATATGCTGACTTCCTTATTGAAATCTAAGTTTATTGAGAATAGGGATGGTCTTGCTTGCTTGTTTTTTGTTTTTGTTTCTAAATCCTCAGGATTTGGTTCATTGCCTTGCATATAGTAAGCACTTAAAATGTGTTTGTATTTATTCATTGATCAAATAAGCACAATTACTTCAGATATTTATAATTTTCACTTACATATACTGTACCAATAAAAATGTTGATGCATATTCAATTTTAGTTCATTGCAATAAACATTTATTAAATGCTTACTACATACAAGAGAGGAAATGTAAAATTAAATTTCTGGGCACTATTTCTCTTTTACATTGACTTTAAACAACTGTTCCAAAATTATTAAATACCTATTTGGATTTCATTAAAAACAGAAATTAGGTATTTTGAATTCCTATCTTGCCCACACATCTGTGGTTTTAAAAAATAAAAAAAACCCACTGATTTAATTTTTCATTTTCTCTATTCTTGTTCTTTCCTAAAAAGGTATCCAAACTTTATAATACAAAAGGCTTCTAGACAACAGTAAGATTAAGTTTGACCTATATTGGCATTGGTTACTGTCGATATTTTCCTTATGTGCTTTCTCAATAACTATTCATTATATTTTTTGCTGATTATATTTTGTGGTAACATACAGCTTTTGATGATTATGTCTTATCTGACACTTGTAAGCTCACTTGGAAGTTTAAAATGAACACATAAAAATAAATATGGAGAGTTCTATAAAGATTACTGGAGAAATAGATAATAGTGAAATTCAACTCTGCTTACCACTACTGGCATTGTAGGAAATATATCTCTTCAAACTCCATATTTTCCCATCTAGATTATCTTCATTCAATGTAAATTTTAAGTGTGGTAAACATTCTTGAAAGAATTGAATTTAGTGGCATCAGTGAAAAAGGAACAGGGAATAAGAGGAAGGCTAATTACCACAAACTATACAAATTTGAATTGACTATAAGGAATTTGAAATGTTGTCAATGATCCATATAAGAATACAGTAGTGATAGAAAAAAGAAAGGTCCTTACCTGTAAAGTTAGCTTGAGATTTAAATTGGTCATTCTAGATAAGGAAGCTAAGAATTTAGCCACAGTAGGGACAAGACTACAATACAGACATAAAGACAGCTGCACAGTTGTGGCCCCAAACCTTTAATCTTCACAAAAAAAAAACCAATTTACTATGAATGTGATTATTAGAACATTTCCACGTATATATTGCATGCCACTGAAAACAGAAAAAAAGGTATCTTACAAATGTAAGTTCAGATGTTTTCAAAATTCACATTTTAGCATTAATACTAGTTTTCTAAGTTGTGGGGAAAAATGAAACTATAGAAGCTGCGTATCAGAACACAGATGGGCACAAGTAGTTGAAAAAGTTCATGTGACTTGTTTTTGGCAGATTCAATGAGTTAGATAATAACAATAGTATATAGAAATTGAAAACTACAATTTTAGAGAGTTTCATTTTTAAGATGAATTTGATAATTCAAGAATTGAGATCCTAGCACAGGCAATTTCATAAAAAAATAAAATAAGCAATGAATTATGTAATAAACTTGATAATTGATGGACAAGATGAAGAGATGACTAGCTCAGTAAGTTGGAAATCTGAACATTATACACACACACATAGTGTATATATATATGTGTGTGTGTGTGTCTGTGTGTGTATGTATATATATACATATATGTATGTATATATATGTATATATGTATATATGTGTATATATATATTGCAGAGGTATCCTAGGAAGTAAGTAATAATCCAAGGAGAGCGTCCAACATATTGTTTTATTTTTCTTGTTAAATTTTTCTTTAGATTATAGTGACATGATTTGGAGTAAGATTTTCAGAACATGTGTATCTCAACTGTTGTATGGAGAGATATTTACTAACAATGGTTAAATATGATCTAAGTGTTTGTTCAGCTTATTTTAGCAGCAGACCTAAAGGCCAAATTATAAATGCACATAAACAAATGGAGAATGGAAAATCTAAAGGCATTTACAGATCAAGTGAATTGATTTAGTTACCTTGGGCCTGTTTTTCATCTGTCTGCCTGTTATTATTTGTTGCATTAGTAAACTATCTGGACAAAAGTGAAGGAGAAAGTAATTTTTCCCATTTTGAGAAACCTTGAAATAAAGAATAGTTTTCTTTGAAACCTACTTGTCCTTTGCTACTTGTTTAAGATTGTCAACTTGAACTGATGTGGCAGCAAAGGACTGTTTTATAATTTCTTAAAATCAGGCCAAATACTTTTTGAAGGATGTGTCTCATAAAAGTGGATGAACTAGCCTGAAACTGGACCAAACAATATAATTTTTTTTTGTCAGAAAAAGTACTATTCATTTCATCTTACATAATATTAAAAAATTTTTTTCTATTACCATATGGGACTTCATAAATTGACTTAGACTGATCCATCAAATCCTAAACCACCTTTACCAGTGGCCCATTTTATGTCTTTTGGAGAAAAAGCACATACCCTAATGTAGCTGATAAATAGTTGGGTTTACTCCAGCACTCCAATTTTTACACAGTAAAAACTGAAAAAAAAGCAGAGTACAGAGCCAACTGTATAGATAAGAGTAGGTAGGATAAAAAGCAATTTCTATTTGACCTTGTAGTTGATTAGCAGATGTCCTGAAACAGAGGATTCTCATAGTGTTATTTACTAGACATTGCACAAAGTGTTTATTACTTGGCTATAAAATCAATGAGCCTGTTTTTATAAAACCAGCCTCAGGATTGGATTTAATGAACTCTAGCTATAGTGACTTCTATAGGTTAAGTACATGGTTTGGAAAGGACAGAATATTGCCTTTAATGAAGCCTGACTCCATTCATTACTTTCAAGTGATTCCCTCTGTTCCTCTATGATGACACAAAATAAAATTTAGAGACACAAACCACTGGTTGTTATTTTTATAAAACTTGAACTTTTGATTAATCTACTAAGTTGTTTCAAAGTATAGGTGCTTTTATTAGCCCAGTATGGTTACATATTAGTTATTAAGCCTTATAAGAGCTCATAGCATTTGACAACCCCTTTTATAAACAAATAAATAATTTAAAAGCAAGCAAGTCCTAGACATAATCCTTACCCTCAAAGAGTTTACATAGTATAGGTTATTTTTTATTTTTCTGATACAACTCCCTCACAAAATAAAGGGAGGATTTACTATAGCACTTGGAAATTTAATTACTAGATATCACCTATTTTATCACCTAGTAATTATGACAAATGTAATTTACTATCTTTATGCTTTTCTTCCCTTTCTCTGAGTATGTCACCCAAACATTTTGTCATGCTGAGTTCTTGTTTCCCTGTCCCTTTTCCCTCCTATTTAGAATTAACTTTTGTTTTATTCAGTGGGTAGCAATTCTTTTATTTTATTCTATCATCCACTGTATTAATAACCTTTTCTTGAAATTTGAGTTCTGGTTATTGGAAACAATACATTAAATCTTTAAGATGGTAATCTTTTGACTTCAAGTCAAGATGGTAGAGTGAATAAGAGATAACCAGCCCAATTCCCATATGTGTACCCTAGAAATTATAAAGCAAAAGAGTAACAAACCAAATAAGGATTAAGGAATGAAGAGAGAAGATACAGTAAGTGTCTACAGTAAGGCTACCTTCCTGTAGCCTAGACTGAAAAAAGAGGTTATCCAGAAGTCTTCAAGTAACCAAGGAGGGAGCCTCAAAGGTAGAGCTGCTTCAAGGCAAGTATAGACCTTGGAGGGCTGTTACACCAACAAATTCAGTGCTCTAACCAGGAAGCACCAGGGTAGTAAACATATCTAGCAGCCATGACAGGGACTAAAGTCATCCACTTAGGAAGTTCTAGGGAAGTCAAGCATGACTACCCTTCAAGGATCAGGCCAGCATATTCTAGACAAGAGGCATCAAACTCTCAGCCCTGCTAAATTCCCAGGTGTTGCCAAAATCAGATAAAAATGTAATTGACAACTGTTTAAGAAAATATATAAAATATAATACAACACAGATAATGTTAATTTTTTCTAAGTCAATAGGAGGCTGCACAAATCCATTTCTATTTGAGTTTGACACCACTGTTCTAGACAGAACCTGCATGATGAGTAAGCACCCAGGTTGCTAAGGAACTCTGGGTCAAGGAAGAAATCCAAGCTATCAGCAGATGGATTAAAAAAATGTTTCAAATCTGTAGTAATTAGAGAAACTCAAACTTTGAGGTTTTACCTTCCATTCATCATGGGGTCAAAATTGAACAACCAAGTTGACATATATTGGAAAGACTGTGGGAAAACAGAACACTTTCGGTTTTGCAAATTGGTTTAGCCTTTCTGGAAAAAAAAGTTGGGACTATACCCCAAAAGACAGTAAAGGATGCAAATCTTTTGACTGAGCAATCAGAATACTATGTCTATGCTCTAAAGAGATCAGAGAAAGAAGGAAAAGACCAATGAAAGTAAAATATTTATAGCAGTTATATTTGTTGTAGAAAAAAACCTTAAGATTAAGGAGCTACCCATCAATTTGTAGTATATATAGAATAGGGATGTCGTGGTACAGTATTGCCCTGTAACAAATGAAGAAAGGGACAGTTTTAGAGACTTGTATAAACTGGTGCCATGAAGTGAGTTGAACTAGGAGAACAACTTATACAATAATATAATCCTTGTACATAATAAAACAATTTTGAAAGAATGAAGAATTTGATAAATATTATGATTAACCATTACTCCAAAAGTCATGATGGAACATGTTACCAGTTTCCTGATAGAAAGGTGATGGTCTCAAGGTGTAGAATTAAACATTCATTTTCTAAACGTGGCCTATGCTTGGATTTGTCTTGCTTGATTATGTATATTTGTAGAAGAGTTTGGGTTTCTCTTTCTTTCCTTTTTAAATAGGGATAGGATAGAGTTGTAGCGGAGGAGAATGAAGGTATTCAAATTAAAAACAAAAACAAAACACCCTTAATAAAAAAGAACTTTCACTTTTGTGTGAATGATATATGATTAAGCATTAACTATACATATATTTTTAAAATGGGTCTCCCTATGTGCCCAAAGTGGGACTTGAACCCAGGTCTATGTTGACCCTGAGGTTAACTCTCCAACTACTGTACTAAAGGGAAACATTAGTGAAAGGTTGGAATAAGAGATAGTTTTAGAGTCAACAGGATCTGGGTTCAAATGTTTTCTTTGACACATGTTGGCATTATGATATGGGGTAATTGTTTTACCTCTTGGTATCCTAAACAACTCTCTAAGACTAAGTTGTTGAATAGTTGTAGATCTTCATTAAGAAAAAGAACTACCAATAGGGAACACCCTCTACCAATTGGGTCAGCTAGGTCATGAAGTGAATAGGACTGGGCATAAGGTCAAGAAGTATTGAGTTCAAATCTAGCCTTAGATAATTACTAGTTGTGTTACCCTGGGCAAGCTACTTGATCTTTCTCTGCCTCAGTCTTCTTTGTAAAATGGAAATGATAGTAGCCCTTACTTCCCAGGGATGTTGTGAGGCTCAAATGAGATAATATTTGCAAAGTGTTTAGCTTAGTGTCTGACACATAGTAGGGGCTTAATATGTGCTTGTGTTTCTTTTTTACCAATAAAATAGTGGGTTCAAATTATATGTGTATATAAAGATAGGTATAGACATAAAGCTATTAATTTATATGGATTTATTTCTATCTTTCTATATATCTAAATTTTTTTTTAAAATATGGCAATTATGCCTGGAGATCATTTAGATCCAGGCAGTTAGGTGGCATAACGGTTAGAGTTTGGGCTTGAAAGTCAGGAAGTCCTGAGTTCAAATATGGCCTCAGACATTTATTAGTTGTGTTACCTTAGACAAGCTACTTCATCTCTCTGCCTCAGTTTCCTCATCTGAAAAATGGGTATAATAATAGCACTTATCTCCCAGGAATATGTGCATATATACATATATACAAACATATATATTTATATATGTGCATGTATGTGTATAAAATTAAATCATATTTGTAAAGCCCTATATAAATGGTAGTTATTATTGTTGTCCTGTTTGCACATAAGAAGAGAAAGTTATTATAAGATCAAATTAGTAGAGTGATGAAATGTAAAGTGACATAAAGTAGGCATTGCTTGCAAATGAAATATTTAAGATAGAATATTCTTCTGATAAACAGATCATTTGCTTGAAAGAACATTTTGTTTGTCTTAACTTACTTAAACACTAAAAAGGTGTACTTTGATAATGAGCACAGTGTAGCAACAAATGTCACATACTGTTAACTGGAGTACTGCATACTTCCTTTATTACAAAGCATACATACATATCAAAACATACAGAACTGCCTGGTCAAACATAGTTAACTTGGAAAAAAACTTTTCTTCCTTTGCAACATCAAATTCAATGACAGTGATGTTTTACATTTCTAGATGACTTTCATCTTTACTAGTCCCTTTCAGACAATTTTTTCCACTGGTTCCACACAATAGCACTGTGAGATAGACAGGACACATATTATCCCCCCAATATGAAGAAGAGGGAACTTAGACTCAACAAAATCCCAAAGGTCATGCAGTTAGCAAGTTGAGAAGCCATTGCTAGAACTCAGGCCACCTAACTCCCATTTTGTTGCTTTTTCTACTGTAATGTGGTTCCTTCCACATAAATCTGGTATTTTTTTTTATTTTCATGGTCTTTCTCACTTTTTGTTGATCTTTATCTCCTCTCTTTCCAATTTTTCTCCATCTTTTTTTCTCTGTCTCTCCATTTCTATATCTTCTTTTGCCTTTTATTGCTCAATTCATGATGCTGGCTACTAAAGCATGAAGGCCTTTCTAGGTAAGATGTGAGATGATACAACTACGTGGATAACATTAAAGATTTATTGAAGTATTAATGTTTATTCATACATGTATATGAATATATAGGTATGTAAAGATTTGTGCACACATATGACATACATACGGTGTAAGCCATTAAAGTTTAATAACACACATTTATATGTCTGTATATATGTATATATAATTAGTTCAAATTAATAAGATTAAACTCCACCAAGATTTTTGGGACACCTCACTTATTCAAATTTATCACAGCATTTTGTAAAGATGTCTTTGTACCAATCAGGATCTGCTCTATTTCATAGTTGTAGGTCTTGGCTTCCCTATTAGATTTTAGTTTTCTTGAGGGCAGCACTTTTTAAAAAAATATGGAATGCTTCCTGATATCTTTGTGTTCTCTGTGTTTACGGCATTTTACGTTTCCTATGGCACATATATTATATTAACATACATATATACATACATGAAACAGACACATCTCAGGAGGAAAAACATTTCTGCTCTGTGTTTTAGGTAAAATCATTCTAGAAATATTTCTAAAATTAGTTTTAGATTATTCTAAACTAAGCATTTCTGTTTAGTGAGAGGATGTATTAGTTCAGCATCACCCCATGGCTCTGAAAAATCCCTCACCCACAAGCCATTTTTGAGGTTAACATTTGTAGTATTCCTAAATAAGGAAAATTTTACAACCCAATAAAATATAGTTAGAGAGCTTAGAGTAAGGTAGAAATTCAGTTAACTGCTTCCTCAAACAGAATAATAAGTTTCAGTTTCATTCTTGGAGAATCATTTTTCCTAAGATTATTCAATCTCTCTTTGATCATTCCTTTTAAAGTTTTTTTTTTCTTTATCCAACTGGTCAAGCATGAGCTTAAGAGATATTTCCATTAACTGAAATTGATAGTTATTGCATGACTGATGACCTTTTTTTCTTTTATATTAGTCCAAATGTTTCAGAATAGTAAATTTTGGAAATGCTTTCTTAATATTTCTAAAAGGCAGTATAGGAGGTGAAGGTTTTTCTGTTTCTTTACTGCTGTAATTCCCTTTTATAGTATCTGACTAGTAAATTACATTTATGCCTTCTAGAACTTGTTTTCCTAATGTCCAAAGTATCTTGCATTCTCTTCTTTGGTTTTTATGAATTTTGGGATTGCAGAATCACTTAATTGTACAATTTAAATTATTTTAATCAGTCGAAAAACATTTATGAAGTGTTTAAAATGTACAGGGCACCAAATTAAAATCTAAGAATACAAAGAAATAGCAGTACACAGTCCCTGAACCCAAGGAGTTCACATCCTAATGGGAGTGATGATGTGTAAGAAGCCATATACATATAAGGTATATTCAGAGTAAATGGAGGGTAATTTCACAGAGAGGGCATGAGCAGTAAGGGTGGGAAATGGAGAGGGTGGGGTAACCAGGAAAGGCCTTCTCACTTCATTGATCAGGTCCTCCTACTTACCTAGAATTAAATCCAAAATGCAATTTCTCTTCTAGCTTCCACAACCTCCCAAGAGACAGAACTTGTATTTTGCTTTCCTATAATAGTTAAATACACTGTTATCCTTAAGTGTTACTGATGAAAGTTTTGTTGTGTTCTCACTAACACTGAGCCCCATACCTTGCACACAATAGGCCATGTTCAAGAGATTGAATAGAACAGGTCTTTTACGCTCACTTTATTTTTAAAATGACTAGATGGATGAGATAAATTCTAAATCCTTTAATCCATTAGTTTTCTCACCTATAAACTTAGTATCTGCTTCTGTTTTCTCTACAAGGTTGTGATGAGGATCAAATAAAATTGATTTCATATACATGAAAACACTTGGTAAGTCACATAGCCCAATATAGTGTATAATTATCATTATTAAAGGTACCATTGTCATCATTTGCCAATCAGTTAATAACTTTCCTCAATTAGCAGGAGTAACAGTCTGACAAAGAAATTGGATTGTGAAGATTAGTAATGACAATGATGATGATGATGAATGATTTTCCCTGCTGCTTTAAGCTGTATTACTAAAAATGAAGAATAAAGACCTTTATTTTTCATGTTAAGGAGAAAAAAAATATCCAGTATTATTCATTTCACTTCCTGATCACCTCTTCACCAGCCCCAACTGGGATTATAAAATTTTCTTCCCTGGACAAGCTAGCTACATCCAGAGAAAGAACTGTGGAGTCTGAATGCAGATTGAGGCAAACTATTTGCTCTTTTTTTTGGTTTTGTTTCTTCTCTCCCATTATTCATTCCATTGGTCATAATTCTTCTTTGCGACTTGACTATTGTGTAAATAATTTTAATGCGAAGGTTTATGTAGAATCTATATCAGACTCCATGCCGTCTTGGGGAAGGGAGAGAGGGGAGGGAAGAGAAGAAAATTTGAAACTCAAGAACATGTAAAACTAAGTGTTGTAAACTAAAAATTAAAAATCTTATTAAAATACAATAAAAAAAGAAAAAAAAAGGAAAAAAAAATTTCTTCCCTGGCACTTCAGTGTTGAGCTCCCACTGTCTTAATAGGTGATTCCCTTAGATATCCATGAGGTCTATGCCAACATACAGCCATTCTTCACTTTACCTTCCAGTTATCTCCTTCATCACTATCATGTGGCTGTACTCATAACCTCACTTCCTCTCTTTCCAATCAAATCGACTTTACTATTATCCTAGGTCAATGCCCTTATGGTTCCATTCATAATTCCTGTAACTTTTCAAACCACAATATCTTTCCTGTCCACTATTCTCTTGTATGTATTGTCTCTCACAATTAGAATAAAGCTTCTTCAGGGCAGCCATTCTCTTACCTTTTCTATTTCTAGGCTCAGCACTTAACTCAGTGCTTTGTACATAGTAAGTACTTCATAAATACATTTCCATTCATTCACTATTTCATTTAGTAGTTGGAAATTTAACATTTTGCTATACCCTAAGTAATATGAATTAAATGAGCCTTCTCAAAAAGTTGCAACTGTCTTTCAGATTAATTTTCTGTAGATTACAGTGATAGAATTCATTGCATTTTTTCTGGATATACTTATTAACCTAGCATTATATAAGGCCCGGATGCAAAAACCGCTTATTTGCAGCTGTATCAATTGAACTGTTTATGAACTCCCTGTAGGTATTTTCAGATTCACTATATTGCTTTTCAAAACCTGGATCAAGAGTTTTTTTGGTTTGTTTGTCTTGGTTTTGGTTTTTCCCCATACTTCTTCCCCAACAAAATGGGCAGGGTCATTAAATTAGGTTAATTCTGATTGAAATGGTTTAAAGATAATATACTTGAGGTTGCATTTTAAGTCCTATTTGAGCTATATTTTAATATATCAGATATTAACCTATATCAAAATAATTGTCTAGATTTGAACGACTTCCTTCATTGCTACAAGATAAACAACTATAGTTTTAGATTGACAAAGAATACCTAAGAACAGAAACATAGGAATTGTCAGTTGTGAGATTTTTAACTGTTGACGTGTTTGCATTACTATATATCAGACAGCTGAGATACATTTAGTCATAAGGCTTTATTTAGCCTTTTTGTTTTATTTAGCTACTCTAATATCTTGAATTGAAGTCTGCAAAAGGCCCTAAAACTAATATCATTTAGTAATGGAAGGGTTAAAAGGCACAGAATGTCTTATAGTGTAAAAGAAAACTTGCTACAAGGCGAACAGTTGTATAGGGGAAAAATGAATACGTACCTATCCAGAAAAAAACTTTAATCACAGTTATACTTTGGCTCACAATTATCAGTCACTCTTGAGCAATAATTAACAGAGATATAAAGGTAATTGATATAAAAGTAATAATGATTACTACATAAAAATCAAAATGGTGGACTTGGCCTCAAAATGATACAACTTAGAAAGACTGAATTTTATAAAAATTAGTCAAATGCTTTCAAAATTATCATGGAACAATAAGACATAAAATCGTCAAGTAAGGGAGTTGCAAGATTGACCTTGCTTCATTTGAAAAGTATAAAACAAAACAGGGCAAAACAAAGCCCCAAACATTCTTTATAAATATTCATTTCCAGTGAAGCTGGAGTGGGGGAGGAAAGCAGAAGAGTCTCAGATTTAATTCATTTCAAGAAACGTGTTAAATGTCTATTGTGTATGTGATACAGTGCTAGGTACCAGGGAAATATAGACAAAAACAGAATACTTCCCTCTCTCGAGAACTTTACCTTCTTCTGGTAGGTATACAGATACGTATAACTTTGAGAGAGAAAAAAAGGGAACTTAAGAAAAAATGGCATTTGTTTGGTGTTACATATTTTGTGGCTATAAGAAACAAAATCATCACATACAAAGTAAAAAATCACTAGGTATGGAGGGGGAAAAGTAAAGCGCATTTAGCATATTTTGTGTTTGTGGGATATGCATATTTTGGGGAAGTTATAGAAAATACTACGTTATATAAACATAAACATATAAGAATAAGTTTCCTTACATTCCTTTGTGACTCAAGTCAGTCTCTCTTCCTGAAAGCTTTTATTCATTCCCATGCCTAAAAGTGTTATCATTGTCCTTAAATTTTCCTAAAGTGCTTTGTAGCTCTCATTTGTCATCATTACTTCTTTCCTTATGTTATATTTTCCTCTTTAGATTGTAAGCTCCATGAAGCAAGGAACTATCTTTTGCCTCTTTTTCTATCCCCAGCTCTTAGCTCAGTGCCTGGCATATAGTTATCACTTGATAAATGTTTGATTATAAATGATTAATTGATTACTTATCTCTAAGTGTGTAGCAATTATGCCCCCGTAGAATGTAAACTCTTCCAGGACAGTGATTCTTTTCTTTTCGATTTTATATACTTAGAACCGAGAATCTTGTCTTATTTAGGCAATTAATAAATGTTTGTTGAGTTAAATTGTTTTTTAAAGGAAATGAGATTAAAATGAAAGCCTTACCAATCACTTAAGAGATAGTCACTTCAGAAAAAAAAACAAACTAATTTTAAAGAACTATATGAATTCTATTATCAACATGCACGATTGGTGACTAGAAAAAATTATTTTCCCAAAGCCTAAATAGTGGAAATATACAATGAAGAAAATGAGGATAAAAAAGCAATGAAGGAATTTTAGAGTTCAGGTAACATAGCATCATAAATTGCATATAGAAAAACTTTATATACATTTGGAAATTGAAAAAAAAATCTGTGTTCAAAAATGGGACCTGGAATAAGGACTCAAAAGACATAGAACCTTGTTGCCTTTGTATCATCCTTTTTCTTACTCTTCCCAAAATAAAGTTTTTGAGTGTGATGACTATTTTCATTTTGGCTTTATATCCATCATGCCCTTGCACATAATAGATGTTTAATACATTCTTTGTCAGTTATCTAATTAGGCTTTTGTCTTTTTTAAGTATATAAATAACATTGATTTGACACTCAACATAAATATGACCCTCTGAAATTCTGACTGTTAGGTGTTGACAGCTGTTGCTATAATACTTATATGTCAACCTTAGTAAATTCTATTAATCACTTTACTTGATATAGACTTGAATAGAAAGTGTTGACAATAAACTTCTTGAGCCAATGTAGAATAAATCTCCTTACTGGTCACAGGACTAATGTTAAATGTGAAATGACTTTGGAGCAATTAAGAAATGAAAAAGTCATTTCATTGACATCACAAGATATAAAATAATTAGATGGTTTAAGACATTTGTGTGCATGTTTGGGTGTACACTGATGTTGGAGAGAATTTAAAAATAGAATTACTTAGAAAGTTGCTATATAGCAATGATGTCAAATAATAATAGAAACAGGGGCCTATGATCTATATATACATTAGTATCCCTGCAGGCCTCTTACTGACTTAGTTTTAAATGTAATATAATCTATGCTTTATTGTGTTTTTGTTTATTTTTATAAATATTCCCCATTTACATATTAATCTGGTTAGAGAAACATTTGAGTGTGTCGTGGGCTGCATGTGTCCCTGTTTGACATCACTGCTCAAGAGAACATTGGGCATGGAATTCACCTCCACTTCCTTTTCCCACATCTGGCTTCATCCAGCACAACAAGCCAGAGATTTAGGAATCTGGTCACCAGTTTTTGGCTAGAAGCCATTACTTTTGCATGATATCATAAATCACAATGAACTAGAATTGGGACATAGGAATTATGAATCTTTATATATATATACAATACTTATTAATAGCAAGTTAGGATGTCACACACTTTAGCCTGTGAAACAAATGTTGAATTGCACAGCATAGGAAGATCACTGAATTTGAAAACAAAGTACCTGCATTCACGTCCTGGTTTAGTCAGTATTTGTATGATTTTGGCAAGTCTGGTAAGCTTTCAGGGCCTCATTTTACCCATCTGGAAAATTAAGGGATTAGGTTAGATATTTTCCAAGTCTCTGCCACATGTAACTTTTTTATGCTTATTACACTGGTCCTCTTCTTCTTAACCACTGTTGTATTTGACACTTTTGATCACACTCTTTTGGGATATTATGGGATTGATGACGCATCTCACTTGGTTCGCCTCCAACCTATATGACTACTCCTTAGTTTCCTTTTCTATATCATCAGTTAATCAATCAAACAAAAATAATTTGTTAATTGCTCAAGATATGCCAGGCATTGTGCTAAGAGCTGAAGATTTAAAAAAAAGAAAAATAAAGAAAAGAAACAGCCCCTTGACTCAGGAAGTTTACATTCTAGTTGAGGAGGCAATGTGTACTGTTGTAACAATTCGGCTAGCAGCTGCTGTGGGGGTGTAAAACCAACATCAACCAGCTCACAGACAGCTGCAAGCCCAGGTTCTTTTGATGCGCTTTACTATAGAAAGTAACTTAAGGGGTTAACAATCTCACTTTAATCCAGCATACAAATATCTTTCACTTAGTTCAGGGGGAAAAGCCAGCACCCTGAACTTCAGAGCAAATACAAACCAATTACAAAAATCAACAGACTAAATACAATTCAGTTACCAAGAAAACCATCGACATCTGACTGAGTTTAGCTGGAAGGCCCTTAGAGTGTCTGCCCAGAGTCCCACATTTCCAGGAGTGAGAGCTTTATGCAAATAGCTCTGTCTTCTCTTTTAATGCACTCTTTAGCCATCATCAAAAGTCATCTGAGAGACCAGAACTTAAGCTCTTACTATTTACTTTGGTCTTTTGTTAGCCCCACCTGGAGCCCCACCTTAGTTACCAATTCACACCCACATAGGCTTAGCACCTAATAGATAAGGGTATTGGGCCTGAGGCTTAGCCCCTAATAAAACCCAATCAAAGACACTGAATTAATCAAAGGAACAAAGGCCAAACTCTTCAAGGGCACTTGGTTGAGTAAGTGCTAAGAGCCCATCTTGATCCCCAATTCATATACATATATAAAGATACATAGGTTACACACAAAATAACATACATACAAAGATAGATACAAAATAATCTTTGAGGGGAAGCAGTTGAGGGGAACAGTAAAGGCCCACTGAAGAAGGTGGTGCTTATGAAATGAATCTTAAAAAGGAACCAGAGAACCTATGAAGCTGAAGAGAGGAGGAGAGAGAGCAGTCCAGGTATGGCTGACGGTCAATGCAAAGGAAAAGAGAGAAAAACGTGGAGCATTATGCATGAGGGACAGCAAGTTAGTATAGCTGGAATGTAGAATTAGGAAAGACTGAAACAAGCCAGATTGTGAAGAGCTTTAAATATCAAACAGAGGAGTTTGTATCTGATTCTAAAAGCAATAATAGGGAATCACTGGAGTTTGTTGAATAGGAGATGGACATATTTAGCCTAGCACTTTGACGAGCTTGTGTTCGTCCCTCATTTTTGAAGAGGACCAAGGCATCAGGGAAATGATGACATGACATGCAGTTGACTTTGATTTGAGTGAGGGAGGGCTGTGCAAGGTCACCAGCCTCACTTTCTTCTCCAGAGTCATCTGGGTCCAGTGACTTGATATTCATCAGGATGACTGGAGATGACCCAGGATGCAATGGGAGACCCTGACCCTTTCAGGTTCAGGCCTTTCCATGTACTCACTTAGAGTGAGGTAAAGCCCATTCAGTGAATAGGCCTCTTTAAGAAGTGAGTCAAGGGATGGTCCCTTTAATTAGAAAAAAAGGAAAAAAAATCAAGCTGGGAGGGGAAGACCCTCAGGGTTGTTGTTCCAAAGAGAAACAGGGAAGCTACCTATGTAGAGGATGGATTAAAGTGGGCAGAAACTTGATGAAGGTAGGCCAATCAAGAGACTATTGGAATGATCCAAACCAAAGATAATGGGGTATGTGGGAGGGGGTCTTAATTAATTTTGTGGCCACATGAATAGAGAGAAAAAGACATAGAAGTGTGTGAAGATAGAAATGACACGATATAGCAGCTATTTGATTATGTGGGGTGAGACCAAGGTAGCAAGAATGACACTGATTTTGAGAACCTGAGTAACTGAAAGATAGAAATGTTTAAAAGAGAAAGGGAGGCTTGGAAAGGGCATGGATAATGAGCTCTGCTTTGGACATGTTGAGTATAAAATACGTCCTGAACAGCCAATTTGAAATGTCCAATGGAAAGTTCATGAGGTAGGACTAGACCTCAGAAGAGAGACTAGGGCCAGATAGATTCATCTCAGATCATCCGTACACAGATAGATGATTTAAATCATTCAAATTGACTATCTAATTGTTCTTTATCCATAACATTCCATTTTCCAACTCTATACCTATTCATTGGCATTCCCCCATGTTTGGAATGTATTCCATCTGCTATTCTGGCCTCTTAGAATCCCTTACTACCTTCAAGACTCAGGTCAAATGACATCTTCTGTATAAGACCTTTCCTGATCTCTCCTCCCCACCTCCCATTCCCATTTGCTAGCTATCCTCCCTCAGATCACCTTTTATAGATTTTCCATATATTTTGCATATATAGAGATTTAGACATAGATGTACAAATATTTATATTCATTATTTGGATTCATACAAACAAACCAATAAACTTCTGTGTGTTTGGGTGTGTTTGCATTTTTATCTATGTCTATAGCTATCTTTATAGAGAGATTCCTCCTAAAGAAAAGTAGATGTGGCATACTAAACACTACGACCGAGATGTCTCTTTGAAAGACTCTTGTATCTAATATAATCCAGAAAAGTTTTTATGATTTAGGGTAATACAGTGGAGTTTTTAATACTCCTGAAACTGGTTATGTCTCATGTCATTTCACAGACTGACTACTAAAGGTTTGACATAGTTTCTTTCACCTTTAGAAAAAAAAAAGTCAAAGGGAGCAGAAGAAAGATGGCGGCTAGAAAGCAGGGACTTGCTTAAGCTCTCTCCCAGGTCCCTCCAACCACCTGTAAAAAATGGCTCTGAACAAATTCTAGAGCCACATAACCCATGAAATAGCACAGGGAAGCAGGGCTGCTGCCCAGGAAAGCCTGGATGGTAGCTGGGAAGGGTGGCATTGGTCACGCCAGGACCAACTGGACTGGGAGTCAGACGGAACAGGCAGTAGGTCCCTGAATCATTGAGCTGTGGCAGTTACCAGACTTCTCAACCCACAAACACCAAAGATAACAGAGCAGGTTAGTGGAAAAAACTGCTGGATCTGCAGGATCAGAGTGAAAGGAGTGCATGGTCAGCACCAGCCCCACAAGTGTGGAAGTAGTGCAGCTCTGGGGTTGCTCCCCGAGCTCCAGCCGTGGTAGCTTCTGGCCCCAGGCCCACCTGGGGGGAGGAATTAAGTGGTTGATCAGAGTGGGAGTGCAGAGCCTGCTTGGATCTGGGTCGACATCCAGGTTGGCAGTTCTTGGGGGAGGAAGAGTGCTGCTGTGGCAGAGCTTGCTGTGTAGAAGTAGCTCTGAAAACAACTATGCAGCCCTTAAAGCCCCTAAAGCTGGGGCAAAGCATGCTCTTCTCAACAAGCAGTCATACATTGACAAAAAGCTCAAGGGTCAAGTAGTTGTCTGGGAACATGAACAGGGAGCAAAAATGGACTCAGAGTCAGACTCAGACTTTGGAATCTTTTTTTGGTGACAAAGAAGATACAAACATACAGCCAGAAGTCAACAAAGTCAAAGAGCTTACATCAAAAGCCACCAAGAAAAATATGAATTGGTCTTAGGCCATGGAAGAGCTCAAAAAGGATTTGGAAAAGCAAGCAAGAGAGGGAGAGGAAAAATTGAGAAGAGAAATGAGAGTGATGCAAGAAAACCATGAAAAACAAGTCAGTGACTTGCTAAAGGAAATACAAGAAGATACTGAAGAAAATAACACCTTAAAAAATAGACTAACTCAAATGGCAAAAGAGCTCCAAAAAGCCAATGAGGAGAAGAATGCCTTGAAAGGCAGAATTAACCAAATGGAAAAAAAAGTCCAAAAGACCACTGAAGAAAATATTACCTTAAAAATTAGATTGCAGCGAGTGGAAGCTAGTGACTTTATGAGAAATCAAGATATTATAAAACAGAATGGCTGTTTTAGCAAAGGAATGAAAAAATGGAAGACAATGTGAAATATCTCATTGGAAAAGCCACTGACCTGGAAAATAGATGCACAGAGATAATTTAAAAATTATTGAACTACCTGAAAACCATGATCAAAAAAAGAGCCTAGACATCATCTTTCAAGAAATTATCAAGGAAAATTGCCCTGATACTCTGGAGCCAGATGGTAAAATAGAAATTGAAAGAATTTAGCTATTGCCTCTTGAAAAAGATCCAGAAAAGAAAACTCCTAGGAATATTGTTGCCAAATTCCAGAGCTCCCAGCTCAAGGAGAAAATACTGCAAGCAGCCAGAAAGAAACAATTTTGACTATTGTGGAAACACAATTAAGATAACAGCTTCCACATCAAGGGATTGAAGGGTTTGGAATATGATATTACAGAGGTCAAAGGAGTTAGGATTAAAACCAAGAATCGTCTACCCAGCAAAACTGAGTATAATACTCCAAGGCAAAATATGGATTTTCAACAAAATAGAGGATTTTCAAGCTTTCTCAATGAAAAGACCAGAGCTGAATACAAAATTTCACTTTCAAATTCAAGAATCAAGAGAAGCATGAAAAGGTCATGGGAACCACTGAATAATGATGTAGTCAGACAGATGAATTTGTGAACTGAAACAGAGTGAAGTGAGCAGAACCAGGAGAATGCTGTACACAGTAACACGATATTGTATGATAAAGAACTATGAATGACTTAGCTATCCTCAGCAATACAATGATCCAAGACAATCCCAAAGGACTAATGATGGAGAGTGCTATCCACCTTCAGCAAAAGAATTGATGGCATCTGAATAGAGACAGAAGCATGCTATTTTTCACTTTCTTTTTTTCTTTCATTCAAGGTTTCTTCCACAAAATGACTAATACGGGAATGTTTTACATGATTGCACATGTATAACCTCTCAGACTGCTTGCCATCTCAAGGAGAAGGGAGGGGAAGGAAGGATAGAATTTGGAACTCAAAACTTTAAAAAAAAAGTTGAAATTATTTTTACATGTAACTGGGGAGAGGGAATAAAATATCATTTTAAAAATAGTAAAAAAGAAAAAAATAGAGAAAGGAACAACTTTTGAGCTACTTTTTGCTTTCAAACTTTTTTTTAATTTGCTTTCTTTGAAAGAGTAAGCCATTTAAAACTGAGTGAGGGTATTTGTATCAGTAAGGCAATAATAACAATGTAGATGATAATTGTCAAAATGCCTATGTAGTTCTCTATCGCAAAGTGTATGGCACTCTCCACATAGATGGTAGAAGAAGAAATCCATTCATTCAGACACCAGAGAACCATATTCCATAACCAAATGTTCAGCTCCCACAGCCAGTTTACCCACTTCATCATGACAGCAAGAAACCCAAAACATAATATCACCACATGGAGCCTCACCATCCCAAATCCTCTCCCACTCCCTGCAAACTCACAGTATAGCTAAGTTAGCTAACTCAGTTCTAACCATCAAGACAACAGCCATTAGCAGCCATAACTGCTCTCCCTCTCTGCATTTCCTGTGATATAACTTCCTTTCTCTGTTAGGAAGCTCCTCCCACCACATGTGACTTGGGCTTCCTGTGACATAAGCAGGTCACATGGCCCATTTATGGGTGGGAAAGATCTTCAAATTCAAATCGCTACTATAGTATTATATATTCTCTCTTGGAAATCAGGCCTAAATGCACATGATCAATGGGATCACATTAGCAAAGCTGCTCACATTTTTTCTCTGTTTTTGTTATGAAGGGAGATATGGAAATTAAAAAAAGTTGCTATATAAGGCACAGAGAACAATATGACATGTAGAGCTTTAATTTGCCAGGAAAAATATTTAGTAAAGTCATGTCATACTGTTGGGGAAAATGATTATAAGGAACACATTACTGAGTCATTCTAATATAAAAAGGAAATAAGATATCTTTGGCATGCAAATAGTTTTGATCGGCAAAACGAATTAATATTAGCATGAGTAGAAAAGGATTTAAATTCAAGTAGATTTGTGTTCATACTGTATTGATATGATAGCTCATATTCACATGGCATTTTCAGTTTTACAATGCAGTTTCTTCACAGTAAGTCTCTGAAGTAGATAGCAAATCATCACATTCTCTCTTTTGCAGATAGGGAAGCTAAGGCACAGCAAAGTTAAGTTATTTGCTTAAGATGGCAAAGCAAATATCCAAGTGAGGAATCAGACAAAGACCACCTAATTCCAATTATAGCACTCTATTCAGGACCCAGATTCACATTTTGACTTGTAATTTTAAATAGAGAACGTGGTGAAGTGCTTCTAACTGGTCTAGAAACCAAGAAAACTCTGGTAAAAGTCCTCTTACTTATACATACTGGATGAGTGACTCTGGGCAAAGCAATTAACCTCTCAGTGCTTCAGGCAATTGTCTAAAACCTTAAGTCATCCAACAGGTGTGGGTCAGCATTACTTAGAGAGTTTCCCAAGTGTCCTTTCACTTGCAATTGTCTAGACCAATAAAATCACAACTCCAAACCCAACAAAACAAAACAACTTGATTAGTAGTAGATCCTGAGTACCACCATCATTAGGAGAATTATCCCTCATAAAACATTTATCAAGCCTCTTCTAAAGTTCTCTGATGTCTGAGTAACCCCAGCCAGTTGCTTAATCTCCCTGGGTTTAGTTTCCTAATCTGTAAAATAAGACCCATAGACTTGATGACTTCTAAAGTTCCTTACAGTTCTTAATCCATGATCATAAGAGTTTACCTACATTGAACCTTTTGTGGTCAGGTCCCATATCACAAATTGGGAAGCAGAAATTCAATATTGTTTAAAAAGAGTTTAATTATTGAAATGAGTTCAAATGTAACAACTGAATGGTCTTCATGTATTTTATAAAAACATAGTACATTTGCTTATTGACAAAATTTGAGTATCCTTTTTAATATTCCTTATTTATTTTTATATTGCAAGGGTCATAAAATAATCAATATTGTGTTCTAAATGTTAAATTTCCCCTTGAAGGTTTTCTGGCCTCTTCTAGTTCTCATTGCAGACCTTATCTTCAGATCAAATAAGTGATCCAAGGCATTACAATGCATGTGTGCATGTATATATATACAAACATATATACATATATATTTACACACAGATGTGTGTATCTACCTATCAATATATAAAGTTTCTATATATATACATATCTAAACAATATCTATAGATATATTTATATGTAATGTATTTTAGAAACACTATATATCTATGTATATGACACATACACACAACTTTCAGTTGATGCCTCCTCTCTCATTAGCTCTAAAGCACACTAATTTAGCAAGAAGACATGAGGCTGCTTAGAGCCCCCATCTATTACTGTCTAAAATTTGGTAACAAAAGCTACCACATTCCGCTTAGCAAAGTGGAAGCTGGATGTTTTTTTGGACAGGGAATAGTCCTGAGGCATCAAGAGCTGCCCTAAACAGATATTTAGCCTTAGGCCAGGATGCTGGGAACTCTCCCCAACCCTGAATCTCTGGAAAAATGGAATTATGGCAAAAGATCCATTTCATTAAATGTCTCAATATATTAATATAGCAAATATTCCTACTGTATCCAAAATAAATTTCTCAATATGTGAATTGCTATTTTGCAAATGTCTGTAGCTAACTTTTTATCAAAATATTGATTAATTAATCAAAATATTCACCAGAGCAAGTTAGGGGGGTAGCCCAGAGAGTATCTTTTCAACCATTTACTTGTATTATTATGTCAATTGACTTCATCAGATAGTCTTTAATCCTCTGACGTTGATTAAGGAGTTTTGTTACACCTCACTAAGAAGTATACCTTTCCACTGATGAATAAGGGTCCGGGGGAGCACCCTTTACAAGATGCAAATGGACCAGTTTAGGCCTGAGATGATGGCTTGCATTAAAAGTCTTAGCAATGTTAGTGGAGAGAAGGGCACATATTTGGAAGGTAATGCTAAAGCAAAATTGACAGGCTTTGGCAATAGACTGGATATGAAAGGTGAGAGTGAGCATTAGAGGATAACTTTTAGGTTGTTAACCTGAGGGATTGGGAGGATGGCGTTAGGGAAGGGATATGCGTGTGTGCATGTGCATGTGAGTGTGCGTGTGCATGTGCGTGTGTGTGTGTGTGTGTGCACGCATGTGTATATGTGTATGTGTGCAGGGGAGGGGTTAGGGAAAAGGATAATGAGTTCTGTTTTGTACATATTTACTTAAAGATATCTACTGGACATTTAGTTTGAGATGTCTGAAAGATAGTTGGAGTTGCAAGTTTGGAAGTTAGCAGAGAAATTGGGACAGGATAGGTGGATTTGAAAGTTGTTAGCATAGAGATGGTAATTATTAGAGGAGAGAGAATGTAATGTAATGTTATTTGAACAGGTAGAAACTTTAACTTTGGTAAGGAGTAAAGTCACTTTATCATGTATGACAGAGGTGATACAGCCAGCAGTGTTGTAATCAATATCAGATATGAGAGTTATATCCTTAAATGGTGCTTGTGAAATATTTAGTATACTTATTTCAACACCTTAGAGACCTGTGATTTCTTTGGTGTGCATGGGCCCCCATCGATGCAGAAGGGGCCCTCCCCAACAGACACCTTAGTAGATTGTCTTTGAGAGCTTCCCTATCCTAATTCATCCCATTCTAACTGCCAAGGGCAGCTTATGAGCAAGTGTAGCATTTGGTGCTACTGGGTGGGCTGCTATAAAGCATCACTTTGCTAGTCATACATACTTGGAGCTCTCCAGCTCAAAAACTGTATTTGCCATAGCTTCTCATTTTTCTCAGCACAACTTCCTGCTCAGGCTTTAGGTTTGAAAGCAGAAGGAATACAGGCCAACAACCACTTCAGGCTAAGTGGCTGCTTTGCCACTGCTATGCATCTCTTTCCCTTGGCAACTTATAATTTGCTAGGGATGAATTTATTGGTCCCAGATAAATTCAAGAAAAGTTCAGAAGTGCTAGCAACTCTCTAACTCTCTGAAATAGGAAATTTTCTTGCTCTAAATCTCACCACTTTTCCTGCTGAACATAACTCTGCCAAGCCCCTCTAAGAAAAGCATCTCTCTGTAATCCTTCCCAAGATATAAATTATAATCGAACAGGGTTAGAATCACTAACTAGTATTTTTTCCCCTTATGATTGAGAAAGAGGCTTCAATTAATAGCAACAAATAAAAGCACAGTTTTTATACATGGGCTATTTCCATTGATAACTGGAAAGGGAATAAGTGATGTTTTTCCTTTAAAATGTAGAAGGGTTTATTTTCACTCAGGGGTTAATGACTTTCCAGGTAAGACAGAGAAGTGAGGAAAATCCAGGCACTATTGAGTCCGATGAATGTCTTTCTTACCACTCCACTGGGGCCTAGATAAATAGTCTTTAATCCAGAAGTTCTTCCTCATGGTGGTCATCATTTTGCTTTACTTTATCCCAATTCTGTGACCTTGCTATATGACTTGTCTGCCTCTGGACGTCATTGTGCCCCTTCACTGAAGATTGTCTCAGGGTGAAAAATCAAAACTTCCCCGGTTTGGAGAGGTGGTTGCTGAGTAATATCTGTATGCTTCCTGAATCCCTCCTCTACGATTTACTTCCAAGATCAGATCACATCACGGTAGCCAACATTCTGGTGATAGACTTACAAATTTAGTTAGGTTGGTGCTCATGTGAAAAACATATAATCCATTGCCAACTCAACCCTGATGACTTTCTACATTGCTAGAATTTTGTCTGGCATAGCTCTGGAGAATCAAAGACCAATTCAATGCCAGGATGAGTTGTCAGAGTTAGACTTTAGTGAAAGATCAAATTTACAGGGACTTCAAGGCCTTACATAAGTGCCATTGGAACATTGCTTTTTGGTAGAATCACTTAAAATCTTTCAAAAATAAGCTAGAAAGTCAGTAATGTATTTTACTGTTTCATCAGATATTTTAATAGAGGTTACAATTAATGCTTTTTCTAAATACATCCAATTTCTTGGGAACTGAAGTTTCTAAGACAGAGAGACGTCACAGATCTAGTAGTCTCTTTTCAATTATCACTGTTTCTCACTTTGAAGGTATTTGAGAAGTCCATTCTTTATTAAAAAAATACACGGTTCAGTATTGGGAACAGACTTCTGTCATAGTGGTAGGGATAATTATAGCTGTCAGTCCTTTCAACATGAGAAAACAATATCATTTCCACATTACAAGAAGCAGATTGAAAGCATTTAAATGAGAAGAAATAACAGCATTCATGTGATGGACGGTATTGTGATTATGCATATTGTAAACTTAGGTCATTCGGCTGAATATATAGTTTTACATACAAGGATTTAAGAAGACCCGAGTTTACATGCAAAGATGATAGCTATTCTGGTAAAACAGATGGGAAAACAAAGAGCAGTTCTAAGCATCTTATCAGGGAGAGGGGAATGCTGAGTTAGAGCAGCAGCTTGAGGAAACTTGTCTTAACTGCTTTCATATGAGCTTGTGTTGTTCATGAAAGCACTTCCTTTGCATCTGGGTGTTCTACACATCTGGTTTATTTGTATGTTAGAAATACACTATTTTGTTTTATAAAACAAGAAAGCATTTGAAACTGAAAATTAAAGTGTAAAGTGGGTGGTAAGTTCTTTTGTTGCTGTTGTGTTTTTCAATGGAGAATTTTTTTCAATGGAGATTTTTTAGACAATATGATGACATTTTTTTTGCAAAGTAGACTAAATTTCCAGGCTCAGACTAACTGAAAACTGGCATTGGAATAAGATATTTTTTTCTGTTTGTTTTTTTTCTCCTCGAAATTTTGGGGAGAACTTAAGGTAATTTGTATTTGTATATCTCAGGTACTCTGTCTTTATATTTTCATATTGTCTCTATTTCTCTTCTCTTGTAACCATCGACCTATCCCTTATAAAAACAAAAATAAAATAAAAAGAAAGTGATGAAAAATAAAGAAATTCCATAAAATTAATCAACACACCAATCAACTCTAACTGTATACACAATGTTCCACACAAATGATGCCACATGCCTGCAAGGGAAGTAGGGTACATTTTCTTATCTCTGTTTCTGGGACAAACTTATAGACCCATTATTCTTAGTCTGTCATATAGAAATCCTTTTCTTATTTCCTGTATTTTTTTAGGTATTTACACAAGCCCAGTGTCTTTTATAGTTGTTATATTTGTTTATGATTTTTTTCCACCAGCATAAATATAGCCAGATGGCCTTAAAAATCAGGACACCTATTTTCGCCTGGATATGTTTCAAAATTGACACTGCATCAGTGCACAAGTAGAGCTAGATAATGTGGGAAAAAAACAGTCTCTCTCTTTCTTAATACTTTCAGGGAAAAGATGACTCGATCAAAGCTGAAGATCTGTAGAATATTTGTTCATAGCCATTTCTGGGTTTTTTTTATATTCAAGGATAAAATCCTTATGAGGTGAGAAGTTCCATTGGGATGAAAGCCAGGAAACTGTAGTACTAGAATCCCATGTATTAGACTACCTTTCTTGCTATTCTACTAAATCCTAAGGATTTTTTCAAGTATATGATATATTATAGTTGGGTAATTGTCCCTAAATGTACTTTTGCAAATAATTATTTTAGAGATTGCTAAACTGCAATAATTTTTTTTCTCAACTATGTAAATGAACTTTGAGAAGACAGATGGCTGTTTTAAAAGACTTCCTCTCCTCCCCTTTCCCTGCCTTCTTCATGGAAAATAGAAATGTAGAGTAGGACAGTGAGTCCAAGAAAAAGCTTGGGTCTTTTCAGAGGCAGGCTATATGAATGACTAAACCTACTATTTTAATCACTAATTTTTGTTTGCAAAGCTGTAAAAAAACAGTTCCAGTTGAGTTCTGAGGGTCAGAAGCCAAATTGCCGAGTTTTTAGAAGCAGGAAGAGGAAGTGGAGGCACTGAGTACAGATGGTTTTTTCAAGAGTTGAGCTGAGGTGAGGAAAGATATATAACTAGCTAATAAAGATAATAGAATTGATTAAGATTTTTTTAGAATAAACTTTGGAGCGTTTGTAAGTAGTAACAATGGAACCAGTAGACAAGGAGAGATTTGAAAAATACAAAGAGATGGAGGAATGATAGTGGGAGTATTCTGCTGGAGAAGACAAGATGGTACGGGGTCGAGATTTGACTTAGGAAAGTTGGCCTTCATAAGGGAAAGGAACACTCTTCTATCAGAGACTGGAGGAAAGGAGGAATTTGTGGGAGATGATGTCAGCGAGATAAGAAATAAGGAGAAGGGAAGAAGAGGCAGCTCATGGCAAATTTTGTTGATTTTCTCAATAAAGAATATGACAAAGTCCCTAGCTGAGAGAGTCCCTGGAAGAAGTTATGTTATATACATTTGAGGACAGAATAGAATTTTTGGAACAGCTACTGTAGAAAGAATCAATTAGGGATGAATAAAAGGATTGCCTTTCTTCTGTGAGGGATGAATTGAAATGAATTAACATATGTTTTTAGTGAACTCATTCTGCATTATTTCATCTTTCCTCTAACTTCATTCAAGAATTAGTGAATAAGAATAAAATAGGCAGATAGACAATGGCTGGGGTTTCTTAAGGGAAAAACTGTAGGACGAGGGATAAAAGATTTTTATAGTATAGAGTTGAATTGGTTCACTACTGAGGGCTGGAGGGATTGGAGGTCACAATGAGGACAATATTTAGGAATAGTAAGGAAATGGGAGAGATGAAATGATAGAAAATTATGATCAGATAGTCTTAAATATTATCAGAAGTCTTTAATATAGAAGTGATATATCTGTGGGTAATGGCAAGCAACAGCAAGCTTATAAAAATCTCTATGGATAGCTGCGCTTGAGTAAAAGAATGGGTCATAGAATTTGAGAAGATTGTGGAAAGTGAAAGTTAGGGTATTTGAAAGAATATCATGATGTATGTTGAAGTTTCTTAGAATGAGGGCAGGATTTGGGGTAGAAAAGGAGTCTGTGAAAAGGAGAGAGAATGTCCTGTGAGTCAGTAGGTAATGGCCACCAGAATCTAGATTGGGTGATAGATTTGGATATATTGAATCTTAAGGGATCAGAAGTTGCTGACTGATGGAAGGAGAGGGAGTCTGGAAGTGGCAAAGGGGAGAAAGACATTTCTGACTTCCTCCCTGGGTCTAGTGAGTTGAGGTAAAGGTGAGTTATGAAAGAAGGTACAACCGGTACTGCATATAAAAAAGGATACAATTCATACAAGAAAAGACAGATTTTTGTGAATGTCAGGAGATACAAAAAGCATGAGAGGTAGAAGTCTAAAATAGAAGTTCATTAATTTTTGAGCAGGCACACAGAGTACAGTGAAAGAAGTGGGCAGCTCTGAATGTTGGATGTTGGAAATGTTAAGGTCGAGGTGGAAGGGAATATGGGATCTGACTGAGAGTTGGTTTGGGGAGATGTTTCATTCTTCAGAATGTGGGAGTTCGGTATATGTGGAATGGCAGGAAAAAGAAGATGGGAGTATTAATATTAAAAAGAATATAAGTGGAGAAGAGGACCTCTGCTGATGAAGGAAGGTTCAAGGTCATAGGTGACTTTTGAAATCTGAGCTTATACCTTAACTACAGAGGCAAAAGTCTGGTATTGATGGCACAAGATTATCCAGAGTTAATATGATCTCTATTTATTGCTTCGAATGGCCCTGAGTATAATACATGTGAACTTCACATCTTTGCCAGACTCTAAAGCACTAGATTATTAATCTCTATTGCCCTAAAGATCAGCCCAATGAATAAATGCTACCACTGCATGTCGGTAAGGCAAAATGAGCTCCTTAGCACTTCAGGAGTTTGGCTTTTGTTTACTTTGAGTGAAAGGCACTTCAGGAGTTTGGCTTTTGTTTACTTTGAGTGAAAGTACTTGAGTGAAAGTGCTAAGCCCCAGGCCCAAAGCCCTATCAGGTGTGAAACCTGTGTGGATGTAGATTGCTGACTTAAGAGGGGCCAACTCGGGAACCAATTGGTCTCTGGTCGTTGAGGTGGAACTTGAGAACGCCAGAGGCTTGGCTGCGGGAGAGGCCAGCTAACAGGCAACTACAGCTGAAGCTGAAAAAAAAAAAAAGCCGAAGCAGGAGACCTATGTGAACCCAGGAGTGTGAGCAAGGACTTGAGGCCAGTAAATATGATTTGGCTAAATACTATCTTGTTTTTATGTGGCCTCCTGGTTACTCTTGGGAGGTGGGCCTACTGGGCCTGGAGTCTTTTGGTTAAAATGTTGGAATGGGGATGCTGGTTCCTGAATCTGCTGCTGTGGGGCCTAAATAAATGTTCTGTTGCTTTCTACTTAGAGAATCTCTCATACCTTGCGGTTTTGAACCATTCAAACATATACATGATTACATTTGAGATTATAAATTCGGCCTTCCTACTACATTTGGCGACAAGGTGGATGGGATTGCTAGGTATCTATTTAGAAGCAGAAGAACTTCA
>CM053626.1:142756239-142818838 GCA_028646595.1 Phalanger gymnotis | reverse complement strand
GACTTCAGGATAAGGAAACTCACTCTACCAATGCAAATTATCATCCTCTCTGCAACTTTCAGTTTTGGAGCATTGAGAAACTAAATGACTTCTCCAGGGTTAGACAGCTAGCATATGGCTTTGAGCCCAGTTCTTCAGCTTCCAGGTCACGCTGCCTCTCTGTAGTAGTTTTCATACATAACTGATGCCGCTAGTATTTTCCCAATGATTTAATATTCTGTGTTTATTCTTTTCTGGAAAAAAATCAGTTATTTGACCTACATATTAATAATAATAATTTCACATCAGATCAGATCAGTGATCTTAGTATTAGGCATTATTTAGCTAATTGTAATATTTGGCAGTTATGAGCCACCGGAAATCCAGGAACCAACTAACTTTTATTTAGGCATTAACTCTTTTACTACTATTTTACTATTATCTAAATGGAGAAAATGTATACATTAAGGTTGTAGGATGAATCAAAGTGGCATTACACAGTGGTGTTAGAACTTGTAAGACTATAATGTAATGACTCAAAACACTTCGAATTCATATAAGGACAGATGAGTAATCCCATCTGAGATAATCCTATCATATCAGATCAGTTAGTTAAGATTTTTTGCTGGTTGTGGAAATATCCCTTAGCCACCAAAATTTAAAAGGAAATTATTAAACTGCTAAACGCTCTGAGAAATGGTACTTCATTAGAATTCCCAAACTTTGTTTATTAGCAGCATTTGGGGTGGGGAGGGTCAGCAGCAATATTCTCTATCCATTAAACTTATTATATTTAAACAAGTTTCAAATGAGTCTCACATAGTAAAATAAAGCAAAAATGTGTCATCTGAGATGGAATCCCTCCCCTCAGCTCCTTAAATTTTACCTGACCTGTTCCCATAGAGATAGCCAACCTACTAGAGAAGCTTTTATCTCTTTATTTCAGTGTGAGATCTAATAGTAGTATATCTCCCACCAGGCTAAATATCTCTCTCCCTATGTGGTCCAGTACTTGGGTTCCAAAGTCTTTCCTCAGAGTCCTTCTCCTCCCAATTTAATTTAATTTAATTTGCCTTAAAAACCTGATTCGGACTGTCCAGAAATATGGTGGATTAGTCAGTTTTTCCAAACTACTTCAACTCTCCAGACCTCCAAAATGCAAAATTATGAACCAGATGTTGAATAATTACAGCTAAGTCCACAGGGAAGAGATGACACAACCTCATGAATTAACACTAGAGAGCTGTAATCCTTAGTCACTCAGTACTCCCTCTGCCAGTCTCCACACAGCCAAGGCAAGAGCAAAAGAGCATTTATGCAGGGGCCCATTTCGTTTTCACCTGTGTTGCAAACAGAAACTTTGCCAGAGTGTCCCACTGTCATTTTTACATCTTGTAAGGAATAGAAGACACTGATTGTGTGAAGCCATGCATAGCTGAAGTGGTAGAGTAAGGAGAGACTGAAAACCCTTCAAACATTTGACCGGGTTCCAAGTCTAGTTAGGGATCGCCAAAGCTGAAGAGGCTCTTTAGTAAACACCCTCTCACCACTTCTACAGAGGTGAAAGCAGCAGATGTTGATTTATCCAGTCAAGAAGGAAAGGAGAGAAACAGAGGGAACAATTGGGGATTGGTGCCAGTGTGGGCAGCTGTGCTGAGTCTGACAAAAATGGAATCTAAATCCTCCTAGGGACAATTCTTCCCCACCCCACCCCCCCGCACCCCCGCCACTGCCCCCAAGCAAACAGATAGCAAGGTGCAGGAAACCATGTATTCCTGAAGCAAAACTCCGAAAAGAAAGGGGAAGCATATGGGAGTGGAGGATGGGGTGAGACCCTATGGCAGCAGAGTAACATCAAAGTAGTTTAAGTATAAAAACTAGTTACAGAGAGATGTATCGACTTAATATAGGAAGGGGACAAAATATTTTAATAGAAATAATAAAGAGCAAATGGAGAAAAACACAAGCCTAACTCATAACTTAAGGCGAATGGACTAAACAATCTAATAAAATGAGAAACAAAATAAGAAGATAAATCTCCACAAACTCTTAGATGTAAGTAACACTTGTGAAATCAAAATGAGAAGCTAGAACACATTTACTATGCATTAGGTGAATACAAAAGAAACAGAGGTTGAAATCATACTATTCAACAAAGCAAAATTTGTAATTCATGATAGAAATAGAAATAAACAAATATGTAATATACTTAAAGGACCTACAGACAACGAATTAATTTCAATGTGAAGCATGTATGCAACAAATTTCATAGCATCTAAATTCATAAAGGAATAATTTGCATTTATTGAAAAAACATATTAATACACTATTCGCAGGAAACTACTGTTCTTCTCTCAGAACTGGACAAATCTAACTTGTAAACAAAAGAGAAAACATTGAACTTAACATTATTGTTGGAGAATTTATAAATGAAAGACTAATGGACTATTTTTAATGGGAATATTATGTAACATGCATATTTCCCAACAACTCATCTCACATTTCCAAAAAAAATAGAATATAGCACAAAGAAATCATGAGTATTGTCAAGCAAAGATACACATCTGTTATAGTCCAAAACACAATACAAATAGTAATCAATATGGGAGCATAAGGACAAGACACAACCTAAACGCAGATATGGCATCTAGAAAATGGGGTGGGTCAAAGAAGAAATAATGGAAGTGGTTAATAACCACAAGAAAAAACAATGTAATTGTAAGATAACCAATATATCTTAGATACATCAAAAGAAGAATTGTATCCCTAAACAATGCATTAAAAACAAATAATAAGAGATGACCTTTACATAGTACTTTAAAATTTCCAAAGCACATTATATTGTATCATTTGATCATTATATGTAGTTGTTATTATTAACATTTTTCAGGTGAAGAAACTAAGACTGAAAGAGTTTAAATTACTTGCCCAGAATCACATAGCTAGTAAATGTCTGAGGAAGGATTTGTACTCAACAATTACTGACTCCAAGTATCATGTTCTCTCCTCAAGCAATCTGTTGTTGTTCAGTTGTTTCAGTAACATCTGACCTTTTGTGACCCCATTTGGGGTTTTCTTGGCAAAGATACCGGAGTGGTTTGCCATTTCCTTTTCTAGCTCATTTTACAGATGAGAAAATGAGGCAAACATGATGAAGTGCCTGGTGTCACCTAGCTTCTAAGTGTCTAAGGCCAAATTTGAACTCAAGAGGATGAGTCTTCCTGACTCCAGGCCCAGCATATTATACTGCCACCTAGATGCCCTCAAGGCACCCAATTGCCTAGAAAACTAACAAACAAACTTAAGATAAGCATAAAAGAGAAAATCTTGAAAAGTAAAAGTGAAAGAAATAAACAAACAAAAATGCTGTGGAAATGATAAAACAAAAGTTCTTCAAAAACACTAACAAAGTTATTAACATTTAGCTAACCTGATTGAAAAAGAGAAGAAAATGAAATTAACAAAATTAAAATTCATAAGGTGGTGTGATGACAAAGAACAAGTGAAAAATGATCAGATCTACCATACACAGTTGTATGGTAACAAACTTAGAATACACAAGAAACAGAGGATCATTTACAAAATTATGAAATATCCAAGTTAATGGAACCTCAGCTAGAGATCTTAAACAATCCAATTTCAAGAAATGAAATTGAACTAGTTGAAAAAAGAACTACAAAAGAAAGAATCTTCAAGTCCAAATAGATTTACAGAATTTTTCCTTCCTTCTTTCTTTCCTTCCTTCCTTCTTTCCTTCCCTCCTTCCTTTCTTCCTTCCTTCCTTCTCTCATCTCTTTCCCTTTCTTTTCTCCTCTTTCTTTGTTTTCTTTCTCTCACTTTCTTTACTTCCTTTTTCTTTCTTCTTTTCCTCCATTCCTTCTTTCCTTTCTTCTTTTCTTCTTTCTTTCCTTTATTTCTTTCTCATAATATGACATGAATCTTTAATAAAAACCCTACAAAGCATAGAAAGAGAATCACCTTCACAGAATATGATAAAAAGAATACCCCTTTCCTCAATGTGATTTCATATAGTTTTAGAAATGATAGAAATATGAATTACAAGATAATGTTATTAAAAGCATGAAGATAGAAAGAGAAGTAAGGCTATCTTTTATATTTATATTTACTGATGACAAGATGGTTTATGTAGAAAATCCTAGAGACTAAGAAAAGTAACTGTGACACTTAATTGCTTCAGGCAAATAGGAGGAAACAAAATAAACCTCCAAAGTCAATAAGGACCTGTAAAGCTACATCAAGAAATACCAAACAATACTAAAGATCTATAATAATATAATTACAAAGTCCTTGTTAAAGAAATGTAGGATTATAAATGACTGGAAAAATATTCGATACTTCTAGATTTCCCTGAATTAACATATTTTGATAGAATTGGTCTACTGCTTGATATCAGACAATCAAAATTAATGTATTTTGGTAGGACTCGCTTACCAATCATAGAAAGCATATCATCAAACTCTTGCTGTCTCTTTCTACACACATATACACACACACACACACACACACACACATATGTGCGCACGTGTGGAGTTCCAATCTCTATGTGCCTATCAGCTTTGCAAAATCATTAGAGATGTTGGTGCTGTTGCCATCTGTTTCATCATTGGATATTATTTCTGAAGTTTATATTAACCAAGCTTATATAGTGCTCATTATATGCCAAGCACTTCACAGTTCTTACTCCATTTGATCATCACAACAACTCTGGTAGGTAGGTGCTATCAAAGTTACTTGCCTAAGACCTCAGGTCTTCCTGACTCCAGGCTTAGCACTGTATCCACTGTGCCACCTAGCTGACTCATTGTGTGTGTGTGTGTGTGTATAGTGGAAAGTTGTATGAGTTAGAGTAGAAATGAAAAGCCTTGGAGATAGGAAAACCTGGCTTCAATTCCTTACTATCAACAAGGTCACAAAAAATAAATAGACAAAAAAGAAATCCTAATAGTCATGTTACCATGATTATGGCACCTCCCAGTGTCATACCAGTACTCCCAGAAATTTTTTTCAGACTATAAGATATAGTCACTAATCTGCATCAATGGAAAAGTTTTTACATTGTGAAATTTCTTACACTGATACATTCTCAGATTATGACAAAAACTTTATGTGTGTGCATGGATTTCATTTTTTCATGCTATTTAGTAATTTAAAAACTACTAAATGACATGTAAGTCAATATACTAGTAATTTTAAAGAATACAAATATGAGGAAGATAAGATGTCTAGGAGAAAATAAAGAACAAATGAATTAACTATAACTCAAGGAATAATATGTCATAAAAATACATTAAAAAGTAAGAATTTCAAGAAGTGATATATTTTCTTTATTTTTTTAATTCAATTCTGTTTTCTCATTATCCTTGACCATATCAGTCTCACACAGCTCTTCTTAAACTCTAGGGTTGCTGAAATAAGAAAAGGGGTCACTAGTGGAAAAAGTTTAAGAAGCCTTGTTTATAAAAGACAGTTTCTCTTCCCTTAATGTAGCTTAAGATCCTATTAAATACATGCACGTGCACATACTCACCCACATGCACACTACCTTTTTAAGGATAAGCAAATGTTAAGTGCCATGAATAAACAGTTTCACTGTGAAGTTATTATTTTTGCTTTCTGCTGTCCTCTCTTATGCCTTTGCCAATATCACTGACACTATTACCTCCTTGTCATCCTCGAAGTACCCATTGACAATCTTCCCTTTTCTCAAAACTTATTTTTAAGAAAAAGTTCTGAAACTCGATCATATAAAATTAGAGCGTTCTATGATCTATAAGATACTTTCTAGCTCTCAATCTATGATTCTGTATACTGGTGGTAGAAGAGGTTGAATGCATTGCCTTTTCTGAGAGAATTTGCTTTTTAACTTAAAAGAATCTAACAAAATATGGAATTTCAGACTTCAGCAAGTTGACTTGGAAATTAGATCTGGGGGAGTTTGAGAATATATGTTAGCATTTCTTAAGTTACTTGACACAGGTGTTTTTAGGTTATCCATGTTGTTCAGTCATTTTAGTTGTGTCTGACTCTTAGTAACCTCATTTGGGGTTTTCTTGGCAAAGACGCTTGAGTGTTTTGTTATTTTCTTCTCCAGCTCATTTTATAGATAAAACTGAACCAAACAGGGTTAAATCACTTTTTGGGGGTCACACAGCTAGTGAATGTCCAAGGCCAGATTTGAACTCGTGAAGATGAGTCCTCCTGACTCTAGGCCTAACACTCTATCCACTGTGCCACATAATTGCCCCAGATTATCCATGAGGCCATATTAATAATAAAAATAATATAATATAAAATTTTAATATTGACATTTTATAATTTAAATTATGCCCCAAATTTGCAGGTTTGATATATCTTATTTGGAAATTAAAAATAATAGTTTTAAATGGCTACTGATAAAAGGAAAGGTTAGAAACATCAAAAATGATTAGAATGTTAACTTTACAAATCATCTCCTAAGGAATAATATTGTTAGACTAGAGACAGTAAAGTTGGAGAGAGAAAACAAGCAAACACAGACTATCCAGGCAGTATAGACAAAAGCAAACAGAGCTTTCTATATGGTATACGCACGCTATTGCCCAAGTCAATCAGGAAATCATTTGTTTGTAGGGACATTTTCCAGACCTCAAACCATTCCCAGGCATGCTTCCCCTCACCCCTCACAAGTTGCTTTCCAATGCTTATTTTGTACTAGGTGATCTGTTCCACACAATCCATTTCCTCTTCCTTTAGCACCATTTCCTGAAGGTGTCGCTCAGTAGTTTTTTCATACTCCTCATCTGACCTGCAAAATATCTTTCTCCAATACAGTTTTCCAGATGTCTTCATTGATGCCTTTCTTTGCTTAGAAAGGAGCACCACTAAATAAAATGTGATTGTCAGATTAGGTGGGACTTTCCCCCTTTAGTCAACTTGTGAATTCTGATATATGGTATTTTAGTGATTATGCAATTTTTAAAGAATAAAGTTAGAGAATTCCTAATATAATCTCTATCTATACAGAACCACTTATTGGTTGGAAAAAATCATTACAAAATGAATAATGTGATAATTTTAATAGAATTTTCTTTTACAAGTATTTGATAAAGTATGGTTTTCTTCCACTTGGAAGGTTATTGTAGGGATATTGGTAATGCTACTCAGAGGCAATATTTAATTTTCTCAAATATTTTTGTAGACTGTGTGTATTGCTTTTGTAGGTCATGTGTACAAGTTATCTAAATGTGGCTTATAGGGAAAAATGAATAAATGTTTCTGGAATTTTGTCCAGTCTTCAGAGAAAAAGACTTTGATTCATGCCTGGGTGAGAGCAGGAAGAGGGGCCAGGAGGCTAGCAACATTTCTTACCTCAACAACAGGTATTGGCCAAAATATTGTTAGCTTAAGGGAATGAATTTTTAAAAGTTCTATGCTACTTTCCTAATGTCTATGCCTTAAAAAGCAAGGAGTAATACCCAAGTTTACATCCAAGAGATTAACTTGACTTCTTCCTCCCAAACAGTTACTACTAAAGAGACCATCAAAAATAGCAAATAGTAAATAAACCTGTTTATCTAATCAAAAACCTAACAGAAACAAGAGGAATTATACAGATGAAAATACACCAGACAATAATACAATAATACAAACGAGCTTTCCCACTGAGAACAAGGTATCTTAGCTCAATAAAGAGAAAAACTTCTATCTCAACCAAGAAGAAATTCCCTGAATTTTATAGGGAGGACCTCTCAAAAAGACAGATTTTCTCTTGCACTATATCTGGGAGAAAGAAGAATGTCTTTACTCTTCACACCAACTCTATCCACCGTTAGTCCTCTCTAAGAGTGAAGGATGAACGATATTAAACAACAAATCTCCATCCACACAAGCACACAACTTGAGTCATCATTCTCTGCACTAATGAGGAGAGTAATATTTAAATGATCCAGACTTGAAACCAGGGTTACATTACTTTCTAAATAACTAAACTAAATAACTAGACAAAATTCAGGACTATGTCTCTTGAATATCGATAGGAAATCTGACTCCACATCATTTCTATCACTTCTATTTCTAATCAATGAGGAATAGAAGAAAAACTATCATTTATGGGCTACATTTTATAAATTCTTCAAATTCAACTCCCTTTCTTTATTATATGTCCTCACAAGTCCTGTACAGAAAAAAAAATTCCACCTATTATGCTTTGTGATCTAATTTGAAATGTTGATAAAACTGTATAATACAATTAAAAAGCTGCAAATCACATCTTTTTTGAAAGGGCAATGTCAATCTTACCTTCTCTTCAACTACCAATTTTCTTTAGTAATACCCTACATTGGGTATATAGTATCTTGAAAGAGGAGACATTTATAGTGCACAGTACCTGTGTTTGAACATATGTCATGGAAAGCAAGGAAATCAGTAGCTTATAGCAGGTAAATGATTTTGTTGTTGTTCAGTCATTTCCAGCTCTTCATGATCCCATTTGGGGTTTTCTTGGCAAAGATACTGCAGTGGTTTGCCATTTCCTTTTCCAGCTCATTTTGCAGATGTTGAAACTGAGGCAGACAGGGTTATGTGACTTTCCCAGGGTCACACACCTGCTAAGTGTCTGAGGCCACATTTGAGTTCATGAAGAGTCTTCTTGATTCCAAGCCCTTGATTCCAAGTGTATCTAACTACCCTAAGGGACTGTATAATTTATTTTTACCTATGAAAGAAGAGTGATGAGATCTGGTTTATAGAGTATCAGAGGACTGTGAGGAGAAAAGTTTCTGTGTAGATACAGTATGTTTGTGTTTTTGCCAGTGCCAAACAAAGTTATTACAAAGATTGGAACTAATGTGTTCTGATTCCATGTCTGGCTTTGTCATTACTTCCATATTTCTTGTTTCCTCTTAATTTTTTTAAGTTGAAAGAACAGTACCCTAACTTTTCAAAAATCAACAATAAATTTGTCCAAAGTTAAGCTATATCCTATCTTTATTCTTTCTGGGTCTTCTCCTTTGTCTTTTGATTTGTTCATTGTCTTAATCTTTTTGTCCTTTGTTGTATCCTTCTATTTGCAGTCATTCTTACCTTTTTATAATTGTAGGCATTGAATAAATCCATCCCTAAGGACAAACACACCTAAAGGACTCAGCACTTTGAGTTGAGGTACAGGAAAGACTTAGAGATCCAAGTTAAATTTTTATTTCTTCATTATTAACAACTCTATAGCACTGGAAAGAAAAAAAAAGGTCAGTATTTTCAGTTCTCTAGAGTGGGAGAAGACACTGGGCTTCTAGGTACCAAGAATCTGGGGAGCTTTCATTATAGTTTTTAATGTTTTCAGAACCAGGAAAATGTGTAATCGACCCTGAAAATCTTTAGGAAAGAAAAGAACACAAAATGAAAAAAAAGTATCTTACAGTTCTAATATTTAAATGTTTTCACATTGTCATTTACATTTTAAGACTGAAATGTAAAATAAAGATGTTAAACCTAACTTGTAATTATAGAACATAACAAATAGTTACACAATTGTAAAAGGAAAAATTATTTTATAGGCTCATAGCAACATAGATTTAGAGAGATAAGATGAGACCTCAGATGTCATCTAGTCCAACTCCCTTAATTTATAAATGAAGAAACTCTGTTCTTGATAGGTTAAGTGACTTGTTACTTGAATGAAACTGTAGCAAATACAGAGTTAAAGAAAAGGAACTTGAGAAAAGTTGACAATCAAATGACATATAAAAATCTTAACAAGATAATACACGCCTCCCTCCCCCAAATGATGTTGGAATAATAATTTCACTATTAACCTAAGCAGTCCATACTGCATGGGGGGAGGGACACTTTTATATACTCTATTTTCAAAACATTCATATATATTTCATTTGAGCTTCAGAATAGTTTTCACAGTGTAATAATTATTATGTAAAAATTGAGACTTAAAAAGCATAGAAAATATGCTTAACATATTTACTAGTTTTTCCGCATAGGGAAAAATGGCTAATACAGTGGGGGATACCTGCAGGATTCATAGAGTTCTTGATAGACTAGAACATTGGACTGAATTGGAGAAGGTAAGAATGGAATAGGTGTATGTGTTTATATGTGTGCATATCTGCATACAGACATACATATAAACTTACAGTTTATTTTCCTCCCTTGGGTAGCATATGTTATATATGTATTTATATAACATATATATTTATATAACATATACATATACATATAACATATATATATTTATATAACATATACATTTATATAACATATATAACATGTATTTATATAACATATGTTACATTGTAGCATATGCTACCCAAGGGAGGAAAAATAAACTATAAGTAAAAGTGGAGCCTTGGCTAGATAGTGGTTCCCGCTCTCTGGGAGTTTTAGTGTATTTCAGGTTCCCTGTGAACATAGGTTCCAGGGTGGAACATGGCAGCCAAAAAGAATCTAATGCAATCACTGGATGCATTAAGATGTCAACAGTGAGAAAAAAGGAGGTGATAGTCCCTCTTCACTCTAGTCAAACCATATAGAGAATGTTGTCAAGCAGAATGTCCAAAGGCAGGATAAAAGGATAGTGATAAGCCTTGTGATTGTGCACTACGTTAACAGATTCAAAGAACTGAGAATATTTTGAAGGGAAGACAATAGAGTTGTTCTCAAGTATTTTATAGATCCAGGATCATACAAATCTGGGAGTCCATTTTGAGTTTCTCTTGGCAACGTCAAAATTTGAATGATTTTTCTGTCTCAAAAAAAGAGAATGGGGAGATCTTCAGCTAAGGCTAACAGGACATAAAATATATAAAGAAAAATCAAAACTTTTTTATTATTTTTGAGGCCTCTACCTTTCCTGAAGGACTAGAATACAGTCCCTTCCTCCTCACCCTACCCAACCAACTTTCCCCAGAAAAGGGTGAAAGAATTTAGAATTGCTAGAGGGTCAAAGAAAACACCTGGTGAATTTCAATTTATTTGGGCATTGAATAGCTGCTGAAGACTTTTAGTGACACTTTGGGGTTAAAGCCTCTAAGGGGGCAAGGAAAAAACTTGAGGTCACTAGGTCACTAGTGATAGTCAACCTCCTATCTGGGGATGGGTGGAAGACCTTCACAGTATGTTTACCTCATAGTATCTATGAAAAGTAAGGTTCTAGTTTATTTCTCATTGTTTATCCTTTTCAGCTCACATAGTTCCCAATTTCAGTCAAGTTTTATAGATGGTCCAAGAACTGACTTATTATTCTGTGCATTGGACACTGATTCTTCTGCTTCTTGCAGGATAAAATGGTTTCCTAGAGGGGCAATGCAGTTATGCAGAAATCTGTCTATGAAACCAAGCTTATATGTTTTTGGTGAAATTTCTCATCTCTCTGTCTCTTGTTCTAATCTCTTTTCAGTTTTCCAGCCTACATTTTAATGCAAGTCCTTTAGTTCATGGATCTGAACTTTTGGCAAATGTTATAATAATGATCAATTTCATTTCTTATTAAAGGATCCTCCTTTCCACAGTTTTTTGGAGCATGGAAGAAGAAGTAAGAGCTTGATGGACTGTTATGTAAAAGATAAATTAGATTTGTTCTGCTTTGCCCAAAGTGAAATCTTACTGGTTTAAGCTTATAATTCCTATACTTTCCATCCTAATGTGCCATTCCCATATTGCCCTTCATGTAGAAGGGAAAACTAAATGTCAGTTAACAAAATATTCTCTGACCTCAAATTGCAGAAAGGAGAATTTCAGCTTAATTTAAAGAAAAAAAACCCAAACCTAATAATGAGTTGTCCAAAAAAGTGGAATGAGTTGTCTTAGTGGTCTTAGGGTTTCTTTCACTAGAGGTTTTGAAGACTGCATAACCACTTCTTAGAGAAGTTAGAATGGATAGTCTCTGGTTAGACTGAAGTCTCTACAATCACTTCCAACTGTAAAATTATTTGATACCATCATTGGCATAAGCCAGATCACATTGGCAAGTATAGTACACATTTGGGAACCACAAAAGATGTTTGAACAGCAGAATGATACCATTAAATAGGTGCATTGGGAAGAGATATGAGAGTGGACCAGGTATTTGATCCATAATACGTTGTATTATAGTTTGTGTGTTTTCCCTTTTAGACCACAAGTTCTATAAAGACAAACGCTGTGTCTTCTCTCAAATTTTGTCTTGCCTGGCATTTAGCACAATACTTAACATGTTTGGTGAATTAAATTAAATTGAATTGGGGAAAAGATTTCATTAAAAAAAGAAAAAGACTAACATTTAACCTGTTGTCTTTTGTTGGTACTTCTTGAATACTTACAGATATTATGGGTTTTAAAAATGACAATAATAAGAAAGGATGAATACATTTTTTTTCTTAAATTAGGGTTGACATTAGAGAATACTGTTGACTGACACAACTTCCTTTTTATATGAAGAGCAATATGTGAAGGGCATATTAGTAGGGAAAATATAGGAAATATAGGCTTAAACCCTTAGAGTTCACTTTGAGGTTAAAGAGGAATATTTGCTTATTGCCGAAAACTCTTTTTTCTTTTTTCAACTGGAGGGGATAAATTTCTCACAGCTAGGTCATTACCATGTGTTGACCTCTTCCACTCAAATTTTTCCCATTTGCGAACTTGTTAGATGGTTCACAAGTTGTAGGAGCAATACTTAACCTCTCCACAGTCCCCAATTTCCCTCTTTTATTTAATTTATATATTTTTTTCAAATTCTTATTGGCATTCTATTTGAAGTGCTTAAAGTACAGAAAGTCACTAAGAAGAGGGCTGGAGGTTGGCACTGGATAAAAAGACAACCTTGAACTAATTTTAAAGTCTGCAATTAGCATGGATCACAATGTGGCAAGTAAAGGTTTTAATGATAGACCGGCCCAGGCCTTGAGGTAAATTATGCATAATTATTCATAACTGCTATTTTTGGCTTGCCTGCTTTCGTCCTAGACCTCTGCCTGAGGAAACAATTTGAAATAATTAGTGTGTTAGTGCATTGACAATGATGAATGAATTGAATACTTCTTGTGCCAAATACAGATCTTGATAAGAAGCAGATAACTTTGGCAACTGTGGTATTTTTGTTATTTAAATGCCTCAAAGTGGAAAACGTCTCTTCATTTTCTTGGGCTAACATATTTGAGTTAATGTCTAGACATCTCTAGTCTTCTGGTTGTCATGATTTTAAAAAATGCTTTTGGTGTTATAAACTCCTAAATCCTGTTTCATTGTGTCCACTTTATTTATATTTGTAATTTTGGGGACTTGGGGTACTTGTGAGTTCTTCTTATTGAAAACACATAGGTTTTATTTTTTAATTGAGAATTGTTCAGAATCTTCCATATAAAGGCAGAATGTCTTAGAAAAATCTCCTCAACAATGTACACCTGATTGGTTTTCATAATATTAGAGTAAAATAACTTCATTTCATCATATGCTGGATTATTTCTATTCCAGGGCAGAAACATAGAAGCCAACATATTGTTATCATATTTGACAATTTTCACAGATTATAATAGCTATATATTGCAATTGGTATCAGGAAATAAAGGGTATAAAACTGGCAGATAAAATAAAGACACATCAGAGATCTGCCTTTCTAATTAATTGTCTCAGAAATCGTATAAAGCCTCTTCCTTAATTAAGCAAATACCTTGAAACACAATAACTTCACATTTTTCAGTAGAATAGACATCAACAATTGCCTCTGTCATTCTTGGCTGGAAGCTTTGACAAGCAGCCAGCTAATCTTTGTTTTGGTGAAAAAGCCCCAGTCCATTACATTCGCCAGCATGCAAAAGCAGACTTCCTTCAGCTAGAAATGTCTCTGTGTCTTGATTGTAAAGTAATGTAAAATAAATATTAAAATAACTTTTTGATTGCTAGACAACCCTTGGAATGGGTACTAACTGAATTGTGTTCAGTTATAACCTTCCTATCTGTTTCTCTTGATCATTCATCTTTTACTATCCAGAATCAGTGCATGTGGGACTTCATAGGACTTTCAAGAAGCAGAGGGTTCTGTGCCAAAGGTTTATGTGCATTTTCTATGCATTTTCCCAGAGGGGATGGGGTACTTCTTAGCTTTGTCTTGAGCTGAGTTTCTTGAACTTTGCAACTGTTCTGCCTTGTTATATAGCATTTAAAGATGAGAGGTTCAGCATTGTCGTGCATACTTTCATATACCATTGCCTTCTTTTGAACAATTCAGTTTAGATTGTGAATGGACTGCTCATACAACATTGTACCTTAGTACATAATTATCATGTGATCAAAAGATTCTGTATTTTCTTCAAATTGTTTCACCAAAATATAGAGGAATCGAGCATGTTTTGTTCTCCTATATTATGGCTCATCAGCTATCAAGTAGCATATACTACAAAAAAATCTCACACACCTGATCAGCAAAACAACAACTTTATCAGATATAGCAAAACAAAGTTTTGTTGTTATTGTTGTCTGTTTGAATGTTAGTTTGTTTTTGTAAAGTAAAAGGCACATCACAATCTGAATTCAAAGCCATCAACCTTGAGATCAAAAGTCAAAGTGAGACATGTTTTCCAGTTTAGAGAAAGACAAATATCACATATCCCTAAATGCATCAATATCAATATACTGTCAAGTGTTGGTGCAGATTTACCTTTTTTGAAATGATACATTAAAAATAATGATAGTACTTCATGTGAAGGACTTGGTAAATCAAAGAAAATAGGTCTTGTTTTATATTACTTCAAATAGTGTCAATAGATGTGATAGTATTTTTTAATGTTGTTAATGATCATATAAAGTCCATCAGAATAGGAAATAATTGAGTTAGATTTTTTTCTCATTTAGTGCTATAATTGTAGAAGGTACAGAATTGAAAATTGCATTTGTTTGCACAGATAAGGCTCTTATTTCCTACTATATTCACCCTCTCTCTCTCATACCTGACATTTATCTGGCAAATGATTTGTGTATTTGAAATAGATCCCATTTGGTATGTGTAAATCATCAGAACGAAGACTCTGGGGACATCACGATATCTTCATGATCCAGTGCCCCCTAAACCCCGCTTCCCCACCATCTTGTCAATAAAGGTATATTGACATTGCTGGTGATAGGTAATATTTGCCGGTATTGCTTTATTTGATCCTCACAACAGCTTTCTGTGATAGGTGCCGTTATTTTCCATTCATATGTGTGTACATATACATACATATACATGCATATGTGTGTTTATATATATAAGAGAGAGAGAAGAGGAGAGGAGAGGGGAGGGGAGAGGAGGGGGAGGGAGGGGAGGGAAACTGGGGTGAGAGAAGCTAGGTGACTTGTCCGAGGGCGCACAGCTATTAAGAATCTTAGGCAGGATAGGAACTCGGGTATTCCTGACTTCAAGTCCAACACCATGCAACCTAGCTGCTTATAATGAAACTTCCATTTATTTTAGATAGATGCTCCCATTTTTTTCCTTGTAGTCAGCATGAGGGAGTGAAAACAGGTACCTGTACTTGAAGAATGAAAAATGATTGTTTACTTTTTCCAATTCTTTTCATCAATGAAATCCTAATTGTTTTGTCTCAGACAGGAAAAGGAAGCAAAATATTTATTAGTTTTAATTATATATAAGAAGGTTCTCTTTAGCATCTGTTACTGACTAGGTACGTGTGTGATTCTGAGCAAGTCTCCTCTATTAAATGAAGGAGAAGAGTTAGATGATATCTAAGATCCTATTTAGCCCACAATTCTCTGATTTTATTATTTTTTTAAATACACGTTCTTAGGCTAGGATAAATTAGCCTTATAGATCTTGATGTTTCAGAACATGAAAAACTGCTTTGAAAGTATAATTGAAGAAAGGTTCTTTTAGTCACTGAAAACTCACAAGATGAGAAATAACAGGTCCCTCTTAGCTGGGTTTGTTGCAGTTAAAACCCTGGTGAGTTCTAGTTCATGGCTTCAACATAGCAAAGACATACTTTGAAAGAGTTCTTTCCTGAAGCTAGTCAAATCTCATTAAAATAAATACTAAAGGCTTGTTATCTTTCTAAGCCAGGACAAAGAAGGTAGGCATTCACTGAAGCAAACAGACAATTTCTTTTTTTCTTTATGATGGCACCAATTGATTTATTTCTCGCTTATGTTGCAATAATGATGCCATAAGGAGGCCGAAGTTGATTTTGAATATGCCTGCTTCGTATGCATTACATTTCGGGCTTATGGCACCGTATCCTAAGAGAGTGAAATAAATCATCTTGAATATTATGCTGAGAACCATTCACATGTTATTAGTTCGATGAGATCTTGTGTACTTTAGGGCACAGCTTTATGGTTCTTTTTACAAGTTGTCCTGTTTCTCAATATAACCATGATTTCAGGCAGGACCAAGAGAGGTATCTGTTCTTACAGTAGCTGAGCTTTACAGTTTGAGGCCATGTCTAAGGTACTATTGAAAACATCTAGAAAGAGGTAGTTCTAAGAAAAAAAAAGACCACCCATCTGATTTCAACAGGGCTATGTTTAAATGTGAGTCTTATTAGGGACTTGCATGTCATCCATAACATTTCCGTGGAGGCATTGTTGTGTAAGTCTGCATATAATCTCTCTATAGACAGAAGCCCTCTGTTAAAGAGGAAGAGATTTTAAATCTGTCTTCTGTGGGATAGATTACAGTTCCTCCCCTTTTATTCCCCCCTCTTTAAGACTTCCCTCCCTACCCTCACAACCCCTCCCCCCTTCAAGTTTTAAGCCATCAATCCATTTGGTTAAATGTCTTTGGAAAGTGAGGTCATTAGCATATTGTTATAAATGCTAATGGTCTGACACCAAGGATGGTTTTTTTTTCTTCTTTTATGGTTGTTGTTGTTGTGAACATTATGTGTCTAAATGGAGAAACTCTTCCCCATTCATATGATAGCTCTGGTCCTTCATTCACATGTCAGGAGCCTATTGTGTGACTGAACTTTGTCAGGCATTGCTACATATTTAGTGGTAGCAGCTTGCAGTTGAGGGCTGGGAAGAGGGCTGTTGGGTATGGGGGAGATACTGGCTTTGGCAGCCAGGTGGTAGCCAACTGACTAGTAACTGGCACACAATTTAACCTAACTCAGCTGCACCCCATAGTCAAGGCTATGCTACAAAAAGGCCACATGTGTCCTTAGTAAGCTTCATTAACTCCTTTGGATAAGCCTATACTCCTCTGACATATTAATTAGTTGCCATGCTTTCTCTTACTCCGAATTAACCTTTGCCTTGGTCAACTTGCTTCAAATTATGGATAATAGTGAAGCTGTTAGAGGAATATTTATGCAAAGTGACTGAAAGATCTTTTTTCACTGAAGGAAGAAGTGAATGCTTCGTATTATTGGGACACAACTGGACTTTTTATTTTATGTTGATTTTTAATGTAATCAGTAAAGAGAACATGAGGGCAAAAGACCATTAGGTTAAAAATACATTAAGAAAGTGATAAAGTCTCTATTTTTGCATACCATAACAAATTAATCATTCTTTAATGTTGAGGTTGTGAAACATATCAAGTGTTTCCTTTTGCTTCTGTCTTCCTAATGGAAAAAAAGAAAGCAGTGAAACCACACAACTCTGAAGATGTCTGTGCCTCGTGAGATGACAGGAAGGATCTGGACAGGTGATGAAGCTATAATTCAATATTTCCTATTACTCCCCAAGTTTTATAAGTTTTATGATTTTCAGAATGATGAAGACAAATAGTAAACAATTCAAAATGAACAAAAGAAGTAAAATATATGAAATGTAAACATTTAGTGACACATTGTTGCTCTACTGGGGTGCATTTAATGATGCAAAATGTACATGCCCCAGGGATACCATGAATAGGTACAGTATAGACTGATTTTGGTAATGGATGACTCCAGCTATTTTGTTTGATTCTTTTTAAAATTAAAGAACTTTCTTGAATGACAAAGACCTTGACATATGTCTTCTGAAGATGTAAATTGATTCAGAAAAGTATAAAATTGAAGATACTTACGTATATTTGGGGGTCAGTGGTAAATCTGCATTCATATAATCCCTCTTTTGACTTCTCCCCACAGATTTGGGTCAACTCGACAGAATAAATACAGGTTTGTGTTTGCCAGGTCTGGTGTATTGTAAATCTTTCAGTTTTAGCTCAGCTATACATTTAAGTAGAATGGTAATTTTAAAGGAAAAAAAAACCAAAGAAACAAGTGCAACACTTTGCATTATTCTAATTATTGTTTAAATTTTTTAGAATTTTATTAATTGGACAAAGCTGATGCTTTTGAAAGCAAGTTTTGCTGTGTATTTAAATATGTGAGCAGAGAAAGAGCTTGTGTTCAAAACTCAGTAATGAACATAGCTTCTGCATACTTTGATGTCAACATAATTACATTGTTCCCAGAAGGAGGTTCATTAGTATAATTCTTATTCAGGCTGCCTCTAAAATAAGCAAAGCCCTGTGACAATTCATTGGGACCCAAAGATATGTTGTTTAACTTAAACTGTATAAAAATAATATATTGCTACCTGCCAGGAGAATGGATACTTTTAAAATTCAGCTGTTTCCTGGAAGACATGCAATGAAAAGGGAGAGTGACCTCAAAAGCTACTGCAGAAAATAAAAATAAAGAACATTTTAAAAAATAAATTTATCAGCACACATGTAGACTGTTACACTATAAAAGATTTAGTAGTTTAGCATTAGACAAAGTGGGTTTGTGTATATTTTTACATACTGGAGCCAGGACAAAGTGAAAAGTTATTTTAATGATTAATGAAATTATTCAGAACCATTGAACAATTGCTGAGTATCTACTGTGTGCTGGTCACTGAATAGCAATTAATTTTTATCTTAGTATTATGTGAAAGTGCTTTATGACATTTTTGTTTTCACTTCCAATTATATTTACACTGCACAAGATATTTTAAAACACAGATGGTATATTATGTTTCTTGAATATGAGGGAGTTTTAACTTCTTTGCTCAGCTTTCTTCCTAGTTTTCTGCATGACCCGAGGAACAACTCAAACAGTTAGATATAGTAATAAAATGGGAATAATTATTTCTCCCTCAAAATGTGTTATGACCTTCTTTAGAAATATTAATATCAAAGCTACTGTTAACAATTATTTCTACTCCTCTTTCTCTTCCTCTTTTATTTCCTCATTTTCCCATTTCTTCTTCTTGTCCTTTTCTTTTTCCTCTTTTTTAAAAATTCCCCTCCTCTCCTTTTCTTCTTCCTCCTTTCCCTTTCCTAGAAAACAAGATTACTATGGAACACATAGTGAATATATTTCCTTTAAGTGGAGAGGGTCTATTTTGTAATTTTCATATGATTAGCATGGGTACGTGTAAGTTTTGAATCTTGCTTTTGGAAACAAAATGTTGGAAGGCTTGACTTGACAGTGGGTCAGATTCACTCTATTAACTGATAGTATTATTAATCAGACCATCAACATGCATTTACTAGGCACTTTCTCTGTGCCAGACATTGTGTTAGATGCTAGGAATATAAACACAACAGTGAGACAGTTATGTTCTATTTGTGATACATGTCCATAAATAAGTAAATAAAGGATAAATGTTTAAAATACACAGTGATGTGGGGATGGCATTAAAAGATTGTTGAAATATAAAAGATTTTTTTCAAGGGGAATACAGTTGAGCTGAACCTTGAAGGGAGCTATGAGTGCTAAGAGGTAAAGGTAAGAAGAGAGAGATCTCCTGGCAAGGGCAATATTGGCTTGAGTGAAGTGGCCATTGGGGAGTAATGTGCAATTAGGTGCAAAGAGAGACTGAAGTGAGACTGTGAATGACTTTGTATCTCAAATAGAAAAGTTTGTATTTTATCCTAAAGTAATAGGAAGCCACTGAAGGGTCTGAAGAAGAAAAATGGTCAGATTTGAATTAGCAATAATATCAAAATATAGCCTGGTTCAGTAGTTCATGACATATTGGGTAAGGTGGTGGTGTGGAAAAGAGGAGGTCATAGGTATAAAAAGGTAGAATTGACAAAACTTGGACAGTTGATTGTACATGAGTAATAAATGAGAGTGAAGCATCAAGTGTCATTCCCGTGCTGCAAACCTGGGTGACTGGAAGAATCACCATTTGAATCACATGCTCTTGGTAGAAATAGGGACGTTTAAGATGCCTATGGGATATTCAGGTAGAGATGCCAAGTAGACAGCTGAGAGTATGAGACTGGAGGTCAGGAAAGAGATAATGACTGGATAAGTAGAGAATGCTGTACTAAGAATCTTGTTGGTTTTTTTAAAATTTTTTAAATGTTTTTATTGACAAGACAATGAATTGAGAAACAAGCCCCACAGCATGAAATTTTGAGAAGTAAAAACAATTTTAAAAGGCAGGAGCTACTTCCAGGTACTAATAGGAAATCTATAGGTTAGAAAACCCTATGCATACAATGTTAAGTTTTAATTATTGGGTCTGAATGTTTTAAAAATGGGTCATAGAAATTGTAAGAGAATAGTTTCTGAAGGAAAATATTGATGGTTTTGTTGCTCAATTGTTGTTCACACCAACTGAGACAGTTTCTAACCTTTTTATCATTTTTAAAAATCATTTTAATCATTTGATGTGATCCAAACCTATGCTTTTCTAAAATAAGTCATGAGTTAAGGTGTTTAAAAATTATGTGTTCAAAAGTCTACTTATCTATCTATAGGAGGTAAAATTCATCATGTTAAATTGCAAATGTGTCCACATTTTCAAATATGATAAACAAAGGTCATCTCTGGGTTCGTAGATACTTTCTAATTGCAAGATTTAGAAAATATTATACATGGCAGATTCATTAAAAATTGTGATTTGCTGGTACATTGGTAATGAAGTATATTGTTATAAGGGTACAGTATGGGCCACTTGGAACTAAATGAAATTTGTTCTAGGTACACGATCTTTGCATGATGAGGCTTTAACTATAGAGATAGATAGTTGCTAGAGCTGTTTCTAACAAGAGCAGAACAACTGATAAATTGATAGCTTTCTTCAATGCTAATTTTATTCTTTAAAATGTAAAGAGAGCAGGAACATAATGATCCAAGACAATTTCAAAAGTCTCATGACAGAAAATGCTATCCACAAACAGAGAAGGAACTATGGAATCTGAGTTCAGCTCAAATCATACTATTTTCATTTTTGGTGGCTTTTCCCTTTTGTTCTGTTTCTTCTTTCACAACATGACTAATGTGGAAATATGTTTGCAAGATTATATGTGTATAACCTATATATCCTGGCCATCTTGGGCGGAGGAGGGTGAAAACATCTTAACCTAAAATCGTATAAAAACAAATGTTGAAAATTTTCTTTACCTGTCATTGGAAAAAAGTACTATTTACATTGACCAAATAAACAAACAAATAAATAAAAATAGAGGGAGCTAGTTCTAGGTATTATAACCAGTAAGGTGGATGATTAGTCAATTTCTTGAAAACATCTTAAGTTTTCAAACATCAAAAAAAATTAAAAAGAATAATTACAACTTAATTCACAGGAAAAAAATAATTAGAAGAGATTAAAGAGTATTATGAATTAACGCTGGAGAACTCTAATAGGCAGAACATTTTGTACCTCCCTCCCATCAGGCTCCATTTTCCATTTAACAGAAGAACAAGCTATCAACAGCTGGCAAGACTACTAGAGTCCTCATGTTTCCCCAAGGAATAGTGGGTACTGGAAACTGAGTGCTCACCTGTGCTTAACTGAATGGATGACAAAAAAAAATCCTAGCAATCAAGAGAATCTAGATTGATTCCACAAAACTAAACAACACATTTTAAATTCCATGGCATATAAATATAAAAAATTCAGTAATAAAAATCAAAGTAACTAAGAGAAACTTCTTCAAATACTTATTTTTATAATAAATATTTGTTAAATAATTATATGTATATATAGACAATTAAAAATAAAAATATTTTATTCAAATATAAAGCAAAGAGAATTTAAATAACATAATACTATTCCAGAGCCACAGGATATCACAGAATGGAATGGAATAATATATTCCCCAAAAGAAAAAGAAGTTGCAACTACAACTCAAAACATCATAACCTTTTATCCTGAAGGTAGCTTTCTATTTTAATAAAGATAGATGTTCCACAAGAGACATATTTGAGGTATTCCTGAAAAAAAAGCACATATGAACAGATACCACTGCCATACATATACACCAAGAAGATCAATGACAAGAAGAAAAGCCCCTTATTCATCAAAATATTTGTATCACTTATTGTAGTAGCAAATAACTGAAAACAAAGTTAATGCCTATTGATTGGGTAATAGATAAGTGAATTATGTGACATTAACATAAATATTATTTTGATGTAAGATATGATGAATATGAAGAATACAAAGACACACTGAAAAATATAAAATAGTGCAAAGTGAAGCTAGCAAAACCAGGAAAACAATATATACAATGACTACAACAATGTGAAAGGAAATAACATCAACAAAGCAAAGAAAACTGAATGATGCAAAATTTATAATGTTCAAAGTTGATCTTAAGAAGAGAGGATAGAAGGCACCTCATCCCCATCTTTATGGAAATAGAGGAAAATGAGTTACATGAAGTTAGGTTCTTTTCCATATGTTGTAGTCTTTTTGAATTAAAAAAATAGTAAGGATTGACTCTCTGGAATGGGTAGTAGGGGAATATATTAGGCAATGTAGGTGACCTATAAATAAAATTAAAATATTCATTAGAAACTTTAAACATAGAGGAAATAATAAGAGGGACTATTTTCTTGAATGTTATTCTGACTGAAAAGGAAGAATTGGATGCTGAGGCAGAAACAACAGGACCTTGCTGGGCAAATTCTCACTTCATCATAGAATTTGTGAAAAGATATAAGAGAATATAGTTTGATAAATACTCTAGAATTTTAGAGAATATAGTTTAAAGAAAGATTAGGGAGGATCCATTGACCTAATATTCTGCTAGTGCATAGGATGGAAAACTCAAAATAATTAAATTTTGAAGATTAAGCAAAAATCACTCCAATAAACAGGGAGAGGGGGAAGTTGATGGAAGGAGAAAAAAGTGTCCACTAGGAAATTCACTAACCAATGCAGTTTTTTTAAAGAATAACCCCAACGACTCCAGCTTCTCAAAAACTGCTGGGAAAACTGAAAAACAGTACGGCAGAAACTGGGCATAGACCAGTATACTACACTGTCTCCCAAAATAAAGTCAAAATGAGTACGTGATTTGTATATAAAGGCTGATACTATAAGCAAACTGGGAGAGCAAGGAATAGTTCACATGGCAGATTTATGGAGAATGGAAGAATTTATGACCAAACAAGATAGAGAAAATTATGAAATTCAAAACAAATAATTTTTATTACATTAAATTGAAAAGTTTTTGTACAAACAAAGCCAATGCAACCAAGATTAAGAGGGAAGCAGAAAAGTAGGAACAAAAGTTTACAACCAGTGTCTCTCATAAAGGCCCATTTATAAAATATATAGAGAACTGAGCCAAATTTATAGGAATACAAGTCCCCCAATTGATAAATGGTCAAAGGTGATGAACAGGCAGTTTTCAGAGGAAGAAATTAAAGATACCTATAGTCATACAAAAAAATGCTCTAAATCACTATTGATTAGAGAAATGCAAACCAAAACAACTCTTATGTACCACATCACACTTGTCAGATTGGATAACATGACAAAGCAGGAAAATTATAAATGCTGGAGAAGATGTGGGGAAATGGGAACACTACTGCATTGTTAGTAGAATTGTGAACTGATCCAGCCATTCTGTAGAGCAATTTGGAACTATGCCCACAGGGCTATAAAATGTGCATACCCTTTGACCCAGCAATACCACTTCTAAGGCTGTATCCCATAGAGATCACACAAATGGGAAAAGGACCCACATGTACAAAAATACTTATAGCAGCTCTTTTGTGGCAGAATTAGAAATTTCAGGGATGTCCATCAACTGGGGAATGCCTGAACAAGTTGTGATATATGAATGTAATGGAATACTATCATGCTATAAGAAATGATGTGCAGGACAAATTCAGAAAAACCTGGAAAGACTTAGATGAACTGATGCTGAGTGAGGGGAGCATAACCAGGACAACATTGTACACAGTTACAGCCACATTGTATGATGACTAACTTTGATAGATTTGGCTCTTCTCAGCAATGCAAGGTTCTAAGACAACTCCGAAAGGCTCATGATGGAAAATGCTATCCACATCCAGAAAAAGAAGTACAGAGTCTGTATGCTTATCAAAGCATACTATTTGCTCTCTCTCTTTTTTGTTTTGTTTTATGTCTTCTTTCTCATGGTTCATTCCATCTTCTTTGCAATATGACTAATGTGGAAATATATTTAATATGAATATATATGTAGAGCCTATATCAGAATGCACACCGTCTTGGGCAGGGGGAAGAAAATGAGGGGGAGAAAATTTCAAACCCAAAGCTTGTGGAACCAATTGTTGTAAACTAAAAATAAATTAATTAAAAAAGAAGACAATAGCAATGGCATATAACTGAGGATGAATACAAAAGAATATCAGGATGCTGTAATAATTGTTTCAGTGTTATATTCTTCCCAGAATGAGATAGCACTCTTCTTAGAGTCTTTGGCACTAGAGGAAGATCATTTCCTGTTTCTGGTGTGGTTCAATAATGATTAATGTCAGTGGAATGAAGGGTGAACAACTCTTACTTGTTTTTTTTTCTCCCTCTTCACCAGTGAATGATCTCTGAGAGGGACAAGAGTGAAGTAGCTAAGAGAGAGTGTGAGGTCAAGATAAGTGAGGAGGGAGTGCATAGAAAGCATCAAGCTTCCTTATGTCAATTTAGATCACTAAGCCCCAATGAACATCCAATGGTACAAAAGTCTTGGCAGATGTGATTATTGATTATCTTTGAAAAGTTAATGTAGGAACTAGGGAAATGCAAATATTCTTGTGACTTTTACAAGAGTGAAGAGGCTAGATACTGTCTTCAAACTCTGCTCCAATTACTCTGATTTCTATTCCTGGAAAAGCTTAAAAAACTTTTCAAAAAGGGATTGTATGTGGGCAATGAGAAAGGAAAGCACTGATTTCTTAATGTCACCTTAGTTTCCTCAAATGACAATTTATGAAAACGTTTTGTGAACCGTTAGTTGCTAGATAATTGTTATTATTACCATAGTTATTATCAGGAATATTTGTACAATTAATATGAACAGTCAATGTTAATGTTAACCACATTTTATTTTTGACAGGGTAACTAGGTAGAGAAAAATGCTATAGACCTAGTATATTTTCAGCAAAGTGTTTGACAAAGTCATTTGTGCTATTTTTATATACAGAGGGAAAGATATAATCAGGCTGATAGTACAGTTAGGGGAATTTGGAACTGGTTTAATGACTGGACTCAAAGAATGGTTTATAATGGATATTATATAGTAGTCAAGCAATGGTGTGAGAGGGGAGCAGCTAGGTGACACAGTAGATAGAGTGCCAGGCTTGGCTGGCGTCAGACACTTACTAGCGATGTGTGTAAGAATGGAGAATTTTGTTATCCTTTTTAGAGTTTAGTTTCTCAGGATCTGTGGCCATGGCAATGTCTACTTTCCAGGTGTTAGATAATAACTCCCAGAATATCCCCAAGGATCCTAGATAATAATTCCTAGAATCTTAGTGATAGGCAGTCCTACTGAGGCTGCACTGTGAGATATGGTGTTGCTAGTAGCTGTTGTAGAGATGAAAGACCAACAACAAAAGCACAGAGGAAGGCTGCTAGCACAGGTTCTTTGATCTGCTTTTCTAAGGAAAGCAACTTTAAGGGGTTAACAGTCTTACTTTAATTAAACATGCATATACAATTCACTTAGTTAAGGGGGATAAGCCAGCAACATGAACTTCAGAGAGAATACAAACAGAAATTACAAGCATACATTATATAAGCAGGGCAAATAAACACAAATCAGTCTATCCATAGCAATAAATAGTTACCAGAGAGAAGCACCAACATCTAAGTTTTTAAAGCCAGGGGGCTGCTTCATTGGCTTATACAGAGTCTCTTCACCAATACTCTTTCAATGAGTGTGCCCCCAAGCAAAGCGCCAACCTCAGAGCTCTTAGGTCCTGTTTAGGGCCCTGAGGGCTCAGAGCCCACTTAGCAAAAAGGTGTGAGGCCCCAGGCCCCATAGTTAGTGAAAGGGTGTGGGCCTGCCTCTAATCAGGCCTCCCTTTTGGCCACACCTGAGGCCTATTCCATGGGTTGGAAAGATCTTTTACTTACAGATTGGCCTCACATGTGGGGTGACATAATGTAATACTATGCTTCCACAGAATGATGCTATTGCTAAATTTAACCTGTAAGCTTAATGTTGGCAAGATGCCTTCTTTGTTTGTTGGCCCACAAAACAAGTGGGCACTGGTCAATAAGTTGGCACCCATGGGGGAACCCATTTGGGATTTGGGTAATACATAGAAGAATGCATGTACTTGCCTCAGTCAGCCCCCATTGAGGCTTGAGGAGATTTAGGGCAGTACACACGCTAGAATGCTGTGCCTGTCTCATTTGACCCCATCAAGAATAGGGGCAGTTGCTCCCCTTATTGTTGGCCCTTGAGAGAAGAGTTGTTAGGGGATGCTGTAGGAGTTGGTGCTCCCATTATCAGCAACCCTTCTGAGAAGACTAGATTAGAATAAAGTATTATTAACCACTCCAAAACTGTCTTCCTGTCCTTCCTGTCTGACCAGATCAAGAGTGAACCTGTTAGAAGCTGGTGTCCGAAAACTCCAGTGCTACCTGTGTGTTATCTATGAAACACTATGTGACTGTGGGCAACTCACTTAACCCTGTTTGCCTCAATTTCTTTATCTGTAAAATGAGCTGGAGAAGGAAATGGCAAAAGTACTCCAGTATCTTTGCTAAGAAAACCCCTAAAGGCGTCACAAAGTGTCAGACATGACTGAAAAGAATTAAACAACAATAACACAAAACAAATGGAAAGAAAATGGGTAGCCATAGATTGGGATATGGATGAATAAGTCATTATCCGTTAAAGATTCTTAAAGACTAGAACTGTTAAATATAAGTTCTAGCAAACCTTATCAAATTGGTATTATTTTAAATGTTTTCCCAGGAATCAACAACATTTCTATTGCCCAAGAGCAAACCTAGAAAATTTTAGAAGCAGATCAACAGAAAGTTTGCCACCAAGGAATGTATATAGATCTATAGAATTCTATGAAATGAAGGAAATATGAAATGGCTGGCCATTATGTGTGGCCCCTTTCCATTTCCACAGCGATTGTGGAGTGGCTAAAACGGTAGTTAAGTAGTTAAGAGCAATGCAGTTTTTTTTGTTTTTCTATAGACATTAATTTAACCAAGTATTCTTAAGTGAGATCTTTGTCTAATGACCAAAGAGTTAATAAAACATGTAAAGAACTGAGCCACATTCTTATTGACATTCTTTCTAATTATGAATATATATATATACATACATATGTATATATGCATGTATATGTATATGCTAAATTAAGAAGTGGAAGATGACAAAAAGAGTTGTTTTCACTGTGTACTCAAATATAACAGGAGACATCATGTAAATGGTATACTTAGTCTGAGGTCAAGAAAATAGACCACTTTAAAGATAAGGGCATCTATCGGAGGGACATCTCTGTCTCTCCTGTCTCCTCTGTCTCTGTCTCTCTGTATCTCTGTTTCCTGTCTCCCTGTTACTCTCTCTCTCTCTCTCTCTTTCTCTCTCCCTCTCTCTCCCCGCCTCCACATACACACACATACAAACAAAATCTTGATAAATCTTCCAAGCCGCATTAATATATGCTTTAATGCTCAAAGTAAATATGAGCATGGAAAAGGAAAATAAGGTATGAGATCAAACAAGAAAAAAGACAAAAACTTTTTTGTCTCTTCAGAAGCCTCAGGCCTATGAGCTCTTTAATGAAAAGAATCATAAAAAAGTAAAATACATTAAAAGACATGAAACTGCTACAGTATGCCATCATTTCAGAATTATTTGACTGTTGCTATCAGATTTTCAAAGTAAATAATGAAGTAAAAGAAAGGTTAGATAAGACAGAATATACAATTACATCTCCAACATGGCCTACTTAAACTATTGAATCTGAAAAATGGGAAATGGACAAAAGTAAAGACATTGTCATTCACTATTGCCGGTTCTTAGAGAGCAACAACAAATAACCCTTCATTCCCCCCAGTAAAAAGGTGACTTTTAAGATATCAGCAATTTTCTACCCATATGCATTCCTTGAATGTGTAACTTACCATCGTATTACTCCAACTTTGTTTCCACTCTCCCCAAAGACTCTGTGTGGGCAAAGATGCAGGGAAGCAGATTTAGGCTTAAAAGTGGAATGTGCTTGCCTTAAAAAGTAACGAATGGGTTCCCCTTCGCTGCAGCTGTATGATCACATTGGATATGTTGTACACAGTATCCTTGCTATGTGAGATTGTGGTATAGTGCGTAGAATTCTCAACTCAGAGTCAGAAGATCTATGCCAGAATCAATTAGGTAGCATAGTACATAAAATGCAGGGCCTGGAGTCAGGAAGATCTGATTTCAAGTCTACTCAGACATGACAGTGTGTCGCTGGGCAAGCCGATTACCCCAACAATTTCCTTGAGTGTAGAATGGGCATAGGAAAATAATAGCATCTCCTCTCCTCTCTCTGTGTAACATACCCACCCAGCTCAGATGATGGATACGTCAAAGTGAAAACAGTAGCAACAGCAACAAGAAGAAGAATAAATTAGCCAGTATTTCTATATGAATCTTAGGACCATTCCGCTTTAGTGTTAGGGATGCTGCTCAACATCTTTATAATATATCAGTTGTATTATTCTTCTTTTGAAATCTCTTATGGGAGAAAATTGAAGTGAATTAATAAATATTAAAAACTGATTACTATTGGGATCAAATAGCAAATCATGGTAGGATATGAACAGCTATAAGTCATTGGCAGCTGAAAACAACACTGATAATATATCAGTTACAACATTATGCACAGATCTTTTAACTATCCTTTTAACAAATTAATAATTTTAAAGTCTCAATGAATTTTTTTGTGTATGTTATTAACAGATACATGATATTTTTGAAGTTCAGGTTTATATTTTCTAATAATGCATTTCAAGTGTTTTATTATTAGGTTAGCTTAGCTTTTAAATTTCTATTCAATTTTCAGACAAATGCCTTTTAATTCTGAGCATGTGTAGGATGTCAGTCTACTACTAGCCAGGAGCTCTATGCAGCAGTTCTTCAAAATATGCTTGTCTTGACTTCATATGTGTCTTGGTGTGCACTGCTGCCAACAAGTGATTATTGAAATCTCTAGAGCATTTCCTAGAGGGACTCTAACTCTGATGTCTTGGATTGGCTGTCCACATTTAGAACTCTGACAAGGAAAAAAATATCTTTCGTACATCTGACTTTTCTCTTTTTCCTCTAATATAAGTTCAATCTTGGTAAAATTTCAGTAAAAAACATCAAAGAGTGACACATACAATATATTGTGCTTTGTTAGGGTTAGTTGTCTTCCCTTCTCTGTTTCAGGTTTCAATTTAGGTTTTATTGCTTGTATGTATAGTTTGGCTTTTAGGTTAACATTTGTAATAAAAGGGTACTAGACCATAAGAAAAACTTCAATAATTTTGATAAATTTGTTGAAACGGGTTAGATTTACTGATTGCTATATGGATATGCATTAACATTGCACTCAGAAAATGTTCAAGTTGTCATCCTGTGTATAATACTACCCCTGTTATGTTTATCTTTTTTATTACTTTTTCATTGGCATCTTGTCTTTTCCATGTCTCTTTCTCATTCTACTTATCTCCTCTTTGCTGTGCATACAAATCAACTTTTGGGGGGGATATGTGTCTGCTTCAGTACTGATGCAAACATAATTATGCAAATTAATAATTTGTTTTTAGCAATTCAATTTTTAGGAAAAAGTTAAACTATTGTGTAAAATTAAATCTGGTATTCACTCACATGATAATTAACTTGCGGTTAATGAAAAAATAACAAATGATGTAGTGGCAAGAACATAAGAAAAGAAGTAGGAGAACTGGTTTCTTAGTCCCCTTTCTGCCAGAAACTAGCAGAGCTACCTTTGGCAAGTCACTTAACCACCTTACATCTTAGCTTTCTCATTTCTAAAATAAGGTGGTGTAATGTTAATGGAATAGTAAGAGCTTCCCTGTCCATTAATAGGCCTGTGTGACCATGTGTCACCCTTTTCCCTTAGAACAGATGCCATGTTCCCATGTACACAAGTATTTCAACCATGGATGTTTTGTTGCTTTGAGTTCTGGCCCAGCTCACAGCTATGAAACATCCTGAGTCACATTGAGCCCACTGGGGGAGGAACTTGTCTAAGAGAAACTTGCCTATGAGAAAGCCTTGCTTACGGGGAGGCTTGCTTACCAGATGCTTGCTTGTAGAAAGGCTTCCACACCTTTTGGTATGAAGCTAATTAGACACTAAGTCATGAGAGTTGTGATGTCTTCTGGCTCTGAGCCTAATAGCTGAAAGTGTATTTTATTTGGGGATTCATGATTCCCTGGACAAGACTCTGAGTAGCCATTTGTTAAGAGCCCCCCAACTACTCAGATGTTGAAGCTCAGAACTTCAGAGCAAATGCAAATAAATTACAAACAGAGACAATATAAACAGACCAAATCACAATTCATAGTTACCAAAGAACCAGTGGGTCTGGGTTAACAAAGCCAGGGGGCAGTTACAAAGGCTTGCCCAGAGTCCCATGTCAGTGAGTGAGAGCCCCACACAAAACTCTAATCTTTGAGTTTTTATACCCTGTTCAGGCTGGAAGGATTCACACTTAATCAGCAAAAGGGTGTGAGCCTGGGGCTTGGTACCTAGTTAGTAAAAGGCTGTGGAGCTGGGGCTTTGTACCTAGTAAAGTTTAATCAAAGGCATTTGATTACTTTAGCATTTCTAAAAGAGAAAACAGTAAAAAAAATCACACCTTAATTACCAATACACCCCCGATATATATGTATGTATATATACATATACATACATATATATATGCATGTACATATGTGTATATGTAATATGCATATCTATTGTAATTCTTGTAAATATGAGTTTTCTATCTAAAAGCCATTTTGTATGCAAAAATTTGTGAATAATGCAAACGCTTTCAGAAATGTTTAACATAACTTTTGATAATTGATGAAGGAGTTAAATTAAGTAAATGGTTGAGATAAATGCCAGTGTAATAATGAAATAAAAAGATTTAATAACCTTTCTGAAAAGAATTCTTATTCTGAACTGTTTAGACCTATTAGAATAACGGACGTATGAGAGCAATGAGTTAAATATTTGTCATTCTTGGTGACATATTATTTATAAAATTTAGAGTTAAAGATGGATCACACACCAGCTGTTCTGTGTGGTTAAAAAGGGTTTAATAATTTTTATGCTTTCATAGGGAAAAAAGTGTGAAGATTCAAAACATCTGTGTTTTGTCATCTCTTGTTATCTCTTGTTCGGAAGTTGATTTTGTAAGAATTACAGTTTTGGTAGGTCAGGTAAGTGTTTCTGTCTTTTATTCTATGAGAATTTATGGTAGTCTAGGAAGAGTAGGTTATTTTCATGGACGAGTAAAGCAAAAAAGAAGTAATACAAATTTCCTGTCCCTTTCAAGATGAAAAGTTTTCCTTCATGGAATAGTTTTTTAATATTGTTCAATCAAAATTAATTTATTCCATTTTTGGATAACTAATTCATGTTACTAGGATAAATTTCTTTAAATTGAATGGGCACAGAAATCTTCACATCAATATGTACACACTTGCTGGGGCACAATGTCTCCTCCCTCTGTACTCAGGGGTCTGTCTTAACTCAGAACCTCTTCATACAGACTGCATTCATCCCTGGAGAACCTCGTCCTCCGAAGCAAGTGGGTATGTGTGACTCAGTAAAAAGAGCACTGGGTCTGGAGTCAGGGAGACCTGAGTTCAAAAGTGACATCAGATATTCACTAGGTCTGTGAGCCTGGGCAAGTCACTTAACCTTTGTTTGCCTTAGTCCACTTGTAAGAGGAAATGGCAAGGCTCCAGTATCTTTGCCAAGAAAACCCCATATGGGGTCATGAAGAGGCAGACATGACTAAATAACAACTTTTATTTCATTAATTGCTTGGTGCTTAAAGAGATCCCTGCCCTGGAGCCTTGGGGAAAAATCACATGAAGCTTAGCCTGGCTCATATCCTTGTCTCCCCAAAGTGGGGAAAAAAGGTACTGATTGTACAGTGTAGATAAGGCATAATACAGTTGCTTATTTCCTCAGCCCGAAAGAAATGCTTAACACACACAAGCCCTGCAAGTGCACAGTGCTAAGTAAACATAAGAAAGAAACTGAAGTAAGTGTTTCACTCTTCAAGGAAGTTGCTACTTAAAGATGTGATGCTGTTTGTTTGGCAGGGGCCCTTTCTCTGCTGAATTGCTGAATAGATGCTACTGCATTTTACCCTGACTCTTTACAATCCAAACAATTCCCTTTTAGCTTCATGTTTTATGCCAAAAATTGCATTCATCCTCTGGTCTGTGGTTTTCTTCACTGAGAATCTATACTGGATAGAGAGGGCACCATCCACTCTAACTGAAGACCCAGGATCTCCCTATCTCACCGACTCAGGAGGTTGCCTCCAAAGCTGAAAATAATCATTTTACAATTAATTCTAAGTCAGTTATGGTCAGACAAAGAAATAAAACCTAACAGGCAAGCTTAAACGGATACAAGTTCTTTCACAGGCCAAAGACTTGTAGTATTCCACTTCTCTAAGGGGGTAGAAAGGTCAACTGCCCTACAACCATCCCCCTAAGGAAAGACTTGACGACCTCTGATCGACAGAGCAGAAGTGAAGAGAAGGCAGAGGATGGCCTGCACCTATGCATGTCTGTATAAATATGCATGTTGTCTGGAGTTAGATAGGAATGGATAGACTGCCAGACCTGGAGTCAGGAAGTTTCATCTTCCAAAGTTAAAATCTGCCCTCAGACACCACCTGCGTGACTTGGGGTAAGTCATTTAACCCTCTTTGCTCCAGTTTCCTCATTTGTAAAATGAGCTGGAGGAGGCAATAGCCAACCACTCTAGTATCTTTGCCAAGAAAACCCCAAATAGGGTCATGAAGATTCAGATACAACTGAAACAACTGAACAGATGTACTCATGTGCATACATGTGTACATATGTATTATATTTATGTATTCATTTACATGTGCTTACATTACATCCATGGGCATGCATGTAATTTTCTCAAAGAAAATATTTTTGTTACAGCTTCTATAACTGTCATATTACTAATGTTTGCAGGGCTTAATTCTCTTACTCTTGTCTCCATTGTGGTGTTTGTCAAGGATTCAAGTGAGAATTAAGAAAAAAAGAATTCGATTAAGCTTCTGTTTTTAGAGGCGTTATACTTGATCTTGTATTACATCTTTCACCTACTGTGGTTCCGTTCTCTGATATTTTTTCTTCAAATTCCAGGGGAGGGTGAATGAGCCAGTTAAAGCAGTACTACTTCTAAGGAGAGGCCAGGAGTGAAGGAGTCATACTGTTGTGGTTTAGTTTTTGGTATTAGGCTCCCAAAGCAAATATTTCTTATGAAAACCCAAAATAATTTGAACCATAGTGACTGTCTACTAACCTTTGCTCAGAGCAAGCCCAAGGATGTTAACAAAGCATAAATACTGAACACCCTCTCATCCTAGACTGGTGGCTTCTCTCTATCTGATTTGAGGTCACTGCTGGGGCAGGATAGGAAACTGCATAGCTAACCAGAGCTAGAAAATCTTTCAGTCAATAGTAATTAAGCTTTGTTTTTCAGTGTTGTTGATACTTTTAACCTTTAAGAGTACAATTTGTCATCAGTTTTTTTTTTAAAAATCTCCTCAAGTCAATACAATGAAATTCTTGTTTAAGGCTGTATATTTTCCCCTATTAACACACATGGTCACAAATACACGGTACAAAGTCAGACATAGTCACATTTGTAGACACACACAGCAAGGTTTCATTTCTGCTTACTCAGAGCGCAGCTTGGTGAAAAAAATCTCTCATGTATGCAGTGTTTTCATTTCTGAGCTTGTCACAGCATGTAATCAGTGTCTTACTTGGAACAGGACACACGTGTGTGTGTGTGTGTGTGTGTGTGCGCGCGCGCGCATGTGTGCGTGTGTGTGTGTGTGTGTATGTGTAGGTACAGGATGTCTTTCTATTAAAGTTTAAAACTCCACTAAGATTTTTGGGACACTTTGTGGGTGTGGGTATGTGGGTGTGTACATAAATACACAAAGATTAGAGATGAAATAATTTAAATGTCCAGATGTACAGACTTTAGCCTGATACAGCTTTAAAATTAATATAAAATTCAATTATTAAACAATTTTTAAAAGGTACATATATAATCTAATAATTTTATGAATATGTATTTTCTAGACCAATGTATGTCAAAAGAAATAATTATTTTTCAAAGTATTAACTAGTCATACATTTCGTTTTTATTTAATGTTATTCTTTTCTTTGCCTTTTAATAATAATCTACACTGGTCAAACTACAGATTAGAAGCCTTGTAGGCCTTATCATTGTAAATTTTCAGTGATTAATCATTTCTTCCTTAGCTTTTCCACTCTAACACAGAGGCAGGAATATGCTTGTCAGTTTTCAAGGATGTCTATATTCAGTTCCCTAAACAGAAGGATGAGACCAGACTCCCTTTTGGGCATGGTGTCTATATTTACTAACTGCCATGTGAGAGGAGAGCAGTTAGAAAGCTATGGATTAATGGGATCTTTAGTTGAAATGTTGGTTAGACAGCATGTTTGCTCTTCAGAATTCAAGATATTAAAGTTAACATGTTTTGCTTTAAAATGCAAAACGCAGTGTATTCAAGGCAGCAGTTTAGTGGCATTATAAGGCCAGAAGAGGCAAAGGTTAGCTTGCCTTGTGGTGTAGCTGATAAAATAGCTGAACTATATACCCAAGATTACTAGACTTCAAATTTGTCATTTAGTTTTCTATTTTTTATTTTCTTTAACAAAAAAAAATTCCTTAAACTGAGCTATCAAACCTGGATTTTACTTTAAAAAGGAAAACCTTTCTCAAATGAAGTGACTTGGCACTGAAATGTTTCACCGAACTCTTTGAATAATTGGTTAAGACTCCATGGTAAAGAAGAGGGGTGGGATCATTTCTTGACTGTTAGAATGAAAATTCAGAAGTTGCCACAGATCTTTGGCCTTGTGGTGAATAAAAGAAGGTGACTTTTCTAAGGAGAACAGTCATTTTTGTTGTCTTGTACACTAAGCAACTGAAATGCACTTTGTTGATGTAATTTTAAAATGGAACAAAAGGCCCTCGATGGGAAGAATCTTTAAAAAAAAGAGAAAGAAAAGAACATATAAAAGTATCTATTCAACAGATATGCAGTTTAAATAATCCCTGAATTTTAATACTTGAAATACTTTGTCAAAAATGTAGGAGAGAGGTACAAGGGTTTTGTTGTTCTTTCCCCCCCATCTAGAACTATGATTTTATTCTTGTAACAAATCTTATAGTCTTAAAGAATTGCCACTGCAATCAAAAGCTTAAATGATTTGTCTAGGGGCATACAGACGATGCAAAACATGAGCCTTGAACCTAGGCTGTCTTAAAGTCAGAGCTAACTCTATATTCATTGTAACTTTGGTTCATTCAAGCTATTTGCATTCTAAAAACTGTTAGCTTTCTTGAAATACAACTTCTCATAATGATCATCTACTTTACACTGACTTCCCTTTTCCCCTTTATTCATTTCACTCTCTTTAGGATTTCCTTTTCCTTCTTTCCTTAACAATCTAATTCATTCTTCTTTTTCCAGAATTTTTTCATCATAATGCTCTCTCTCAAAATTCACTGCATCAGTTTCCCTGTGTCCTCTCTGAGACTAACCAATCTCACCAACCATCATCAAAAACATTTCTCTTCTGTAATTCTTCACAACCCATAATGAGAACATACACTCCCTGGCACTTTTCTGTCCCATGCCTCAGTCCCAGGATTTTTCTTTCTTCATGTTTCCTTGACATCTGTAAGAGATTAGTCAAGGAATGTATAATTACTGCCTGGACAGCCTCTACATTAGAGAATATATGACTATTCATCCTGGAGGGTAGTATGGTCATTGATGCTTAAATATATCATGATGTTCTTCCAAGGCAGGAGGTAGTGATGCCTGTGAACTTTATAGTTCGAGTGGAATGTAAAGTAACATTTCCGTGCTCCTTCACTGAGAGTTCTTCCACTCTGGTAGAAGACTCCAAAAAGCTACATGTTACCCTATATCATAAGATAAGCAAATGTGGACTTTCTGGAAACAGAAATAAGGAAAACACTTCTATTTCCATTAATCCTCAAAGGAAAGTATCCTTTAAATAGAATATGAAAAACTTTTGAATATATGCTTTGTTCCCTCATGAACTTTCAGATTATTCATGTATTTCTTGTACAGCACAGATTCATTGAAATTCAGAGCTGGTAAGCCCCTCAGCTGCCATCTAGTCCAGATTATACAATAAAAGATTTCCCACTATTACACACTCCAGCAAATGGTCATCTAACCTCTACCTGAGGATCTTAAAGTTCTTCCGGACATCAAGCCTAAGTTTGCCTTTGAAATTTCCACTCACTGCCTCTGGTTCTGCTCTTTTGGGCCATCATGCTCCACTCCTTTGTTTCTCCAGGAAAAAAAAATCCAGATTCCTAAACTGAAGCTTATCTCTCTCAAGCTTATCATGTTCTTAAATTGTGTTGCCCATCACTAAAGACACTATTCTTAATGATACTTGAGGACTATTACCTCCCTATTCCTGTAAGCTTTGTCTCTCAAGGCATCCTAAGATCATATTAGCCTCTTAGGCTGTTGCATTAAACTGCTAATTTGTATTAGCAGTTTAATCGTTAAAGCTCCTAGAACTTTTTCAGAACAATTGCTAGGTAACTGTGCTTTCCCCATCTGGAACTTGTGAAGATAAATTTTTTTTGGTATCTAAGTGTAAGGTATTTTACATTTAGATTTATTTTCATCTTATTAGATCCAGTCCAGTACTCTAGTATGTAAAGATGTTTTTGGATCCTGCCTCAATCAATCCTTTGTGTTAGCTGTCTCTCACAAATTTATGCCACTTGCAAATTTGATGAGCAAACCATTTGCTACTTTGAATTATTCTTTAATATGTTCAATAACATGAGATTAAGAACTAATACCTGGAGTACTGTGCTTTAAGTTCAAATTTGTATTGAATATATACTGTGAGATGGCATACAGAGCCTGGCTTACTTGTCATACTGACATTCAACTATTAACTGCCCTTTGAAACTGACCGTCTGAACATTCTGAATCTAATTGTATTATTTTTGTACATATCTTTTTTTCTCTATAGGATACTTTATCAAAAGATTTGCTAAAAATCTTAGTTAACTATAGCCATAATGTATCTCTTATGTACTAATTTGGTAATCCTGTTAGGTAAAGGAAATGAGATTGGTCAGGCATGACTTGTTCTTAATAGAGCCATGCTGGCTCTTTTATAATTACCACTTTCCGTTCTAGAAATTCGCTAACTATTTTGTTAATGATACACTCTAGAATTTCACCAGGAATTGAAGCTAACATCACTGTCATGTAGTTTTTTGCATTAAGTCATTATAACACTTGCCTTTCTTTACTTTCAGGTTAGCTTTCCTATTTTCCATTATTTTACAGACACTGACAATGGCTCTCAAGAGAATGAATGAATGAAAAATGAAATGAAAAATCATTTATTCAGTTCCAAGCAGTGTAATAAGGAATGAAGATGAAAAATAAATAAAAACAATTGAGCTTGAGCCTATTCTAAAAAAAGCCTCACACTTTATTTGGGGATGATAATACATAAAAGAGAGTTCAGCTGTAAGCTGTCTGTCAAAGAGAAGTAGTCCTAAGAATGAAGGGGCAAGTTAGAGGGAAGTTAGAGGTTCCTTAGGTTACATCACTTGGTCAGATAGCAGTGCTACGGGTCTTGAGGGCATAGAGGCTGGGCAGGTACTAATAACAATGAAGTAGTGGCAGAGCACATAGTAAAATCTCTTGATCTTCAATCTCATCATAAAGAAAAGAGTTGGAGTCTTTCATTTAATCCAAGGTATGACAGTAACCAAGCAGTCCAGATGTGTTTATTTTTTTAGTTTTGGGTTTTTTTTCTTTTGAAGGGGGACAGAAGGGCTCATTTGTTGGTTGACCATTTTGCCACCAGGCTGCCCTGGTTCTGCTAGTTCTTCCAGAACCCTAGAAGACTGGTGTCAAACTCAATATAGAAAAACAGTTGTTAATCTGTTCAGTAAGGATCCCTGTGGGCCACATGTTGACTTAGTTTTAAAATGTAACATTAAATGTTTTATTGTATTTTTATTTATTTTGTTAAATATGTCTCAGTTGCATTTTAAAATGGGTTGAACCTCACTTGGGAATATTATGGGACCCATGTTTAACGCCTTTGCCCCAAAATATAGTTCATCTGAGCCATGTGTTGTGAATTCAAGGACAATTAGATACCATCTTGTTATCTGCTGAGTTATCTTGGGTATCAATTCCATTTTGTCTTCTTCTTGGCAGAGAAAACAGAAATAAAATCAGACTTTACTACCTCCTGTCTTTTGTTAGTTATTATCATCTCATCCACCCCAAGCAAAATTCTCATCCTATCTTTGATCTGCTTTTTCTTCCAAAGTAGCTAAAACAAAACAAAACAAATTTTTTAAAAGAAGTATCTTGCCACCTGTGAAGATGTTATTTAAAGTTCAAAACAAAAACAAGCAAGCAGTATCTAGTAGATATCTAGTAGCTATATCTGCAAAGGCCACTGGCCTTGGAGTCAGGAAGACCCAAGTTCAAATCTTGCACTTAAAAATTTACAAGCCAAGTGACTTAAACTTTCTGTGTCTCAGTTTCCTCATTTGCAAGAAGAGAAGGTTGAATTTATGATCTCTAAGGACTTTTCTATCTCTAAATGTATGATAGTGTAATATATAAATATATGATATATAAATATTGGTGATACAAATATGAGTCACTGATATAAATATAGGTCCCTGAAATCTAACTCATCTTACTTAAGGTTAGGTAAAGTCATTTGTATTTTTTTCAAACAAAGTAAATGATAAATTAAGAAGAATCGTTTTAGAATATTTCTGTGAATCTGACAAGCTTTGAAATGTGTGTTCTTTAAACTCTTAAGTTAGAAATGTTCAATTACATGGCATTGAATTTATAAAATGATTCAATCTAGAAGTGGGTGACTTTTCTCATGAGTGGAGATTATGTGTAGTACTAATATTATTATTAGAATAGTGTATTGAAAATATTATTATGTTATTCAGTTCTACAAATTTGTATTGAACATATACTGTGAGATGGCAGAAATAGCATGGCCTAGTGAACAGAGAAGTGACCTTGAAGCTAGGAAGACATGTCTCTGCATTCAGCAAATACTGGTTATATGACTCTGGGCCAGTCACTTAACCTCTCCTAGCCACAGGCAGTAAGATTCTTAAGTTACAAAGAAGGTGCCTACCTGCCCTTGTATAGGGAACTTCCTCACCCAGGGGTTCCTATGCCAGTGAAATCACAGTCCCTATTTGCTTCCCACTCTAAGATCACATGTTGAGATAGTCCTTTGAAAAGTTGTGAAGTTTTAAATAGCCAACTATTATTAAAACTCTCAAAGAATTTAGAAAGCAATTTAAATCTAAATTGTTAAACAAATATCCCATGAAGTTGAACCCTCAAAGAACTATCTTTTTTAAAACAAAATTTTGTATGACTTTTGATACCATTTAGAGAATCTTTCTCCTTGGCCTCTGACCCACTTAAAATATGCTTTTGCTTTGGAGTAACACTTGGTTTTACGTGATCTTTCTGAATGTTTCACACACATGATTCTATAAATATTAAAGACCATTACTCAACTCATTCCTGTTGGTATCTGAAAGAACCTGATTTCTGGAAAGAAAAATATTATGTTGCTCGGGAAAGGAACATGAGTAGAAGGAAGAATAGTTGGCTCACTTTATCTGCTTGTCAGAGTTAGTTTGTCAATGCGATGTATCTTTCAAGGTTTCAGGTCACAGAAGTTTCCTGACTTAAAAGCAAACAACCTATATCTCCTCTTTTAAAGAGTCTCATTCTTTTGCTTAGAAGTTTACATCAGCATTAATCTAATTTCATCCTAGTTGTTTTAAATTTAGTTTATATATTCCATAAGTAATTCTCTGTTCTGTAATCATGTGCACAGATTGCAAAGTGGTATCCAAAGACCTATATTTTAAATAAACAAACACTGGAACAACTAAAGTCTTGTGCTTGGTCGTAGGATCCAAAATACGAACACATGTGTGGCAAACCTCTTGAGACTAAATAGAAGATGCTGACTGTCTTTTTTTTTGTGGAGCACATCATAGATATGTGGCACTCCTTTTTTTTTTAATCTTGAGATTCCATATATCCCATAAATAGGTGTTAATTTTCTGTCCGGAAGAAGGGGATGATACACTTTTCCTTTTTTTTTTTGCGAAGGTTTGATGAATAGGTGATAGTACAGAATTGAAGCTATAGATAACAATTATGCCTGAGAAAACAAAGAAAAGCAGTAGTGTTAGTATTAATGAAGAGCTACTACTGAGAGCAGCAATCACAGGAGGGAATTGCTAACTCCAATCTGAAAACATCTGAGATTCATACATATTGGTAATAGCAAAGGCTTGCCCCCAATTGTTGTCTCCTAATATTATAGGAGTGTGTTTTTTGATATACCATTAGTTATTTAATCAATACATATTCACATTCATGTACATATGTATACGTATATCTCCATAATACACATATACACAAATCTCTGTATGTGTGGGTCCCTCAGTAAGATAACTTTCTCAACCAATGCAGATTGCCACCTGTTAGGGAGTTGCCGGGTTGTGAGAGGACAAATGACTTGGCCAGGGTCATATATTAAGTATATATGAAGATGTAGATATTAATCTAGGTGTTCCTGGCTATGAATCTAGCTCTCTATCCATTATGCCACAGTGCCTCTTAAGCCTATTTCACATACACACAGAAATACATGTGTATATGTATATATGTACATATATATACGTATTACATACATGTGAATTCTATGTATATGCATGTTGTTCAGTCATTTCAATTATGTATGAGACTTTATGACCCCAATTGGGGTTTTCTTGACAAAGATATTGGAGATCCAGATCATTTTACAAATGTGGAAAGTGAGGCAAATAAGATTGTGACTTATCTAGGTAGTAAGTGTTTAAGGCTACATTTGAACTCGTGTCTAACTGACTCCAGGTCCAATGCTTTATGCACTGTACCAATTCAATTCAATTGAACAAATATTTGTGAAGTGACATAGAACTCCCTGATGGAATCCATCAGCACATCTGTCTGGGACAGGCCATCAAGATGGACAGTGGGCTGGGTCGAGAATTGAACAGAAGGAATGCATTCAGAAAATTACACAGTACATTCAATGATTCCAACTTGCTCCCTGGCACAAAACCCCGTGTTTGTAACAGCAATATTTTTCCAGTGATGGCATATGACTGTGAAGCATGGAACACTAAAACCTCCTTAAATCAAAATTGTGGGTGAGCCAAAAAGTAGTGGAGGGAATGCATGGTGGATGTAAATATTACACAGGTCATTACTACAGAGACTTATATGCAAGATGTGGCATATAAGATAACATCAAGGAAATGTGTGATTACCAAAGGATATGGACCTTTCCTATAGCAAGGACAAAAAATAACAGATGAGTAGGCCTGTCATTACTCACACAATGTTAAAAGACCTAGGGGAAAACCTTCAGTGTGGTAAGTAGATCTTCTTTGTAGCATTTGTAGGAAGACAAGAAAAAATTGTAAAAAATGTAGGCTAATAAAGTTGCAATCTTTATCATTGGATAGCATACCTATATGGATAAAATCATAAAATACTTTGAGGGATAAATATAGTACATTCAGGGCATTTTATCAGGTACAGATGATACAAAGTTATAGGGTTAGGATTCAAGTAAAAGTTTGTATTGAATCATATAAAACTAGTCAGATGAAATATTTTGTCAATCCTCATGCTACTGGCATTTAATGATTCAAAAGTTATTGGATTTAGAGCTTGAAGAGATCATAGAGGACATAAAATCCAACCATCTCACTTGAAGATAAGTAAAGTGAGCCCCATGGAGCTGAAGTAACTTTCCAAGGCCACATAGATTATAAAAGGCAGGGCTGGGATTCAAACTCAGGTCTTTGGAGTCCATATTTTCCTTTTATATTCCCTGGGGTGTTTTTAAAAATACATATATTGGCTCATTTAAAAGAAAAAAAAACTTTAAAAATCATACTTTTTTGCTGTCACAAATGCAATCCTGGTAAATGACAAGGCAAACTTCCCATTGCATTTTTTTCTGAAAAAAAAATTGTTAGTTGTGCTTATGTAATACTGCCAATTACATGTATTAGTCCTAAATATTAGCCATCTGGCAGAATTCCATTGTATATAAATAAGACATTTGAGACCTGGAAAAATGCCATTTTGAGTACAGCCAGCTGGTGCTTTTTATAGTTTAATTCAGCCTAGAAATATGGAATTCCACAATATATTCTATGTTTTAAATGACAATAGAAAAAACATGCAGTGAATTACAAGTTTTTGTGGAACATTCCATGTTATTTCAAAGAACTTGTTAAGTGAAAGAAAAATAAGTTTTACACCTGTCTATTGACTTTTTTTCCATATTACAAAGCAACATTTTATTTTTTTCATCAATATGGATTACCTACCCTTTATTAGTGAAAATCACAGCTCCTGTACAACATATCTAGTACAGTTCTTGTCCATGTTCTCTCTTAGATTTTTTTCTTTTTTCTTTTTATTAATTAATTTATTTTTAGTGTTCAACATTCACTTCCACAAGATTTTGACTTCCAAGTTTTCTCCCCATCTCTCCTCTCCCCTTACTCCTAAGAGAGCATGCATTCTGATTACCTCTTCCCCAATCTGTCCTCCCTTCTATCTCCCCCCTTATCCCCTTCCCTTCTCTTTTCCTGTAGGGCAACATAGATTTCTATGCCCCATTGCTTGTATATCTTATTTCCCAGTTGCATGTACAAACAATTTTTAACATTTGTTTTTAGAACTTAGAGTTCCACATTCTCTCCCTTCTTCCCTCTCCATCCACTCTCATTGAGAAGGCAAGCCATTTGATATAGGTTATGCATGTGTAGTCAAGCAAAACATTTCTATAATAGTCATGTTGTGAAAGACTATATTTCCCTCCATCCTATCCCACCCCCTTTTATTCTATTCTATCCTTTCATCTTGTCCTTCTTAAAAAGGGTTTACTTCTGATTCCCCCTCCTCCCATTTGCCCTCCATTCTATCATCCTTCCCTCTTATTCCCTTCCCCACTACTTTCCTGTAGGGTAAGATAGATTTTCATACTCAATTGAGTGTGTATGTTATTTTCTCCTTAAACCAAAGCCTTTTCTCCTTAAACAAAACCATGAGAGTAAAGTTCACTCATTCCCTCTGAAGTCCTCCCTCTTCCCCTCCATTGTAAAAGTTTTTCTTTCCTCTTTAATGTGAGATAATTTACCACATTCAACCTCTCTCTTTCTCTTTTTCCCAGTACATTACTCTCTCTCATGCCTTAATTTCATTTTTTAGATATCATTCCTTCATATTCAACTCGCTCTGTGCCCTCTGTGTGTCTATCTATGTATCTATGTATCTATCTATCTATATGTGGTTGTGCATGTGTGTATACATATATGTATATATGCACATTATATATATGCAAATATATGTATATATGTATGTGTGTATACACACACAAAACCACACACACTCTCTCTCTCTCTCTCTCTCTCATGAGTTGCAAATATCATCTTTCCATGTAGGAATGTAAGCTGTTCAACTTTAATAAGTCCTTCATAATTTCTCTTTCTTGTTTACCTTTTCATGCTTCCCTTCAGTCTTGTATTTGAAAGGCAAATTTTCTGTTCAGCTCTGGTCTTTTCATAAAGAATGCTTGAAAGTCTATTTCATTGAACGTCCATTTTTCCCCTGAAGGATTATATTTAGTTTTGCTGGGTAGGTGATTCTTGGTTTTAATCCTAGCTCCTTTGACCTCTGGAATATCATATTCAAAGCCCTTCAAACCCTTAATGTAGAAGCTGCTAGACCTTGTGTTATCCTCATTGTGTACTCACAACAATACTCAAATTGTTTCTTTCTGGCTGCTTGCAACATTTTCTCCTTGACCTGGGAACCCTGCAATTTGGCTACAATACTCCTAGGTGTTTTCTTTTTGTGATTTCTTTCAGGAGGCGATCAGTGGATTCTTTCAAATTCCATTTTACCTTCTGGTTCTAGAATATCAGGGCAGTTTTCCTTGATAATTTCTTGAAAGATGATGTCTGGGCTCTTTTTTGATCATGGCTTTCGGGTACAGCAATAAACTTTAAATTATCTCTCCTGGATCTATTTTCCAGGCCAGTTGTTTTTCCAATGAAGTACTTCACATTGCCTTCCATTTTTTTTTCATTCTTTTGGTTTTGTTTTATAATTTCTTGATTTCTCATGAAGTCATTCGCTTCCATTTGCCCCATTGAATTTTTAAGGAATTGTTTTCTTTAGTGAGCTTTTGGATCTTTTTTTTCCATTTGGCTAATTCTGCTTTTTAAGGCATTCTTCTCTTCATTGGCTTTTGGGAACTCTTTTGCCACTTGTGTTAGTCTCTTTCTTAAGGTGTTATTTTCTTCAATATTTTGGGGGTCTCCTTTAGCAAACTATTTACTTGTTTTTCATGATTTTCTTGCATAACTCTCATTTCTCTTCCTAATTTTTCCTCTACTTCTCTTACTTGATTTTCCAAATCCCTTTTGAGCTCTTCCATGGCCAATGAACAATTCATGTTTTTTCTTGGATGCTTTGGATGTAGGAGCTTTGACTTTGTTGTCCTCTTCTGGTTTTATGTTTTGATCTTTGTCACCAATGTAAAATTCTATAGTCTGAGTTTTTTTCCACATTTTGCTCATTTTCACAGCCAATTACTTGACATTGTAGCTCGTTGTTAAGGTAGATCTCTGCTTCCAGTGTAGAGGATGTATGTTCCAAGCTTCAGTGGTTTTGTGAATCTGTTTTCAGAAATATTTCTAGGGACCTGTAAATTTTCAGTTCTTCCAAGTTTGTATGATCAAAGGAGAGGTGTTTACTCCTCTCCTGGTGTGTGCTCTAGTCTGTGGGGTACCACAAGCACTCTTTTCCGCCCTGGAACTGTGCAGAGGGTTCCCTGTCCACCACCACTCCAAGCTCTGCCACACCATCACTCCTCATTGCCCCAGGACCGCCACCCAGGACTGCAGCCCAGATCAAAATATGAGCAAAGCAGGAGAATCCTACCTTAATGCCAGAAAAGAGATCCCTGCAATCTACCTCGATCAGCTGCTCAGTCCCTCTACCGTCTGTGAACTGAGAGCTCTGGGAGCAGCCACTGCTGATGTACCTACCTTGGGGCTGTGGTCGGACCTTGCTCCTCTCTCACCCAGGTCTGACAGCCCTTTCCTACTGACTAAGTTGTGTTTGGCATTTGTGGGTGAGAAGGCTGGAAACACCCACAGCTGCCTATGATTCAGTACTCTGAGGCCTGTTTGGCAAGTCTGTGCCAGCTCAGCCCATGCTAGACTGCGCTCTTCTCTGAAACTGGTGCAACAGACCTTTCTTGTCGACCTTCCAGGTTGTCCTGGGCTGGAAATTTGTTTCATTCTGTTAATTTGTGGGTTCTCCTTCTCTAGGATTTGTTTGGAGTTGTTTTATAGATATTTGTAGGGGTTTGGGGGGAGCTCAAGCAAGTCCTTGGTTTTGATCTGTCATCTTGGCTCCCCACCCCAATACTACATTTTTAATGTTTAAATTTGTATAAACTTTTCAGATATCATTTAAGAAAGTCTTTGTCACTCTGAATGTTTTCCTACACTAGTGTTATTCTTTAAAATCCTTTTTAAAAAAATTGTTGTAAGCACAGAAAACATTCAGCTTTCCTCTGAACTTAGTAACAGGGTGGATTCTAGGACTCCCATGTTATAGAATGAAATTGCCCATTGAGAGTACTAAAGAAATCTCTCATTACTTTTACTTTGTTTTCTCTATATAAAATTTGGCTTTGCTTATTTACTTAATGAAGACCTGTACTCTATTGTGATGTCAAACTTGAACTTCAAAATGTGAAGATGCATTAAAATGCCTTCAGAACAGACTGAAAACAAGGCATCCTTGAAAACATATTTAATTATTGATCTACCACAAATATTCTTTGTTTACAAAGCAAGCCATAATTGGCAAAGTGCTGAGGATCTTTATTTTTAAATATATGAAAAATCCCAATACAACTCTTGCCATTAAAGTCACTTATCTGAGTTAATTGACAATGGGACATATATAAGATCTCAGCTAAAGGACTAGGCTGCCTGCTAGAACATAAACTACTACGCTATGAGCTGTTAACAAAAGAATTCTGTTTGTACTTGGATAAAATCATTAAAATGTTATGTTAGCTTCTTATTTCTCTCCCATTGCCAAAGGAGGCTATCATTCCCAGAACAGTTTATGGCGATGGCTTATAGTGACTGTTTCTGTTGGCAATGTCTCTCTTAGATGCTGTTTCTATCAGTGGTGGCACTTGTTATGGGCTAACTCCCATTGACAGTGGCTCTGAGTATCTGATCTTTGTTGCTATGGTTTCTACCTGTAGTGTCTGCAGTGCCTTTTATCACCTCAAATGTCCTCAAAATGCGTCCTGATTCCTTAGCAGCTAAATTGTGAGATATCACCATCTCTTAAGGACAGCTCATAGCAATGACACATGTGAACTGCCTCATTACTTGCACACTCCAGTCAAAGAAGTTTGCTAAGGAAATTGTCCAAATTATTCTATAATTGTTTTAGGTTAGTAAGCCTATATAATTCCATGTAGTTATCACATAGACTCTCGTGTCTATATCTAGATATTTACATTTTGTCTGGACTCTTCCCCATTATAACCTCTTTTAGCTCAAGGACTGTCTTTTTACCTCTTTCATCCTAATATTCAATACACATTTGTTTACTTTACTTCTGTGTTTAATTTGATTCTAACTATCTGGATTGTTTTGCTACATTTCAGTAGTTTCTAAGGATTTCCTTACCCACACCTGCGGTATGTTAGTGTAAGTTTTACATCATTCCTTCCTGGATGTATCTTAGCTTGGTTTCTAGAGGATTGAAAAACAGTCCTAAATTATTCTTCATAAGCTCACCAACAGGGCACATATGCATACTGCATTCTAGGAACAAAAAATCAATTCAATTCAGCAAAGATTTAATAAGTGATTATTTAATACAAGGAGATTAATTAATTCTTTAGCAAGAGTGAGTTATATCTATCATCCTAAAAATAATTAAGCAAACAAACATGAGGGAATGGAGAATTTCTGAGAAAGGGCTGCCTGAATGACAGATAGGCTTCACCTATGCCCCAATGGCCCCCTCCACACACACACACACACACACACACACATACATTATGTCTAGCACATCCCTGAAATTCACTCCAGATCTAATGATGCTTAAGAAACCTCACGATAAATGACAGTGACATCTTCTACCCTAGAACTGTACAAAAAGTCAGAAAGAAGCCTAGGGTCAATTGAAAAATGAACTTATACAAGCAAAATATTTTTTAGTAAGACTGTGTCTGAGGCAGTAAGAGTAGGGGGATCCCCTGGGATAGACCTAAAATTGTGAGCAAGCCTCAGGGTGGGAACCTTGGAAGCCTCCAGCAAACAGAAGAGGCCAGTGATCAGCACTCTGCATGATGCTTACCATCCTGGTGATATGCCTCTGTGTTCAGACCAGAAGGACACAACTCCTGGGGCTTTGAGGTTCTTAACACTTTGTCCTGAGCAACTGAGTGAGCCTTGAAGATCTTGGACTCTGAACCATAAAGATCCAGAAGGGACAAACCCAAAGTATGGAGTTTAGCACAAGAAACCAAAGGGGCCAGGGTGAGACCAAACAGGGCAAACAACACCACCAAAAATGTGTTTTGGGTTAGGGCGATGATGCTGGTCTTGTCTAAAATCTCATTGCTAAAATTAAAGCTAGAGAGATGAATTAATCAAATAAAATATTGTATTAACAGTGCAAAGGTAGCACCTTAACAACTGCAAGCAGAGACTCAAAAGAAAAATGAATTTTCCACAAGGACTATAGTAATAATAGAAGAAATTAAGCAAGAGGTTTAAAAATGAAATAAAAACTCTTGCAGAAACAATTGGAAATTGAATAAGTATCCAAAATAGAAAGTGGAAAACCTTATCCAAGTAATGGAAAATCTGAAAACCAGCACTCAATAAATGCTTGTTGACTTCTATCAGAACAGAAACCAGTGATTTCATGAAATTTTAGGAGAAAATAAAAACTGAAAAAAAATAGAGAATGTAATAAATCTGAAATTTTGAAAAAAAAACTGATATAAAAACAGGTTGAGCAAAGATAAATTAAGAATGATTAAAATCTCTGAAAATCATGACTGAAAAAATAAAGCCTGGATACTGTATTTCTAATTCATAAGTAAAAATCATCCAGATCTATTCAAACCAGAGGTTAAGATAAGGGAAGAAAGCATCTATTAGTCATCTCTTGAAAGGAACTCCAAAGGAAAAGTCCTAGGAATGTCATAGATAAAATCCAGACCTCTCACATCAAAGAAAAAATCCTGCAAACATCCAAGAAGAAACAATTTAAGTACCAAAGACTATAGTAAGACTTGCACAAGACTTGAGAAGTACTAAAAATGGGAAGAGAGATTGGAATGCAATGTTGTATTCCAAAAGGCAAAATATATTGACTAGCTTTAAGGGAGATTGGGAAAATTTTCTTGTAGAATATTAGAATATTAGTTAGGCAGTATTTAGGTAGAATTAGGTAGAATATTTGTTGGAACTTGAAGGAAAACAGGGAAGAAACTTTTCTATCCTCATATTTCCTGATACTTTTATGCTAATTCTACTTCAGTGCTCTAACATCTATGGTTTCATTGATGTAAATACTCATCAAATGTTACTTATTACTATTATTATTCCCACTAATTGTGCCACCTGTTTCTACCTTCTGCTTCACAATCCCTGTCCATAACATTCCATTAATCCTCCATATAATTTTGATGAAAATACTGGAGGCCTTTCTCTAACCCTTTTAGCATCTTGTGGGTACCAGTGTGGCATTTGGACTGTTAACATCCTGACTTTTGCTTTTTCCTCATGATCGATATATCTTCCTTTCTAAATATGTATTTCCTTGATGCTGTCTTTTAGCAGGCAGCTAGGTATACTGGGCTTGGAATTAGGAAGACTCATCTTCATGAGTTGAAATCCAGCCTCGGCCATTTTTGAGCTGTGTGACCCTGGACAAGTCACTAAACCCTGTTTGCCTCAGTTCCTCATCTATAAAATGATCTTGAGAAGGAAATGGCAAACCACTCCAGTATCTTCCCCCACCAAAAAACCCAAAACACCAAAACAAAAAAACAAACACCAAAACTGAAAATGGTGCCACAAAGAGTCAGACATGACTGAAACAACTCAACAACAATAATCTTTTATGCAAGTTCTTGAGACTAAGTCTTTCTAGTATTTTGCTGTAGCTGACTTAAATTCAACTGTACTTCACACCAAGTCACTGATAATTCCTTATTTTTCTTTTTGAGACATTATATTTTTCCCTTGATGCCCACCTATCAGAAGAAAATTGGTATTAAATTGTATTTTTAAGGAGGCCAGGGGAGAAGTGGTCTTTTTGTTTATTTTTATTTTAGTTACTTTTTGCACAAGAGTAACTAGAACTTATTGAAAATGCTGTGCAGTTTCTGCAATACAATCTTGTGGAAAATGACCTTGCACATTAGTCTTAAAAGTCTCTATCTCTCCTTTCCATCTTTTTTCCCTTCCTTTTTACCTTTTATTTCTCTTTTTGATCTAATTGTTAGAGACAGTGTATTGAACCACTTTTTTTCCAAGCTCAAAATGTTTACTTTTTCATTTCCCTCTAAAAAAATGTTCTGGGTCCTTCATGAGAATCCTGTGCTTTGCATTTACTTCTAAAATGGAACATGTGGACACTATTTTACTGCCTCAGTTTAATCATGTTTACCTGATGGTGGTTTCTTCTCCTGCCACTCCCTTTGGATTGTGAAATTGAACATGGTATATCCTACAAAACCTTTCCTAATGGGCAACAAAATGAACATAAACAGGTAGAAAGCTTGTTCTTTTCTTCTAACCATAACCAGTTGCCTCCTGGATCAGCAATGAAGCATTTTAAAATATAGACTTAAGCACTATTTGCATAAATACAAATTATAGGCACCGTAGGGTAAGTCTTTGACAGTGAATACAATTTCGTGAATGACTGTCATTGACAAGGAGAGTGTCTAAAAAGAGAAACCAACCTTATTTTAACTTCATTATTTCAGTCCTTATGTTTAGTTTAAAGGGAATTTCCAAAGGGAACTCTCCTGACTCATTCTAAATTCATCAGCTTTTTACCTTACCTGACTTTATTGTAGATAGAAGTTCTTTCTTTGAAAAATAGTATTAACGATGAAGGTGAAAGCTCATTTAATACCAAATAATAAATTATTGACAATGAGGAAGCAATGTAGTATAATAGAAAAGTACTGGACTTGAATTGTTAGTCGATAAACATTTATTAAGTGCCTGCTATGTGCCTGGCTTGCACTGAGTGCTGGGGACATGAAGAAAGGTAAAATACAGTCCCATCTCTTAAGGAGCTCACAGTCTAATGGGAGACATGTACAAAGAATGGTATAAACATCATTAATTCATAATTTTTCCTTGCTTATAAACCTGTAGTAATCCAGTACTAATGCACTGCATACTGTTTACTGTAATATGTATGGTATTATATAGCAAACACACATATGTGCATTACACATACCTACATATATACATACATAACATGCCCATGCAAACATATGAAATTTCCCTGCAAAGCTTTTAAAACCTGTTGATAATTTAATCCCTCTTTTATTTTCATTGCAATCCAATGACCATATTTACTTGTTTCTATCTATATGCCCATTTATATGCTCTTCTCCATCTGTAATGCTCTCCTTTTATCTGACCTATATAAACTCCCCTTTTAAGAAAACTTCTACCCATGATTACATACACACACACACAATGTTAATGCTCACTGTGCATTACACATTAACGCATTGTAAACATATTTAATATTTTTAGTGTCATTTGCATGGATTATTCACTTAGAGTGTGGCAACAACCCCATCTTGTCCTAATAATTCATAGATCAAACACATGGAATATCATTGTTTAACCACTTATTCTGTGTAGAAGTTGTCTATAAGCATATGACAATACTTAATGCGGCTGATTCAGATATTTTTACTAGGAAGAAAGAAAAGGACCGGACACAGTGGTACACATTTACATTTTGTGTCATTGGGGAGGCTGAGACTGATGGATAGCTTGAGGTCAGAAGTTTTGATGGGTATTAGGTGCATTCATTAAATCTGGCACCAGTATGGTGAGCTTCTGGGAGCAGGGGGCTACCAAGTAGCCTAAAGAGGGGTGAACTGGCCCAGGTTGGAAACAAGAAGGAAGGAAAACTTTTTTAAGGCCGGTATTTATGTTTTTTAATGACAGAAAGTGGATATGTCAAATAACATCTAAAATTATATATTTTCCCTTGGAATGGGGTGCTCATTATGGAATAAAGTAGAAGACTTATTTGTGGTGAAAATATGAAGCAGTCAATATAAAGCAGCTATCGCTTCAAATTAATTATACTTGTTGAGTTTAGAGCCAGCTGAACAAACCATACTTGTCAGAATAATTTCTGATGGCCTTATAAAAAGTCTTCCCTGCTAGAAAACAACACGTATCAGAATATTCAATCTTTTTCATTCTGTTTCAATAGTGAAAACTTGGAAGGCATTTCATTTTGCTATTCCTCAGTTTTCCTATCTGCCAAATAGGAATAATTATGCATACTCCACATTTTATTATAATTCTGAGAGAATAGTTTTCACAAAAGTATGCTATTATCAAAACAGTATTTTGTGCCTTATTTATATACTTCAAATGAGTCTATCATTTAATTGATTCAGGACCTTTCTTTAATGATACAAATCAAAGCCTGGCCATTGATATTTGTCTTGTTTGATTCTTGTCCATATTCTCTCTTCTTTCCCTAGTGGTCCACCCAGTTTGCTAGAGGCCTTCCTCACTTTATGCTGACTTTATGAAAGTACCGATAGAGCACTTCAGCTTTCCACCTATCTTCTCTTGCTCTTACCATGTGACCGGTCCATCGTCTTTTCTTATCGTATTATTTCTTTTACCCCTAATCTCCTGTGGAGTTCTTCATTAGTTATTTGTTGCAACCTGCTCTTACATACTGTATATCTCTTCATTACTCTGCATAATAGTAATTTTTAATTCTTTGAAAACAGTTGAATTCTCAGTCTCACTCTATAGCAAGAGGGCCATTGGTTTAACAGAAAATGATGGGCGATTAATTCCATAAGAAGCATGAGATCAGCAAAGGAGTTTTGTAGTTTTCCAAAGGTAATTCTGTCCATTCTCTGCTTCCTGTTGAAGTCTGGGCCCTGTTAAACTCTTTGTCTGTACTGTCTGATAGACAAGTTCCATAGTTTTGCCATGCAAGTGCGTTTTGAAATCTTTCACTAGATTTTATTCATCCACTTCATCTTTGCTGTGTATATGGTTAGGCCAAACTCCTTTGAGTGATTTTGAATCTTCTACAGTTTTCCACCAAACAAGAGCATCTAGAAGGCCTCACTCTACAAAAAAGATCCCTCTTCAATCATGAATCTATGATAGAACTCCACTAACACAGTGGTGAATACTCTATGTCTTAACCTATGGAAGGACAATGAGGTAATATTCAGTTGAAACAATGAACCATGGTAGAAAGATCATTAGATATAGAGTCCATTATACCTGGGGCAGCTAGGTGGCACAGTGAATAGGGTACTGGACCTAGAGTCAAGAAATACTCATATTTGTGAGTTAAAACCTGATCTCAGACACTTGCTCACTGTGTGATTCTGGGCAAGTCACTTAAACCCTGTTTATCTCTGTTTCCTCTTCTATAAAATGAACTAGAGAAAGATATGGCAAACTGCTCCAGTATCTTTGCCAAGAAAACCCCAAATAGTATCTTGAAGAGTCAGACATAACTGAAAAACAACTCTACAACAACTATAACACCTGGTTTGGATCCTGGCTTGATCACTTTCAAGGTATGACCTTGAGAAAATCATTTCAACCTTTCAAATCCTTAGTTTCTTCATCCACAGATGGGGGAGAATAGTACTTGTACTACCTACAACCCAGAATTAACTTGAAAAGCAAATGAGAGAAATATTTGTAAAGTACTGTTATGATCTTGGAGAATGTGGATTATTTTTCAGCACTTTTTGTACTATCTTTCCTTTTTTGTGCAGCTGGTCAATAGTAGAAAATATTATTACATTTTTCACTCTATCACTGTATACCTACCTATGACCATTTATTTTGAGCTCTGAATAATATAAAGTAGCAATTAAAGAGTTAAAATTACTTTTATGCAATATTAATTGTATATGATTTGGGGCAGAACAGCAGAAAAGCTCGTGTAGACTCTAAGGTCAGCTTAATGTTTGGTTGTCATGCCTTTGAGTTTATTTAAAAGGGGCTCACTTTCACAATGAAAATCTCAAAGATTCATACTACTTTTGTTAAAGGAGGAAGGAGAATAAAACCTTCGTCTTCAGCTCTTTATTTTACGCAAGATTAGTAAAACTTAGCATATGTATTGTAGTGACACAAGTTAATTTCATTTCTGCCGATGAGTTCACCACAGGTATTTTTAAAATTGCAATGAATTACTGTGGCTGTGACCCATTATCATAGCAGGAAATTACATGAATCTCACAACTCATATGAAATGAAACATTGTCACTGCTATTGCATTAATTTCTGTGCCATTTGTCATTTATAATAGTCTTGTAAATGCCCATCTTAGCACACTTTTCATTCCAAATGAGTTAAAATGTACTTTGAAGATTTTGCTAGTTATTTTTCAGCATTCATGTTGGGTGGGGAGGAATTCATTTGAACTGTACGCTTTCATATTTAACATTGATTCAGAAGGTCAGTCAGGATGAAAGAGTGACTACTCAAATATTACTATTATTTCTACATATAGATTTAGAAAGTAAAAAGAGTTCTTCAATGAATGTCATATGATTACTTTATTGTAAGATTACATGCATTTAACATATGGATAAAACATTATTTGTAAAATTATTTGTAAATTGATTATTTATAATGTTCCTTCCAATGCTAAATTCAGTCAACTTAACAAACATTAAGTATCTACTTTGTGCCAGACATTGTGAAAAATTTCATAGCTCAACAATGTTAACATTAGCAATATGCTGGATAAGCTGAGAGCCATGTCGTTGAGTTGTTTTTCCGAATGTATAGGAGAATAATTGTTATATATATGATTTTTCTAATAATACCTAATTACAAATAAGCTTTTTATGACGAAAGAGACTTTCTAAGAAAAGAGGTTCTAAATTTCTATAAGGCAAATGGACTTGCATTATCAAATTAGAAATAAATTGTCACAGAAAAAAATGTTCAGCAACAGACTGAACTGAATATTTGTGATGGAGTTTGGATGGTAGGCATCCCTTGGAATGTTTGCCACTCTAGTATAACATCATGTTATATCTCCTGGCAGAGAGTCTCTGTCTAGCAGTTCATTTTTACTTTTGCTCTGTGCATTTTGTACAGCATTCCAGATTCTAGAATTTTCCTTCTAGTGTGAGTTATCTTCAGGCTCAACTTTTCTCTAGACTATAAGCATTTGTGTTTCCTAAAAATTCCCTTCCTCAGCACTCATTGCTCCTGGAAAGTTATCTGACCCTTTTGTTTATATAGGTATGTATGAATTTGATAACAGAGTTGGGTTATATTACCTGTCACTAGTAGGTACTATCAAACGAACCAGCTTGATTATTTAAGATCAAGGCCTCATGTTAGATAAAACACATTTCCCTATTTTATCAACTCTTTAATTATAAAATTTGGCTTCTTAGATTAACTATAAAATGTGCATATATATAATATCGATTTTCTTTTTACTTCTCTCCAAATGTCTGGGATGTTTCAACACAAATTTTAGTCTTTATAAAGAATAAGTATGTGTTTTGCATACAATCAAATATTTCAATGACTATAATAACCAATTATTATCATTGACAGACAGGATGTTATTGTTATCTCTTTGTGCATTCGAATAGGGTAAAATTGGTTGTGTACTAGATAGAAGGCCAGGCCTGGAATCATGAAGATTCATCTTCCTGAGTTAAAATCTGACCTTACACACTTAGCTAGCTGTGTGACCCCGGGCAAATCATTTAAATCTCTTTGTCTTAGTTTCCTCATCTATAAAATGAACTGGAGAAGGAAATGGCAAATCACTCCAGTATCTTTGCCAGGAAAACCCCACATGGGATCATGAAGTATCAGATAGGACTGAAACAACTGAACAGCAATATTATATACTTGTACATACTCAGGGTACACATTCAGCTAACCTATGCCTCGTCTTTTACTATGTAATATAATTGCGTAGTAATCTCTATTCTGTGCCGTGTGTGTGTGTATGATGAATATGCATTCAGATTGCTATAGAAAACCAACGATGAAAACTCCAAACATCAAAACAATAGGTTTAAATGCTTACACACATATACACTTGTAATAATTAATTTAAAATCACTGGCAGCAGTGTCAATTCCCAGACCTCTCAGGAGAGGAGGGGGTCTGTCAGAACTGAGTGAGACAGAAGCACAGTGCTGTGCAGGGCCTGAGGCAGTGGCAGCAGCTACTCCTGGGGCTATCAGCCCACAGACTGAATGTTTGAAAGTCACCTATTTAAACTTCTGGGAGGCAAGATGGTGGAGTAAGCAGTAAGTCACTCTCACCCTGTTCCAGGATACTGTTCCAGGCTTCTTGTGCTGTGGATAGGGGCAGGTTACTGGTTTTCTGCGTTGGGGCCTCAGGTGCTAGCAGTTGGATGTTGGCCCCAGAAACAGAGGTCACATTTAAAACGCTAGGGGGAAAAAGGCAAACATGAACAAAAAGAATCTTAAAAAAAATAGTGACTGTAGAGAAACATCTTGGTGACAGAGAAGATCAAAACTCGAATTCAGGAGAGGATAACATGGTCAATATACCCACATCTGAAACCTCAGAGGGGAATATGAACTTATCTGAAGCCCAAAAAGGCATCCTGGAAGAGCTCAAGAAGGATTTTAAAAGTCAAATAAAAGAGGTAGAAGAAAAATTTAAAAATACAATAGACCACATGAAAAAAAGTACACTGAAGAAAACAGCTCCTTAAAAAGAATTGGCCAAATGGAAAACTAGGCACAAAAGGTAACTGAAGAAAACAGTTCATTAAAAATTAGAATTGGGCAAGCAGAAACTAATGATTCTATGAGACATCAAGAATCAGTTAAACAAAATCAAAAGAATGAAAAAATACAAGAAAACATAAAATACCTCATTGGAAAAACAACTGACCTGGAAAATATGTCCTGAAGAGATAATTTAAGAGTTATTGTTCTGCCTGAGAGCCATGTTGAAAATAAAAGAGCCTGGACAGCATCTTTCAAGAAATCATCAAGGAAAACAGCCCTAAGGTTCTGGAATGAGAGGGTACAATAGTCATGGAAAGAAAGAGATTCCAAATTGAAAACAACAAGGAATATTGTAGCCAAATTCCAGAAGTATCAGGTCAAGGAGAAAATATTGCAAGCAGCCAGGAACAAACAATTTAGATGTCTTGGAACCACAGTCAGGATTGTGCAGGACCTAGCAGCTTTTACACTGAAATATGGGAGGTTTGGGGGCAGCCAAGTGACACAGTGAGTAGAGCACCAGCTCCTGGAGTCAGGAGGACCTGAGTTCAAATGTGGCCTCAGATATTTGACACACTTATTAGCTGTGTGACCTTGGGCAAGTCACTTAACCCCAATTGTCCTGCCTTCCTCCCTCAAAAAAAAATAAATAAAAATGGAAAAAAAATCAGAGGGGTTGGAATATGATATTCCATAAGGCAGAGGAGCTTAGATTACAACCAAGGACCAACTACCCAGTGAAATTGAGCGTTATCTTTTAGGGGAGGAGATGGATATTCGATGAAATAGGGGACTTCCAGACTTTGCTGATGAAAAGACCAGAGCACAACGAAAAATTTAATCTTCAAATACAAGACTCAAGAGAGGCCTAAAAAGTGAAAAAAAAAAGAAAACATGTTATTCAGCAAGGACAAACTGTTTATATTCCTATATGAGAAGATAATGCAACTCTTGAAATATATCTTTATTACATCATGGAAAAGGGAAATACATAGAAGTGGTAGGTTTAAGTTGATTTTGATGTGATGATAAAAAATCTAATTAAGTGATGAAAAAAGATTGTAATGGGAGAAGAGAAAAGGAAGAGGCAGAAAAGGGAAAATTGCAACACATGAAGAGGCATAAAGACACTACAGGAGATGGAAAGAAGGAATGGTGTTTAAACTTTACTCTCATCAGATTTGGCTCAAGGAGGGAATAACATAGAAATCTAACTGGCCCTATAGGCAGTTAGAGAGGAAAGGGAGAAGAAAAAGATGGAGGGATAGAAGAGAAGGAAGAAGTAGTAAGGGAAAAGGAAAAGAAAAGCAAGGGGGTCTGATAGAAGGGAGGGTAGATTAAGGGAAGTGGCAGTCAAAGGCAAAACTCTAGTGAGTAAGGAAAGGGAGAAAGGAGAAAGAAAAGCATAAATAGATGGAGGGATAGGATGGAGAGAAATGGTAGTCATAAAACAGAAGTTGATAGCAGAATGGATTAAAAATCCTAATCCTACAATATGTTGTTTGCAAGAAACACATTTAAAACAGGAATACACACCAGGTAAAGGTAAAAAGCTGGATTAGAATATATTATTCTTCAGCTGAAGTAAAAAAAAGCAGGTGTAGCAAACTTGATCTCAGACAAAGCAAAAGCAAAAATAGATCTAATTAAAAGATACAAGAAAGGAATCTATATCCTGCTAAAAGGCACCGTAAACAATGAAGCAATATCATTACTAAACATATATGCACCAAGTGGTATAGCAATCAGATTCTTAGAAGAGAAGTTAAGGGAGTTACAGGAAGATAATACTCAGAAAAACTATAACTTAACCTCCCCCTCTCTGAACCAAATAATTCTAACCTCAAAATAAACAAGAAAGAAGTAAAGGAGGTGAATAGAAAAGTTAGATATGGTAGACCTCTGGAGAAAATTGAATGGGGATAGAAAGGAATAAACCTTTTCTCAGAGGTAGATGACACCAAAACAAAAAAATTACCATGTGCTAGGGCACAAAATCATCAGAATCCAAGGAAGAAATGCAAAAATATTAAATGTACACTTTTTAGATAATGATGCAATAAAAATTATATATAATAAAGGGCAATGGAAAGAGAGACTAAAAATCAATTGGAAGTTACATAATCTAATCGTAAAAAATGAATGGATCAAACCACAAATGATAGAAACAATAACTTCATCCAAGAGAATGAGAATAGTGAGACAACATACTAAAACTAATGGAATGCAGCAAAAGTAGTTCTTAGGGGAGTTTACTATATCTATAGTCAAACAAAAAAAATGCTCTGAATCACTATTGAATAGAAAAATGCAAATCAAAACAACTCTTAGATACCATATCACACCTGTCAGATTGAATAACATGACAAAACAGGAAAATTATAAATGCTGGAGAAGATGTGGGGAAATTGCAACACTAACGCATTGGGTTTTTTGTTTGTTTTTTTAATTATTTAATATTTTTAGTTTTCAGCATTGATTGTCACAAGATTTTGAATTACGATTTTTCTTCCCATTTTTACCCTCCCCCAATTCCAAGACGGCATATATTCTGGTTTCCCCATTCCCCAGTCAGCCCTCCCTTCTGTTTCCCCATTCCCTATCCCATCCCCTTTTCCCTTACTTTCTTGTAGGGCAAGATAAATTTCTACGCCCCATTGCCTGTGTATCTTATTTCCTAGTTCCATGCAAAAACTTTTTTTTTGAATATCTGTTTTTAAAACTTTGAGTTCCAAATTCTCTCCCCTCTTCCCTCCCCACCCACCCTCCCTAAGAAGGCAAGCAATTCAACATAGGCCACATGGGTATCATTATGTAAAACCCTTCCACAATACTCATGTTTTGATAGACTAACTATATTTTGTTCCTTCCTATCCTATTCTCCTTTATTGAATTTTCTCCCTTGACCCTGTCCGTTTTCAAAAGTGTTTGTTTTTGATTACCTCCTCCCCTAATGACCTGACCTACCTAATATTGTCCCCTTTTTTAATCTCATTCCTTCTTCTTTCCTATGGGGCAAAATACCCAATTGAATGTGTATGTTATTCCCTCCAGGTTCACTCATTCCCCCTCACCTGCCCCCCTCTTTGCTTCCAACATAACTGCTTCATCTTGACACTTTTATGTGAGATAATTTACCCCATTCGATCTATCCCTCTCTCAACATATTCCTGTCTCACCCCTTAAATTGATTTTATTTTTTAGCTATCATACCTTGCTATTCAACTCACCCTGTGTTCTGTGTCTATGTATAAATATATAAATACATAACTATATATATGCATGTATGTATATTCCTTCAACTACCCTAATACTGAGAAAGGTCTCATGAATTACACACATCATCTTTCCATGTAGGAATGTAAACAAAACAGTTCAACTTTAGTAAGTCCCTTATGAATTCTCTTTCTTGTTTACATTTTCATGCTTCTCTTGATTCTTGTATTTGAAAGTCAAATTTTCTATTCAGCTCTGCTCTTTTTATTGAGAAAGCTTGAAAGTTCTGTATTTTATCGAAAGTCCATATTTTGCCTCGAAGCATTATACTCAGTTTTGCTGGGTGGGTGATTCTTGGTTTCAATCCTAGCTCCTTTGACCTCCAGAATATTATATTCCAATCCCTTCAGTCCCTTAACATAGAAGCTGCTAGATCTTGTGTTATTCCGATTGTGTTTGCACGATACTCAAATTGTTTCTTTCTGGCTGCTTGAAGTATTTTCTCTTTGACCTGAAAACTCTGGAATTTGGTGACAATATTCCTTGGAGTTTTCTCTTTGGGATCTTTTTCAGGAGGCAATCGGTGGATTCTTTCGATTTCTATTTTACCCTCTGGTTCTAGAGTATCAGGGAAGTTTCCCTTGATAATTACTTGAAAGATGATTTCTAGGCTCTTTTTTTGATTGTGGCTTTCAGGTATTCCAATAATTTTAAAATTATCTCTCCTGGATCTATTCTCCAGGTCAGTGGTTTTTGCAATGAGATATTTCACATTTCTTTCACTTTTTCATTCCTTTGGTTCTGTTTTATAATATCTTGATTTCTCAGAAAGTCACTAGCTTTGACTTGCTCCAATTTCATTTTTAAGGTAGTATTTTCTTCAGTGGTCTTTTGGACCTCCTTTTTTATTTGGCTAATTCTGCCTTTCAAGGCATTCTTCTCCTCATTGGCTCTTTGGAACTCTTTTGCCATTTGGGTTAGGCTATTCTTTTTTTTTTTAATTTTTATTTATAAATTTATTTAATATATATACTTTTCAACATTGATTTTCACAAGAGTTTGAATTACAAAATTTCTCCCCATTTCCACCCTCCTGCCCACTTCAAGATGGCATATATACTGCTTGCCCTGTTCCCCAGTCAGTCCTCCCTTCTGTCACCCCACTCCCCTTGCATCCCCTTTTCCTTTACTTTCTTGTAGGGCAAGATAAATTTCTATGCCCCATTGCCAGTGTATCTTATTTCCTATTTGCAAACAAAAACTTTTCTTTTTTGTTTTTGAGCATCTGTTTTCAAAACTTTGAGTTCCAAATTCTCTCCCCTCTTCCCTCCCCACCCACCCTCCCTAAGAAGGCAAGCAATTCAACATAGGCCATATGCGTATCATTATGTAAAACCCTTCGACAATACTCATTTTGCGAAAGACTAACTATATTTTGGTCCTTCTTAACCTATCCCCCTTTATTTAATTTTCTCCCTTGATCTTGTCCCTTTTCAAAAGTGTTTGTTTTTGATTACCTCCTCCCCCCGTCTGCCCTCCCTTCTGTTATCCACTCTTTTTTTTATCTTCTTCTTCCTTCTTTCCTGTGGGGTAAGATACCCAATTGAGTGTGTATGGTATTCTCTTCTCAGGTCAAATCCAATGAGAGCAAGATTAACTCATTCCCCCTCACCTGCCTCTTCTTCGGTTCCTACAGGACCACTTTTTCTTGCCACTTTTATGCGAGATAATTTACCCCATTCTATCTCTCCCTTTCTCCCTCTTTCAATATATTCCTCTCTCATCCCTTAATTTGATTTTATTTCTTTTAGATATCATCCCTTCATCTTCAACTCACCCCGTGCCCTCTCTCTCTCTCTCTCTCTCTCCATATATATATATATATATATGTATGTATGTATGTATATATATACACACATACATGTGTGCACATATACATACACATACATATATATACATATATATATATATATATATTTATATACACATACACACACACATATATGCTTATTCCCTTCAGCTACCCTAACACTGAGGTCTCATAAATTATACACATCATCTTTCCTCATAGGAATGTGAACAAAACAGTTCAACTTTAGTAAGTCCCTTATGATTTCTCTTTCTTGTTTACCTTTTCATGCATCTCTTGATTCTTGTGTTTGAAAGTTAGATTTTCTATTCAGCTCTGGTCTTTTCACTGAGAAAGCTTGAAAGTCCTCTATTTTATTGAAAATCCATATTTGGCCTTGGAGCATGATACTCAGCTTTGCTGGGTACCTGATTCTTGGTTTTAATTCTTGCTCCATTGACCTCTGCAATATTGTATTCCAAGCCCTTTGATCCCTTAATGTAGAAGCTGCTAGATCTTGGGTTATCCCGATTGTGTTTCTACAATACTCAGATTGTTTCTTTCTGGCTGCTTGCAGTATTTTCTCCTTGATCTGCCAGCTCTGGAATTTGGCAACAATATTCCTAGGAGTTTTCTTTTGGGGATCTATTTGAGGAGGTGATCTGGGATTTTCTTCAGTGGTTTTTTGGACCTGCTTTTCCATTTGGCTAATTCTGCCTTTCAAGGCATTCTTCTCCTCATTGACTTTTTGGAGCTCTTTTGCCATTTGAGTTAGTCTATTTTTTAAGGTGTTGTTTTCTTCAGTATTTTTTTCCATTATTTTTTTTGTGTCTCCTTTAGCAAGTCATTGGCTTGTTTTTCATGGTTTTCTCACATCCTTCTCATTTC